>VZRE01012201.1:0-29300 GCA_013396775.1 Cephalopterus ornatus | reverse complement strand
CTACCCGGAGCGGACCTACCCTTCCACTCTGGCAGGTTGCGACAGGTGGGGTTTGTTTTCTCTGTGTTTTGTTATTGTTGTTGTTTTGCCAGTACAAATAGATCTTTTAATCAAGGGCTGTCATTTTTCTTTTCTCCACACTTTCTCAATTGGAGCCTCTTAATTTCAGATTTACAATTGCTTAGAGGGAGGAGTCTTTTTGGTCTTTCCTCATAACTCATCCTCCTTAGCAAAACACTTCTGTCTCATTAAAGCGAGACAACTCCCAAGGACAATGTTTATAGAATTACTCTACAAGGTGAATCTCACGAAGTCCATTGGCCTTATTTGTTTTACTATAATAGAGTAATCTCAGTCATAATAATCAAGGAATCTATCCATTTAAAACTTAAATTTTTTTCAAGCCATACTAACTTTGAAACTTTGTGTATTACTAGAAAAATAATGCTAGATGATATAGAACAGTAATTACTAGAAAAGGATTACTAGAAGAGAACTTATTAATAAACATACCAAGCTGGATGCATTTAAAAAAGAATGCCATGTTTATATTATTTTGTTTATGTTATTTTATTTTTATTTGTATTATTTATAATTTGTATTTTTATTTATACTTGTATATTTATCAGATTATATCGAATATATATTAGTATCAGATTTTCTAATTTGGCACTGTTTCTAGGAAACTATTATTCTAATTAACTCTTAGTTAAGATTGAAATAGTTTGAAAAAAATTTTATCAACTCTAGCAAATCAGAAAAATAAGGTTATATTCCCTACAAACTCTCTAAATTGCAGGTAGTGCATTTATGATTTCCAAGGTGCTGACCTCCAGAAGAAGTGTTCTGACAGGCACTAACTCTTTACTCAGTTAAGACAGCAAAAATAACTTTGTGCTGGTTTTGATTGTTTAAGTGAACAACACAAGTAGTGTTAGTGCTTTTCTTCATATTTATTAATGTTATTGATCAATCTTAATGTCTTGCCAGTTACAGATGCTTTAAACTGTGCATTGTCTTTGATGGACTCCTTATTAGGAATTTTTTTTAAGCTTTGTGGAGTTGGAAAAAGCAGTGTAAGATACACTAGACTTAAGGACATGGTTCTTGAAACTGTCTGTACTTGAGACTTGAAATGGTAAGTAATTTTTTTCTTTTTTTAGGGGGGTGGTGGGGGCAGTGCTCTGTCTGCACTTCTTTGTTGTTCTCAGTTTAGCAGTTTTCTCTGTTTCTGTTCATGCTGAACCAGAATTATATGTATAAATTTTGAAGGAACAAATCTTAGAATAATCTTTCTCACTGAACAATTTAAAACATAATAATAATGAATCCATACTGTTTCATTTTGTCTCTTTAAAATGTACTTAAAATTTATACTCTGTTTTGGAAGATACAAATTAAGTCAATGGGTAGGAGCTAGCTACTGAAAAACTGAAAATCAGAAGAAAAAAAATCAATAACCCTCAATATTTCTCATTTAAAACATCATGTGAATTGTTATTTGAATATTGCTAATAGAAAATTCATTTTATTTTACAAAATTGTGGATTTTTGCTTCTATCTTATCTTTGTGATGTTAGTTTCTGGTAAGTAGTTTAAGAATATACCGAGTTCAATTAAATCCTCATGCCTGGTCTCTTTGAGAAGCAGATTCTCAGTGTTTTTCAAATATTTAAGAAAACATGCTACCAACACAAGACAGCTATAAAATATACCAGTCATGCTTATTCCTGCAGATCTTGAAAAGGACTTTGCATATGCCAAAATTGTTAGAAAACAGCTAGAGATCCTGTAGAAAAATTATGCCCTACTTGCTACTTGTAATTCCTCTTCACTATACATAATACTTTTCAACAGGTTTATGTTTTTAATACAAGAAGAAATGACATGACTTCTTCCATTTTAAAGGTACGGCGTACCTACTACCTTTTTCTTAACAAAAAAATGACAACAAACATTGAAAACTAAATGGAAAGTATTCAAATATAAGTGGTTAGTCCTTATAAACAGTAATTAGAAAAAAAGTTTTATAAGAAGTTCAGAAAAGGTACATCTTATACATAGTTACTTGCTTTTTAATTCATGCAGAAGCAACAATGAATAGCCAAGATACCAATGTCCAAAGAAATAGCCTATAATGGAAATTCAGTAAGAAATGCAACTATAAAAGCATTAATGGTATGACTGGAATAAATTAATTAGAAATAATATCTCTCTTATTTCTCAGGACATAATGCTGTTAGCATCTTCACTGTCCATGTCCCTCCATGATTCATTACAATTTAAAACTTCTAGCCAAATATTATTGTACTTAAACTTTTTTTTTAGAGATTGAGTTGGCTGACAAGTGTTACATAGTAGCAATGAGCATTTTACAAATGCAGGGTAAGCATTGTGTTCTACAGTTGGATATCAAAACTAGAGTCTACAGAATAGAGCTAATCCATCTTTTTACACTAGCTAAATCCCACTGTTACATCATACCTCTCAGTGCAATGATTAATGACTCTTCTGTTTATCACACACATCCAAATAATGATACAGACCTATAAAAAAGTTATATGAGGAAAGCTAGAGATGTCCTCTACTTGATATCAATGTCTGTCTGTTTAGCTAATACATAACAGAGGAAAGTTTACTCCTAGATAGAATCTGCTACTGAGAGCTTACAGTTAATAATGCAGAAATCTGATGTATATTTATCATATATGTGTGGTTAACTATGTGTATGTTGTATTTATTGCCTGTGCTCAGAAGACATGTCTATATCACTATATTCTTCTAATTTAACATGGATTTTCGTAAGTCTTCTATGCTGCTGTGTAACGCAAGTATGACTATACAGAAATAAGAACAAAGTAATTTGCTTCTAGAAGGACACTGAATTGATATTTGGTAAGAAAAGACTGTCAATCTAATCTGGCTTGCACAAATCATGCAACAAGGGAGAAGTTACCTGTATTTCTTTTGTTTACCCATAAAATCCTCTCTTATATAGTTCATTACCTTTATGCTTACCAGCTAGGTTAAATTAATGGATTTAAATGCCATCTTTACAGATTTTGTTCTCATTGTTCTGTTTGTGGTTCTGGTTTTTTAGGGTTTTTTGGGTTTTTTTGTGTTTGTTTGTTTTAAATTTATGGTGTTTCTCTTTTTGGTATTGGATGAGACATTGTGCCATCTCTTTCACCTCTCAAAAATGTGTTTGATTAATACCCAATTCAACATCCAGGATGATAGACTTACATAATAGATATATTTAAATGATAACAAACAATTTAGATATAAGAAATTATCTCCATGACCATAGAATAAAATACTTCACTAAAACATTTTGTAAAACCATGTCCATGGCCACATACAGTCTGTAAACGCTACCTAATAGTTGTCTGTATTCTGCCTAGTAAGTGTAGCACTATATTTTATGTGTATATATATATATATATTTTACAATTGTTAACTGTTCAGTAAAGGTATAATAACCTGAGGGGGGGAAAGGGAAAGAAAACCAAAACAAACAAAAGAAAATAGGTAGGAATGCCTTCACGTGCTATCTGCATTATACTCAGCTTGTGAAAGCAGGGTTATTTACAAAATATTAGAACATGTGAAATGAAAAATAGGAACATCTGCAACTAATGGCCACAGAATCAAAGAGGTGCACTCTGTCTGTTGCCAGCAGGTTTGTTGTCTTGTCTTGCCTGACCCAAGAACCTCAAAATTCTGCTGGTGACACCAGCAATGGATCTGCTGGTGACACCAGGCATTAATCTGCTGGCTCTTTCTGTTTCCTTCCGCATCATTCCCTGCAAATGGAAGAATAGAGGAGAACACTACTTGGGCTCTTGATCCAACAAGGCCCTGAAGTCTCTCATGGCCCTTGGACTTCTTGATTCATCACTGCCTACCTGAAAAATCAATAATGGTTGATAACCTGACTTCAGGCCACTCCAAGACATCTTCATCTGGGCCACAGGGAGACAGCAGATTTCCCTAAGAAATTAGTCTAGTCTGCATATTTGTCCTTTTGTTCCTTTCAGAAGGCAATCTGCTATCACAGTGACTGATCCATTTTTTTCTTAATGGGAGCACTTTTCACGCAGGATATATACTGACTTGACCTTAGTGATGTCTCCATGACAGATGAACCATCGTCCTCGTGATTGCTGTTTTTCTTGCAGAGAAATGTGCAGAGAAATACTGTAATGACAGGGCACCTGAGGAGGTGAGGCAGTCACAGAGGAGATGCGCTGACTAAGCTGGGCAGGCCGTTATTGCCATCGGCCCCCATCCCTAAAGTCGCTGTGTTCAGCCAGGCAGAGAGAGGATAGCGAATCCTCCATATCATGTGCCTTGTCTGCCTGTGGGGCTTGTATCAGGCAAGGTATAGTGCTATTCCAGTAGCCTATCTCACAGAATCACAGAATTATTAGGGTTGGAGGGGATCTCTGGAGATCACCTAGTCCAACCCCTCTGCCAAGGCAGGGTCACCTGGAGCAGATTACACAGGAACACATCCATCTGGGCTTTGAATGACTCCAAAGACAGATTCCATGACCTCCCTGAGCAGCCTGTTCCAGTGCTCTGTTACCCTAAAAACAAAGAAGTTCTTCCTCATGTTGAGGTGAAGCTTCTTGTGTTTTAGTTTATGGCTATTGCTCTTTGTCCTGTTGCTGGGCACCACAAAAAAGAGCCTGGCACCATCCTCTTGGCACCTGCCCTTAAGATATTATATGCATCTCTCCCTTGTTCTCCCGGATTCTCTTCAACCTACTCACCTCTCCCCAGAGTTTTGTCACCAAGGGGAGCTCCTATCTCCAGGTGCAATTCCCACAGCTGTGCTCACTCCTGCTATCCCATACTACCATCAGGCACACCCTGCAGCTGACACTGAGGTGTCATTGTATTCCCACTGGAGCTCTCTCTGAGAGAGTTGTGGTGGGTGCAGATCCCAGAGAGGCCATGGCTTTCAGCTGGGTGGATACCATTGCTCCCTGGTCAGGCTGGCAGGCTTTCAGCACCTGCCCTGAGCCCCTTCTACACCAACTGCTGATATGCCACAGCCTGTTTTCCCACCCTCTTGGCAGTACTCCCCATCACTAGCATTTCCCAGAAGCTGCTTCTATATGGGTTGGGGGCTTCACAGTCATTGCTCCTGGCCCTTATCAGGTCCCATCAGCCACTGCTGTGCAAGCTGTGCAACTTGGCAGCTCTTGCAGCTTCCCTGAGGTTCCTCTGGTACAGAACCTGCCCTGTGCACCACATTAGAATATACCACTGCCAATCATGCCAGCACCAGACGCACTCACTTTTCACTCAGATATTCATTAAGAGAACAGATAAAGAAAAGAGAAGAAAAAATAATGAAATGCATGATGAAAATCAAAGAAATATTTTGGTGTTGTTTCTGTTATTTTAAATCTAACTAACTCCCATGTAGTTCCAATGCCTTCCATTATTATTTCTTTTTAAATGTATTTATCAACATGCATATGCTCCTTTGCCCCTTTGTAAGCATCCTGTCACAAATTAACAGGACAAAACATCCCTATGAGCAAGGTACTTCGTTACTGTTGTAGTGAAAAAAAGTTGAGTCTAATTTCTCTTGGTCAAAACTCTTAGACAGCATTTATTCTCAAAAGTATAGTTACTATTTTACATAAGATGTTAAACTTTCACAGCACCTGGTGATAATACTTTAACAGAACCAGACTGCATAATTTACATCAGTTAACTGTACTGAATTTCATAATATTTTTTTGCCTTTATTCTCATTGTGCTTCCTTCTCTCATATTTCATCCTGAAATTGTTGACGGGTTTTATGGTACCAAGGAAAGGCATTTATCTTTATTTTCTTCCCTCCCATCCTTTTCTTTCTTACTTTTATTTCTTTACTTTCCAACTTTACCTCCCACTTTTCTGTTCATGTTTTTTGCGTCATTTATCAATTGCAAAATAATAACAAATGAATTATTGTTTTAGTATAGAGATTTTTGTCCCTGACTTGCAGTTGTACAGGTTTCTGTTTCCAGTTCTAGCACCAAATAATGTTCCTGAAGATTTATATCACTTATGCATCACAAGAGAAGTCTGAATTGGCTGACTGGTGATGTCAAGCTCAATTACTAATGTCCTCCACACAGCTTGCTCTTCATAGACATTATACATATCTGATGATGTCTACACTGTCATGAATAATACGCTTAATCTCAATTTAAAGGGTACTTGACCTCAGCTTTGCCCTAATTACATTACATTACATTACATTTCACTCGTTTATACAGCACTTTTAATACCAAGCACCGGGAGTCTTATTCATTTTCACAGGCTGCCCTTCCAGCATCAAGCTACATTACTTTTTACCTTGCCAATGTCTAGTAATCGCTCGATTAGTGATACTTACTGAGCTATGAACTTTTTTCTTCAATTATTAAATACGCTATCATGAACCCTCTTCTAAGACCACAGGTATAAATTATTCAACAAATATATGGAAATATATCAATAGTCATGTACAAACATAAATATTTAAAGTTATATGGCAAAATTCTGTTAACAAAAAGTGGTTGCATATGTGGATAGGCTTGTGTCCTGATTTTGGCTGGGATAGAGTTAATTTCTTCTCAGTAGCTAGTACAGTACTGTGCTTTGGATTCACTATGAGAATAATGTTGATAACACATTGATGTTTTGGTTGTTGCTAAATCACGTTAATCCTAAATCAAGGACTTTTTCTATTTCTCATTCTCTGCCAGTGATGAGGTACAAAAAAAATCCTGTGAGTGATCACAGCCAGGACAGGTGATCTAAATTGGCCAAAGGGATATTCCATACCATAGAATATCATACCCAGTATATAAACTGGGCTAGTTATCCATAAGGGGACCTGATCAGGATTTGGGACAGGGTCTGGCGTTGGCCAATGAGTAGTAAGCAATTTTATTGTGCATCACTTGGTTTTCCTTGGGCTTTTATTTTTTTCATTATTATTATTTACTATTTTTATTTATATTTTACTTTGTTTCAATTATTAAAATGTTCTTATCTCAACCTACAAGTTTTACCTTTGGTTCTCCTCCCCATTCCACCCAGGGGGAAAGGTGTAGGGTTGGCCCAAGTGTGAGCAAAAAGCAGCATGGTGCTTAGTTGCCAGCTGGGCTTAAACCACAACAATCCTTTTTGGTGCCCAATGGGAGGCATCACAGGTTGAGATAACAAAATATCTAGAAAAGTGTGTTAAAAGAAAATTGTTATAAACATTCATTGTATTGGTTTAATAGTTGCTGGTTACAATGTTGATTTATTTGCTCTCACAGTTGTGTTTTATCTCAGGGTTGGGTAAGGTAACACCAGTAAAATCTCACTTGCAGTATGTGTTTCCTGCTTTAATGTTTATTGTCCTTGGGGCCTGGGCTAAGACTGTCATTGTGGGGTATTTTGTAGTACTGGTTTATGATACGATAGCGTCGCTGATTGGTAAACCAATCTGGTGTATGTATTCAGTACTGTACTTTGGGAGTCATCTTCTAGGAATGATTAATAATCACAGCTGTGGACTTTTCTCCTCAGAAAGACAATCTATAGGGGAGATACATTCCTACCTCTTCCTTCCTTCTTTCCTTCCTTCTCCTCCAGGTTGATTACAGTAGTGTTTGAGAATTTTAAAGGTGTTGAATATCCTGTGAATACCCCTAAAACTAACCTAGTCTTTTTGCTAGGAACCAATTGTTGCTGCATATGATTCAGGTCTGGTTTAAGGTCAGACAATTCATTCAGAACAAGAGATCTGCCCAAAAGCTGGATAGTTCTGAGTGACAGTGTGTGTGGGATGGTACGGGCAAGTACCTAGGGCAGTGGGCACCTCCAACGTGTTTGAACCTTACCCCTAAACAAATGCATAATCCAGAAACACTAGTAAAATACTTCAAAAAGCTGGGCTGTCACCCTGGCACCCCTAGGCAGCTACAAATCACTGCAACATGCTGGGATCTGGTCCAGGCCTGTTGAGCCATGTTCAACACTGTTCCATACCCTCGGGGGAGAAGAAGGTCTCTGGATTTGACAGTAAGACAACAGACATTGCAGCTGCTCCAACTGTTGTGACAGACACTGTGGCTGCTCTAACCCCAGCAACAGACACTGCCACTGAACCCAAGAACCAACATTCCACTGTCAGTTGCCCCTGTACAGCAGAAGAATGCACACCAAAGTCACCTTGTAAAAAAGCTTTAGCAATGACGGTAAAGGAGGACAAAGAGGTCAGAGAAGAAGGAGTGCCATCACAAGGGCCATTTTCAGTGCCATTACCAAGGCCATTACAAGGGCTATCACAGGAACAGAAAGAAGAGATAGAAGAGACAAGCACCACTTGATCCTACCCTTGAGTGAGAGATATGAAAAGATTTTGTGACCGGCCCAGAGGCTCTGTGCATTCTTGTCATAGCCTATCTCAAGAGAAGGTATTTCAAGGACCCAAAAGGGTATCAGGGAGCTTTTGGTATAGCCACCTTGGAGACAGAGGAGATTAAACAGTGTCTATTTTGCCTGGTGTCTTAGTTGACTCATCTGTTGTGCGACTGGTAAAGGTTGAAGAACAGTAGGTGCCAATCACTACTACAGTGGTGCGCTAGAAGCAATATCATACCAACCAAGTCTGCGTAATTCCCACCCACAAAAGAATTCATTGGCTGAAGAACCAAAGACTGATCAGCAGTACCCATTCACCTTTTACCAGCCCCACACGACCAGTGCAAAAGTCTAACAGAGAATGGAGGCTAACAATAGACTATCGTGGCCTGAATGAAGTCACACTGTCTCCGAGTGTTGCCATACCAGGCATGCTGGAACTTCAATATGAGCTGGAGTCAAAGGCAGCCAAGTGGTGCCACAGCTGATATTTCTAATGCATTTTTCTCAACCCCTTAGGCAGCAGAGTTCAGGCCACAATTTGCTTTCACTTGGAGGGGAGTTCAGTAAACCTGAAATTTACTGCTCCAGGGGTGGAAACACAGCCCTACCAATTGCCATGGACTGATTCAGATTGCACTAGCACAGGATGAAGCTCTGGAACACTTGGAACACACTAATGATGTGATTGTGTGGAGTAATATAGCAGCAGAAGCTTTTGAGAAAGGAAATAAAAAAGTCCAAAGCTTTCTGAAAGCCAGTTTTGCAATAAAACAAAGAAAAGAAAGAGTCCTGCACAGGAAATCCAGTTTTTTGGAATAAAATGACAGATCTCAATGCATGTTATTAATCAGACAACAGCAATGTCTCCACTAACTAACAAGAAAGAAACACAAGCTTTGTTAGGTGCTGTGGGATTTTGGAGAATGCACATTCCAAATTATGGTCAGGCTGTAAGCCCTCTATCAAGTGACCCGGAAGAAGAGTAATTTCAAGTGGGGCCCAGAGCAATGACAAGCTTTTGAACAAATCAAGCAGAAAGGAGTACATGTAGTAACCCCTTGGGAGTCTTAACCCAGGCCCCAATCACGACAGACTGAAAGCAGACTGGGGTTAAACAAACAAAGAATATATACCATTATACATGACTGTGAAATAAGAATCTTTACTTCTCTTCTGTGTAACATTTTTTCCTGGGTAGCTAGTCAGACTCCAGACTACTTTGGACAGGGACATTTTTTTTCCACTCATTTGTACACTGAATAACATGACGGCACTAAAGACAACAATAGAGTCCTAAAAATTTCCTCATTCCCTCAAACATAAATTATCATGATGAAATTGATTACTTCTTAAAAAACAAAGCACCACAGTCGAAATACTTTAATTTCCTCCAGCCAGAAGTAATTTCACTCCTCTGTTTTATAACCAAAAATTAAGGCTATAGATAATAAGAAAAGATCATATGATTGAACAGAATGAGAATTGACTGATTTACTCTGTAAGGATTCTTACCAGATCTTTATCATTGTTTGGGAGTCATGACCTCAGAAGAGAGGCTGGGAGTCCAAATTCAAGCATCTGGCAAGAAATTATACATGTAATAGGCAGGACAACAAGGAAATAAAAAATGTTCAACAAGAAGGAAAGATTAAGTAAAATTATAACAATTTAAGAGGAAGTGGTGGATGTCAGAAGTACAACTACAACCTGGGAACAGTCATAGGAAAGAGGACATGATTTAATCAGAATATAGCAGTATTTGCTCTTCTTAGAATGAATAGATTATCTTTCAGTAAAGAATACAAAGATGAAAGAATATTGACACAAAAGAAAAAAAAATTGAGACAGTGATATCAAACAGGAAGTAATTTGGAAGTTAGTGTAAAAGCAGGGTTAATAATCCAAGGAAGTATTAAAATTTAACAGCAGATTTTATAATTTTGGTTATGCTCCTGCAATTCTTAGCTATATATGTGAGTAAGGGAACAGATTTCAGGCATGAGGCCCAAGAAGACACCATGGCATGGTACAACCAAGTCTCCAGCAGGTCTGAAAAGACTCATCTGCTGGATAAAACCACCAGGAAGGGAATCTGATTATGGTTTTTTCAAGACAGAATTTGAGACTACATTTGCAGCTATTTTTGCCTTTCCTTTCCATGTTATTGAACATTTCTCTTACTGTAGGAGAAACTTCTTCAGCAACAGCACTTCCATTTATTTTACACTTTAAATAAATTTGGATTAGGGAGACCTTTCCTGCAAAAATAGTCTTTATTAGTATAGTTCACTATAATGGAGCTAGTATGTATTTTAAGGCACAACTTTATATACTTTGTAATACAGAGGAGAAATAAATACCATAAATTTGTTGACTCCAGAACAATTAAAATTTATGGGAAAAGAGATTCTTTCTTACTTAAGTAATTATTGCCTTTCAACAGAAATCATACAACAAATGGCATGTGAAAATGGAACAAAACTTATACACAAATTTTAACTTATTGTGAGAGGTTAGACAATGATATATCACATAAAATGGAACATGAACTACCTAGAAAAACTAATAAAAATGAGCTTCTCTTTTGGATTTGAGCAGCCTAATATTAATTATTTTAAAATTAATTTATGCTATTTTTCTTTAGATATCTGTTGATAACTCCAGATTGAATCTTCACAACTAATTATTTTTGACTAATTCTCATGAGTCTTCAAGTAAAATATCACTCAGTGACTCTATTCTCCACAAAGCATTTCTATTTTCCTTTCCTGAAAGCTATTGTGAAAAATATTAACAGAAGTTGCCTTCCCTGAGTTGTCAGGGAAATGTTCATGGTAACTGAAATCCTATTTTGACTAAAATAATAGTGCTTCTTATCATAATTCTTACATGAAGCTTACAGTAGAAATTATACATAGGTCAGTATTTTATCTTTACAATTTTAAAGACAGAAAAGAGAGAAACTGAAAACTGACTCACAATATAATGAAATCAGACAGACTAACCAAAAATATATAAAAGTCAAAATTAGAATGGGTATTTAAATGCAGCAAAACATTGTTTTCAAATAAAAAAAAAATGAGGATTCATGTATACAATTTTATCCAATCCGTTTATATGTTTATTTGCATTACTGACAAATTTAGTGTTATTTAAACTTTCTCAAATACACTGGTAATTTACAAAATGGGCAAGTCCCAGTTCTGTACAAATAGATGCACACCATGATTTTCTCTGTTTAGATAAATCTTAAATCCAATGTAAGAAGAATTCTCTATCACCTTTCTTGCAAATATTGTTCATTCATTTCTGAATAGAGTCCATTCTGTACAGTTAGGTGTGAGGCTTTCCGAAATGTTTATTTGTATAATACAGTTCACTGACTGGCTAGTCTTACAGACAAGACATGAAGCAATTCTGAAAACATTCTGAATATCTTGATTATTAGATGAATATAACATTATGGTCTTTCACTAGATCGAACTAAAATCCTTGAAAGGTTGAAATCACAGGGTCTTTTAATGATCATTAGTCACCTCAAAACTTGTTTTATTTCCCACTGTCCTTGTTATTTTATTTCTAGGACTAGAAAAAACAACAACAAAACAAAAACACAAACAAACAAACCCCCCAAAACACAAAACAAAACTAAACAAGAATAAGACTCACAAAAATTAGAATGCTAAAAAAGAAGCAACTGACATGGCTTCAATATTTAGATATACAAGAATGTAGTTGAACACCTCATTCCTCAGAACTTCTTAAGCACACCCATTTCATCCCCATTAGCCATTTCTTATCTTTGTATTTCCTCCGTGGTGCCTCTGTGCTACACCCACATGACTGCGTGAACAAGCTTCACAAAATGATTGGAACATGGAGTTGACTTGAAAAATAACACAACAAAATACAATTAGCCTCCACAGAATTTCTCCAGCTTTTTAGTTTGTGCAATTTATAGTTAGTTCCATGCTATAAAGCCTGAGAAGTCCCAGAATACTATATAATAAGGGCATTAGAGAATTTTTATGTGTAACACGAGCCCATGTTTCCTCAGACAAATAAAGGATTTGAGTTTATATCCTCCATGTTCCATCTAAATATTATTTTCTTCCCTAGAGTAGGTGATGATTGGTACAAATTCTTCTCAGAAACTTCTTGCTAAATGGTTTTTCTCTATCTGTTTGCTTTGGTTTGTTTACTAAACCCCTGATTCTTAAAAGGAGTCTCCCTCTGGAGAAAAGAATTTAGGCCAATCCCAAAATAATCTCTTTTCCTAATAACAACAATAACAAAGACAACAGCATTCTCAATCTTTTGAAAAGAAAACAGTTTTCTTGTTTGTTTTTTTAGATTTGGTAATTGCTATGTATAATATATAATCATATCAGTCATATCAGAGCAATTTTATTGTCATAGTCTGGCCACCAAGAATTTCTCTCTGTGAAAAATGTTAAGATGTGCTGTACTTTTTCCAGCAGTAATCTTTACTGTTTAATTATTCTGAGTTTTTACGGAAAATATTGATTGCTGAAAATCTATATTGCTGTTAAGAGATCACAGTGAAAACTAAAACTTCTTACATCGAAATGTTTATTCTACTGAATTGGTGTCTGCATAAAGTAAACAAGCTTTAATCTCCACATTATTTTAAGTAGTTTTATCTCCATTGTAAGATAAGCCAGTCCAATCTGCTATAAATAAACTAATAAAAAATAAATTAAATAAAATAAACCTTTAAGTGAATTAAAATAGCAACTAGGCAAAAAAGCAAATACGAAGAAAAAAACTGAAAGCTCAATCAAACCACTATTTTGTTCCTCAAGGGCACATCTGCCCCTGAATCATGTCAGGTTCACATCAGTAGAAAAGGTTCTGCACCTGGGATGACAGAACCAAAGAGCCTAGAACAAGCCAAAATCGATGTGGCTGGGGAGCACCATTACTGAAAGGGACCTGAGCATCCTGATGGACAACAAGCTGACCATGAGTCAGCAGCATGCAGCTGCAGCAGTAAAGGCAAATTGGATCTTGGGCTGCGTCTGTAGGAACGTTATTAGCAGTGGTAGAGATGTGATCATCCCACTTTACCCAGAACTTGTAAGGCCACACCTGAAGTACTGTGTCCATTTCTGGTACACAACATTCAAAGAAGATGTGGACACACTAGGGAGGGTTTATTTTGTAGCTGACTAATGGCTCAATATCAGAGACAGACTTGTAAGGCAATCATAATTAATGATCTTAAAAAGATTAGAAAGAAATTTTTTCAGTGAGAACAGTCAATGACTGGAATAACTTCCCTAGGGACATGGTAGAGTTCTCATCACTGAAGTTTTTCAAGACATGATTGGACAGGATGCTATATAATCTCATCTAGGCTGAGGAAATTTCATATAATGGTCTCGAAAATTTCACCATGAATATCCTGAAAAACAATACTTAAAATGTGAGAAACAGAAAACACTTGTAAACGCACATATTTGTGGAAAGATATCCTGAAAAAATAATTATTTGCAATATATACTTGGTTTATGTTATTATTCATAATATTTGAATTTTGATTGTGTTTATTCATTAGCACATATCACATCATACTAAATTAAATTTTAATATTTTTATTATTCTGATTTTTATTTACTTATACCAGAAAAAATTGTTATGCAATAAAACTATTGTACTTTCCTGACTAAAAGAGTTGCTTACAAGTTAGAATATAGACATGACTCCTCTAATCCAAATGGTACCATATAGTGGTATAAATGTGAAATAAATACCACGTTGACTTCTTGCTGAAATCACTAAGTGCACTCAAGATTCATGAGTCATTGCTCTATAAAAGTACTTTCTGAGAAATCAAAAAAGCTACTTAAGGTATTGCAAAAACATGGGAATCTTCCAGATCATCTTTCCAAGACATCAAAGGCTTCATTTGTTGCTAATAAAAATTGAGGCAAATGACAAATAAAATGTTTTCTCAGCTCTATAAAGAACTTTCAGTGAAATTAAAACTGAAACAGAACTGAGTGCTGCATATCATGATACACTTATTTTCCTCAGTGCTTTAGCCCACTGGATTGTTAGGAAATTAACAGATTGGGAAATATATTTAAGACGTGGAAAAAAAGAACAAAGCATTCAATAACGGAAAGTATTTCTTAAATGATTAGCTGTCTAGTTTAAGTCTAAATCTACAGGCACTAAAAAGATCTGGGAACCTATAGAGACCAGCTTACCATAATCATCCAAGTATGTCTCAGTTTTATTGAATATTGTTTCCTTAGATCCTCACTGCTCCACAGCCATGACAAAGTCAGTCTGGGTTGTCCTTTCCTGAAAAGGTGAAAATATGTTATCGGAGTATGTGGACAGTGAAAAAGCCAGTACATACCCTAAGGGGAACCAACACAGCCAGGCACATTGGATAGTGCCCTAGTCTATATTGACTCCACTTTAGATAACCATTTTAGGAAAACATGGTTATCTCCCCAGTGGGAGCTCTCTCCTTCCATTAGTGAAAGACTGATGGTTTCATTAGATACGTAGCTTTTAGATAAGCCAACTTTTAGGTGAACTGAATACCACTTTAAGCTAAGCCACTCCAAAGTATTTCAAGACAAGCTTGCTTAAGAAACTGAGCTTTATGCAGATACATTCTTGAGATGTTAGGTATCCTCTGCAGTTGGTTGTCCCAAGTTTCTGGGTCTGCCGAGAGACATCAATATTGCATCACACCAGTGATATTCATCAAAAGATTAAGAGACTCTGAGGAAAGAAATTACCACATTTTTCAGTACTAACAGCTCTTGCATATGTATTATGTAATATAAGACTGTTCTGGCTTAATATACAGTATTGCAGAAAACTAGACTACCCAGAAAGAAGTAATAACAGCAGATGCAGAGAATGAATTTAGTCACTGAACTGCAGAACATGGAAATTTAAATCCAGCTTCAGCGGAAAGATCTAAAAAACCATAAGGACCTATTAACTATGGATTTAATACTTATGCCTACATGTTTTTCTTTCTAAGTAGGACATTTTTTTCTTTGTGTAAAGCATAACTTGATACTGATGGAACACTGTGCCTTTACTCAACATGTGAAATTTTAATGACAAAAACATGATTCACAAATTAGACATCTATGCAGATGTACATGATTTATGCATTGAATTATTTCTGTGTTACACAGAAAGGACAAGCAGGTCCTTTTGACCCAAATTTTACTTTGATTTTGCTATTGTAGCCATGACCTAATTTAGAGCTGTCAGGCATGTTTATAAAATACTCAGCATTTAGACCATATGGTGTAGTTAGAGGCACAAAGCATCATTTGAACCTTCCTTAGAATTAGACTTCAAACTCTTTGCAGTGTTAGCATTAAAACCTAACTTTTTAATTTAGTAAATACTATACAGCATAGATATAATCCAAAAAGCTCTTCACAAAGCAATCCACTATCAAAGCTTCAAATTCTCTGTAAAAAAGTCCATCTCTCTCTGTTCTCAATAAATAGCATCTTCATGAAAACGGAAGACTGATGTTTCTTAATTTACATCTGAGTAATTAACCATTCATATAACTAAATATCTGCTTCTGCATTTGGCCTAAGAATTCCCTGCAAGTACTAAATCACATATTGTCTTTAACCAACAATTAGATGTATTTACAAAAACTCTAGTAATGAATGCACTTAACTGTAAATAATCCCATTTATGCCAAAACTGTTTACTACATAAATGGATAGACAAAAACTTTAAGTCAAAAAATTATTGCCTATTCTCACATACATTTAGATGTGCAAAGGAACAAAGAATCACAGACATGGCAGGAATCTCAAGAGATTATCCAATCTTTCCAGCTGTCTACAGTAGGACATTCTATTCTATTATGTATAGACTATATAGATTTAAACTTGTGAGACAGTTTTTACTCTGCAGCTGAAGATCCATGGAGAAGAATCCAACTCACTCCCAAGCAGGATTTTTAGTTCTTTGTTGTACTTACTGATACCTCACATTCTTTCGGCAGTGAACTCAAGGCTACGACATAGACAAAATTTCCTTGCCAGATTTGCTGGAATTCCACCCTCAAGGTTTTCCTTCAAACATTTTTTCTCAGCTTTCTTAGTACTATCATGAGGCACAAAGTCAAAAGACTTTAAAAGCCAAGTTATATGACTCTACTACTTCTGTCTAGAAGGCCTATTATCCTATGGCAGAATTACATTAGATTGTTTTAAGGTGGTTTATTATTGATATTTTTTTGGTAAATCTTTTCCTTATTTAGAGGTGCTATTGCTCCTGTCACTATTTAGAAATTAAAGTTGAAAGATTCTGTGGCCCCTTCTCTTCCATATCTTTTTTCAAATGTGGCACAACCATTGCTTTTGTCATCTTTGATCTATACATTCTCAAAATAACTACTATTTGTGGTCTGATTTCACCAGTCAATTCTTTAACTGTATACAATAAAAACCATCACTCTTACAATATGAGAAACCTATTACATAAGAGGTGTCTAGCCTATTCTTGATTTATTCAAGGCTGAAATCTTTCACTGCTGGTTTTATCTATATTTACTTCTAGGTTGCAGCTGGTATTTTAGTCAAGAATTATAAAAAAATTACTTAGCATGTGGACCTTCTTGTCATCATCTGCCAATGGTTTCATAGTCTAATAGTGGACCCACTATTAACAAACAAACTTTTTAATTCTCCATATGCCTTTTTGGTTTTGCAGTCAGTTAAAAGTTGGCTCGGTGATCTCTTACTATATTTTGGGAGGGAGTAATTATTTTGACCACATGCAAGTACCCACTACGACTACACTTTGCTGTGTAGTTGATGTACTGAAACTGATACTCCTAGAAGGCAATTCAGGACATGCTAAGCTGCAGCAGAGAGTGAGTACCAGTTTTCTTCTACTACCAGGGAGAGTGCTTAGAATTACCAGCTCCCTTGCAATGGTCTCTATTGTGAATATCTGTAGTGACGTGAGGCAGGTCACAAAAAGCATAATTCATATGATCTTTCAGATTTACTGGTCTATGGGGAACCCTAGAACGTTAATGTTCCTATTCCTCTTCCCCCAATTATTACCCAGAATCTTTCAGAAAGCTCCTGTCAGAATTTGTTCTTTATGTTTAAATGCTTGGCTAGTCCCTCTTCTGTTGCCTTCTTTCCTGGCAAAATATGACCCCCTAT
Source organism: Cephalopterus ornatus (assembly GCA_013396775.1). Lineage (NCBI taxonomy): Eukaryota > Metazoa > Chordata > Aves > Passeriformes > Cotingidae > Cephalopterus > Cephalopterus ornatus. The sequence continues at coordinate 11,684 of VZRE01012201.1, read as the reverse complement.
TGACCACAAGGACACACCTCTGGCTCATGGACAGCCTGCTGTCCACCAAAAACCCCAGCCCTTTCCAGCAGTCCTGAAGAGTCCCCAGCCTGTACTGGTGCATAGGGTTATTCCTCCCCAGATGCAGGACCCTGCACTTGCCTTTGTTGAATTCAGACAGTGTTTCTTTGTTGAGGTCCTTCTGAAGGACTGCACAGTCCTCTGGGGTATTGATCACTCCTAGATTTGTGCCATCAGCAAACTTGCTGAGGAAGCATCTGTCCCTTCATCCAAGTCATGGGTTAATTAGTTAAACAAAACTGGGCTCAGTACTGAACCCTGGGGGACACCACTACTGACAGGCCTCCAACCAGACCCTGAGCCATTGATTATGACCCTCTGGGATCTGCTGTTCAGCCAGGTCTCAACCCATCTCACTGCTCACTCACCCAGTCCACACTTCCCAATTTTGTCTATGAGGATTTTGCGAGGGACAGTATTGAAAGCCTTGCTGAAGTTGAGTTAGACAGTATCCACTGTTCTCCCCTCATCAATCCAGGTAGTTGTTTTATTGTAGAAGGCAATCAAGTGAGTTAAGCCTGATTTACCTTTAGTGAATGCATGCTGACTACTCCTGATCATGTCATCCATGAAGATCGACATGGTTTCCGAATGAGGTGCTCCATCACCCTTCCAGGAATTGAGGGGAGACTGACTGGCTGGTAGTTTCCTGTGTCATCCTTCTTTCCATTTTTGAAGACCAGGGTGACATTTGGTTCCTTCTAGTCCCCAGGCAGCTCTCCATACTGCCACAGCCTTTCAGAGATGATCAAGAGTGGCCTGGCTATACTGTCTTCCATCTCTCTCAGCACTCGTAGATGCATCTTGTGAGAGCCCATGGACCCATGGACCCATGGACCAAAGAAAGGAAGAAAAAAAAAAGAATATAAAATTAATTTAAAAACTCCAAACCCAGTAACAATTTTACCTCAACTGTATATTGATAGGAATAAATAAATGCTCTATAGTATCTTTGTGAGTTTTTTACCTTGAATTCTCCACTGATACTATGTTTTCTAAACAAGTGTACCTTGCACATCTTATTCTCCCTCTGATACTCTTTTCCCTCTGATACTTATTTACCCTCTGATACTTCTCATTCATGATTAATGAATGGTTACTGAATGTTTAGTGTCATAAAATAGTTGTTGGTAGTTAGTTGCCATAGAAATGAGAAATAAATTTATGCAGGTTTATCCTCAGTCTCTGCAGAAAACTGATGCCGGGGGGGAGCTTTTATTTTGTTACTTTTTACAAACCCAATATTGTTAATGATTTTTCAGATGCTGCACTAAATCTTACTAGTTTTCTTCCTAAAGCTGCTTAGAAAAACTGATTTCTTAAAATTTATTAGAATTTATTTCTGTTACTTGTGACTGATGAAAAGCTTCTATAATACCTTATTCAAGTAATGGATGCAAACTATTAATTCCTTTGTTTCACCGAAAAAAAAAAAAAAAACAAACAAAACCGAAAACCACAAACAAAACCAAATAGAGTTCCTGAGAAAAGTCTTGGTAAAAATTAGCCTGAAGTCCCAGGAAAGTAAGCTCTAAATTCCTCCCAGTAGGCTGTATAGTTGCTTTCATATGCGTTAAAGTAGCAAAGAACATATGACTGGAGTTTTGGTTATAATGAATTCATTATCCATGGTACATTAAGTACCACATTTCCCTTTATTCAAATTACACAGATAATTTTATATGTTCCATACCTAAAACCTATGAATTCTAACTAGCATAGATAATCTTTTCACTAGCACAAATGAATATCACCCATAGATCTTGTTCTTTCCATTCAACTTTAATTTCCACAGACTTTCTTCCCGTCACTATTTTATTAGAGTTAGTTACATGAAATATCTGTGATGACAGATTAGAGAAGTAATTGGACATAGATTCTGTGAAATAACAAAAAACATCTTGTTTGTTCGTTTTCTCTTGAACCCACTTTATAACATAACTTCAAAAACCATTTGCAAGCACAACTTTCCCTTTTGAAATACCCTGTTGCTAACAACTCCCAATGAAAATCTTCATTGTATACATTGCTTCAATCAGTGTCAGATACGTGAATATATGCATTTCTCTCTTTGTGTATTGTGTTTGGTATACTGTGTTGGATTTCTATGGGGAGATAAATGTTCATGACTTGCTTCCAAATGTCTTTTAACAAACAGTTTGAAACATCTGCTAGTAATATACACCTAACAGGACTCAAAGGACCACTGTTGAAAATTTCCTTATATTTCAACCAAAGATGGTCATTAGGCACACATTCATTATGTTTATACAAGAAACTGATGCAAGAACCTTTGCACAAAGACCTTTCACAAAAATGTTTCAACTTCTGCAGCAATTTTTCTGATAAGAGCTGAGATTTCTCACTGCATTTTATAATATTTTTGTCTTATTTCAACATCTCAGTAGGAATCTGTCATGTAAGCCAAAGTAGCTAAGGATCTTGATGCACTGCAAATGTCACTGCTCATGAATTTATTTTGAAAAAATCTATTATTCTTTGATATGTAGAACAGGTCTCTATATAGAGACACCAAATAATATAAAAATACTTAAATTATATTGCAAAATTAAATAGGCCTTCAAATTTTCCAATACTTAAAATTTTTAATTCACCCTGGTAACTGAGAATGAAGGAAAGAATGATGGACAGAGACTACCAAAAAAGCCTCCCTCATTTTTTGATCTTCCTCAGGAAAATGTGGTATGTGATATTAATACATTTCCAGGGGAAGAATAGGAAAAACTGAACCAAATGATAAAGTAACATTTCTCTTCTTGGAAAGAAAAAAAAATCAAGGTGCTGAGTAGACTGAATATAGACAGAGTGATAGCAGTGGAAGATGATATAATAGCTTCTTCCTTGTCTTCCTCATTTGACTTATCTTTGCCATATTCTGCAAAGGAATGGGCCAATATAAACATGTCATAAAGTTGGCATAAGCATTTGCATTAAACAGTCAGCCTTTAAAGGCAGGCAGCCTTGCCAGAAACACAATAACAAAACTGTAGAGCAAATGTTCTACAGTTCCTTTTAATGGCAGTGCTCACACAGGCAGCAGTGCAGTATGAGACAGGAGTGATCAATACGGAGATGAGTTTCTCAAGCATATTACTAATCATTCATCTATTTTCTGTTGAAGTTTCTTGTAGTCTTCTACGGAATTAACAGACAGCTCTGCCCGTAGTCTCATATACAGGTTCCTTCACTGGGGTGTGACACAATTTTATGTTGGTAAAAAGCCATTTGCAAGAATAGCTTTAGAGCCTCCTGAACTTTCAATATCTCTGTTTTCGGGGTGGGAGAAGTCAAAGCAAGAGCAGATGTGTCTGCTACAGTCTTTATATAATTTGGTTAAATGTACTCTTAGTCCAAATATATTAATAGTTGTCTCTGACAACAATAGAGTTCAGAAACATCTGTATATATATAATTTACATACATATATAAAATATGTATATAACACATATAGTATAATAAATATGTATAGCAATTTTGTAACTGTGATATTGATATATATTTAGTTTATGACCATGTATTGATATGAGCTACAACTCTGTTGTTTTCTGGATGTAATGGAGCTGGATATATCTTGCCAAATAATTTCTTATTCCACTAAGACTTAGCATTAGTAACACACACTGATTTTAAAAGAGGAACGCATCATACATGTCTACAGTGTCATACATTCTTTTATTGGAGATTCTGTGGAAAATAATTTTTCTTTACTTCTTTACTGATAGTCTTGAGCAGTGAGATAAGCATCCTGAGAGATGAAACAAGATGGTTCTGCTTCCTTGGTACAAAAACATGCTTATTCTTCTTTCAGGATTAGAAGACAGCTTCCCAGGCAAAACGTCAAACAATCTTGAAATAACGTATATTCAGAAATTTGCTACCTCAGTCATAGCATCTACTCCAAACAGGCACTGCTAGACTACTCCTTCTGAAGGGTCTACCCAGGAACAAAGAGTACAGAGTGCTTTTCTTTGCTATTTTTCAAAACTGTTAAAGTCAAAGACTGAAGCAAACATAAATATGCTAATGCAGCTGCTAGTTCGGCAGTTAATTTTTGGCACCATCTTGCTACACTTATTTCATTATCCCAACTGACATTTTATTCACTTAGTCACAATTACACTGCAGGAAAACTGTAACTCTGCTAACTTAACTTAGAATTGAAAGACACAGAGCATCACACATTTCCACCTATGAACAGTCAGTGGTTGTTGGTTCTTTCCACAGTGCTAAATGCAGAATCTTTAATTCCTAAATTGTATAATATGCTTAGTCTTTGCAACATGGCACTTTTGCATATTGAAATGGATGAAAAATAAGAATAATAAACCATGCTGGGAAATTTGAATATGAAGACTAAGGGAATGTTTAAACTCCTTTATTCTTCTAATCTTTTCAGGATGTAGCGTCTGTATAAAATGTTTTGTTGGTGACAATCTATTTAATGACACAGGTTTTAGTAGACATTTAGACATGTCCAGATTAGACTCCAAAAATTTTCCATTAGAATGCAAAGCCTTCATTCATCCTATGATTACACTTTTTTGTCACTTTTTGGAGAGAGATTTCCATTTAGCCCTTTTCCAGCTGTTTTTCAAGGTTCATTTCTGCATAGCCTATGATACAATTTCCAGGTTTTACTTTCTAAATTTTTCTGCATACCCCTACACAGTTTTCTCCCAAAATGATCTTTAGAGGCAGTTTTCTTTACTCTTGATCCAATATTACAACTAAAGCAAACGTTATGTTAGAAATAAGAAAACAAACAAACAAAAGCAAAAAATCTACAACAAAGCAAAACCTAAACAAAATCCCCACAACTTGAAAATATTTTTTCCTCATTTAGAATAACAAATCAGTTCATCCCTCTTTATTTAGACTGCCATCACCTAAACCTTCTGGCAATTTGAATGTATGCCAGCCATTGCACATTTTCTGCCCAAATCTTTAGATGACCTACTCGCAATGCACGAAATCATAATGACTCTTAAGAATGTGGACTCCTTTCTCCTTCTTGCATTAAGTATGTACTACTTAGTATTGAAACTGTATTTTCAACACTTCAGTAAACGACCAGGTTGCTGTGCTCCCACAGCTCCTACTGATGTCAAGGTTAGTTACCTTTTACATTGTCCTATTTCTTTCTCCAATACATTTACATGGCAATGCTACAACTTCATGATCATTAATAACAGTTACAACTATGCAAGCTAACATAATTACAATAAAATTGTACGCTTCAGGGCATAAATTGATAATCTGTGGGACTCAGGAAAGAACTTTTCTTCTCTCATTATGGCATTAAACAATGGACAAGTGCTTTAGGGTCGCTTTTGCTGTTACTTGAAGCATCAAGTACAGGCACTTGGTTATGGAAACAGAATGCTAGAGTAGGTTCAATAATGTCAATAATCCAACATTACCTTTTTTACAGTCTGATAAAATCTCACCCATTATGTCTCTTATTGTAACAAATAGCATTGATATTACATTGAACACAGAGGTAATTTTTATTTAGTAGTTCCTATGCTAAAAGACTACTCCAGGTTGTTTGAGTTTCTTGGGTTTTAGTGTGTTTTTTTTAATAAGTAAATTCCAAGTGATTAATTCTGGAAGTAAATCTTAAAATGAAAGGTGAAATGTTGCTGTAAAGCAATGAAACTAAGAATGCTAATTAACTGCACATGATAAGTCAGTCAAACTGCCTCCCAAAAATGTGCTCCAAAGCCATGTTTTACTATATTCCATTTACCTTAGTATAGAGGAAGAGAGAGAGCTAAATACAAAAGAAAACAATCTATTAAAAACATATAAATTTGACTACAGAAATCATGATAAAATGAGAGTAATACAATAATAAGACTTTATTAAGTTCTCCCGTTCCTTGGATAATCCAGTCAATTGTCCAGTGACAACTGACAATTTATTAATTCTTTTTATTCTTAAAAATATCCTAAATTCTGGATAATGGGAAAAATAAAACAAAACTAAACACGTCTATAATTTTTAAAATATTGATTTATATTCCTTCTTAATTATTATCCTATAAATCACAGCTTTGGTCAAATGGTCTATGAAATAAAAAACTAAGTTTTTAATCTTCAAACTAATATTACTGACATGATACCGAGACAAAATTTTTCAAATCACTAACTATACCCTTAGTAGTTGACTGTCCCTACCTCTTTCCTTTGGGATAAATGCCTAGTTGTCTTCATCAATTATAGAGGAATCAGAAGGAGATTAAAATCACTGGGCTACAGTTTCCTTAGATCCTTAACTTTGTCATTAAAGTCAAGTGAAGTCTGATTCTGTATATGCAGCAAAGAAAAATTTATTATTAGAAAAGGAAGCACACTATTATTGCATGTGGATCCATAATAAATAAAACAGTTATAGTGTCTTGGAGAGGGAGATGATCAGGAAAATGTTACCTTGGTTCCCCAGCAGCTTTATCTAGTAGATAAACCAGACCATTTACCTCTCTCCCATCCAGAAAATTGTTCTCATATCAGAGTTTGGTGTTCAGTTCCCAAATGAGGAATATATTCAGCCAACCTGTCTCAGGTTTCTTGAGAAATGTTACTGAGTGCTATCATCATTCATTGTCTTCAATGTGTTATAATTTCAATTTCAGGTAATGCATGAAAGAAAAGATATAATGAGAGTTTGCTTTATTTCACTGACCTATCTAAGCACCCAGATCCCAAATTTCTCTGATACATTAGCTGTTTAATTGCTATCAAGGTTATCTCTAACAGCCTTTTCCACTTCACTTATTTTTTTATTTTTTTTTTCCACATCAGGCTGCTACCATGGAAAAATCTGAGTTTTCAAAAAGTATGAGTGCTTTCAAAAATGAGCAGAATTCCTGGTCAAAAACCTGCACAAATGAAGCTCTCTTGATAGCCCTATTTTTGTTCCCCTCACATAAAAAGAAGACAGGGGTTTCTTTCTTTTTGAAGCTCTGTACATCTGTGTTCTTTGCTAAATTAAATAGGCAAACAAAACCCTCTGGGCCATTCTTCCAGTGGACCCACCAATGGGAACAATCATTCTCATTCTTTAAAACTTGAGAACAGAGAGATGGTTAGTCCAAAAAATTGTACATTCAAATATCCGCACCATAAATAGTCAAATCAAGAAATAGTTATAATGTCTCTATAGAAACACAGTACCTATCTGAGTTGCTTATTCTTTAAAGGAATATTTTATATTAAAAAATCCCTTCAGAATAAAATCTGAAAGACTGTATGGAGGAGAGCACAAAATTCTCTTTAGCATGTTGTTTAATTATCTCTGCTTCAAGCCAGAAAAATTAACTATTCCCTTTAGGATGTGATCTGTAATGCAAGCTACGCTAATCCAAGAAGGCTACTGGTGCAGATCTTTAAGGCATGACTAAAGAAATGTTTTCTGAATTCAGAAAAGCTGAAATGGAAATCATTTGCATCTGTGATCTCTAGAGGTTTAATGATGAGCTTATTCGGTTAGAAGGTATTGCTGCCCACTTTATGTTTTCATTTACTTTTTTTTTTGACATCAAATACTTGCATGCACCAATGCAAGTCAACCTCGAGAAGACTGCTCAACTGCTTCGTCTGTAAGTTCATAAAGATGATTACAGACTTTTCATTAGATAATGACATATACATATTTTTTTACAAAGTGTATTACATTTTTTTTTACATAGATGTAGCACTAATAGCCCCTTATATATGGAACTCTGACAAATTTAGACGTCGAATAGTTCCCCAGAAAGGTTCCACCATTGCAAAGAAAAATGAGAAAAGTAACAATTCTGCAAGTAGCTGAGCTATAGCTCAGCTGGAAGACTGTCAATCTTCCTTTGGGATTACAAAAAATTTCTTCGGGAAACACAAGAGCTGAAAAACAGCAATTGTTAGAGAAAGCAAGATATGCGTTATGCATTGGGGTTTTGATATGAATGCTTCAAAAAGAACTAAAAGCTGACTGAAAGGTAATCTAATATTTAAAAAAGAAATCATATTTGCCCAGAGAGATTGTGGAGTGTCCTCACTGGAGATATTTGAGAACCATCTGGATGCAACCCTGTGCAATGTGCTCCAGGATGACCCTGCTAGAGCAGGGAGGTTGGACCAGGTGACCCACTGTGATCCCTTACAACCTCACCCATTCCATGATTCTGTGATATTAGCAGGCAGTTTCTAATGCACAGAAATAAAGTCCTTTGAAATTCAGTGACAGAAAAAATAGAAAGTAAAGAAAGTTTAAAGACACTTCAGCAGAATCAAAATATTGTCACAACGAACTTGGAAATGTGCAAAGGACCATGTATAAATAAAAACTAATCAGACAGAAAATTAACTCATCCAGTTGAAGTAAAAAATGGCAAATGTCATTTCCAACATCAAATGGCTGCAATAAAATAAAAGTAAGTATTCTATTGACAAATATTTTAAGTTCAGCACAGTTGTTCATTTGTGTATTGCAATCTATTTCTGGTTGAAATGACCCATTCCTGGGAGCTGGCCCAATGAGTTTCCATGCAGTAATACACTATGAGCAGCACAATCAAGCAGTGAAATGAAGTCTTCTGGAATTCACATAACAGGACGGGGAACTATGGAGGGACCCAGCCGTCATTTTAATATTAATCATGAACATTTTTCCTTTGTTTTTACACTCAGGTGCATCCTGTAAAACAACAAAAAAAACCCAATGTTTTTTTAACTCTTCTCCTTTCTATTTCACAGAAGTCTTGTGGTCACATCATAGGCATCAGACAAATTTAATAGGAAACATGCTAGACTTATTCAGTTCATCTGATTTTACTGTTGTTATTCTCAATCTCTTCTCTGTATTGCAGAAGGAAACAATAGAAGAATAGAGTTACTCTTGTTCAGTGCAGTATCCCTAGAATAGAAATAGATTTCTCAGTGTTACCTCATTACAAATGATTATTATTATTCTCAAACAGAAAACTGAGTTGATCCTGAGTCTGTTTTTAAATTTATATCTTATGAACAATGGGGATTTTTAGGTCTTTTAACAGCTTTCACTCAAATGTAATATAGATTGTTGTGTTGAAATGTGATATATCATAAATCCAATATTTTTGTCATGTCTGAAAGAAAACCACCAAATCTTCATATTTTACTTGATTTTCTATGGGTGTGATTAACACTGATACATTTTTGTGTCTTTATTCAATAATTGTCTATCTTCTGCACTATGGGATGATTCAACATTAACTTACAAAAACCCAGAGATTTTACTAAGGAAATGAGTCTTACGGAAAACTATCCAGTCTCAATAACATTATGTTTATTTTATATTTTGAAGAAATAAAAAATGCAATAACTTTCATACCAAAAGATTGATTTTTATTCCTACAAATACCCACCAAATGTGAAGGCAATAAGAACCTTAAACCTTACTCTCTTCTGTTACTGGACGTATATTTTAAAATAAAATATTCTATGCTCTAGCACTGAACCATCACCTTTCTGTAAGTGGGTATATTTAATAGATAAATTTAAATAATTTGAAGTCAATGGAAATATTCTCATTTTCTTTAGTGACTTTGTTTAAGGCTCAAACCTATTTGTTTTCACCATTTTGTTTTTTCATACATTTTACATTTCCAGTTTAACTTCAGATCGTGATTGGTTTCAACTAATGTTAGCCTCTTAAAGTGTTAGGTGCTTAGGATGCCTCTGTAGCCAATTAAGACATCTGCCTGGGAGATATATCCCAGAATGATTAGCGGTTCTGGTCTCTTGCCCCCTAAAAACCTATGGCAATCCCCTAAACCCCCGAAACATAGATAGGTACAGGTTGATATATTTGTGACAAATAAAAAGATATTAAAATGAATCCCAATCTGTTGATTTTTGGGTCTTCTGCGTATCTAGACATTGCATATTCAGATCCCCTAAACATACACCCCAAATTTTGGATCTCCTTAGTCACTTGTACACTGATAATAGCACTGAACTATTGAATGGGTAATCGCCGTACATGCTAAAAAAAGTATCTTATTATCCCTAAGGATGGCCTTTTGATTAACATGCTAGACAGAGACTCGAGCAATCCTTACACTCACAGACAGCTCCACTGAACAGGAAGAGCCTTTTGTTGGTCTTCTTTAAGGCGGAATGTTTTAAAAGAATTTCCCTTCCCTCTTTCCATTTCTTTTAACATAGAGCTCCTTATAAATTCAAATCCTTTGGCTTGTGGCATTTTTATTAGTGCCTATTAAATTAGAACTAATAACACTTGCTAATATAATATCATGAATAGTTATATTGGCATGTTCTCCAGTTTTACAGATATAATTTTAAAATTATGTTAAATATCTACACTTATTAATTAAAATATCTACTGTTTTAGATATTAATATCTTCTATTTATTTATTAAAATTAGGATAGAAATCTTCTTTTATACAACATGATTTCTGTTATTAAAGCACATAGATAATGTACCTCAATTCCATAAATACATATATATCTATATATATAAATAATTTTTTTTTTCTCCCAGAACCATAAAGACTAACACCCTTTTTTTATCCTGGAATCATAGTAGCAAGTTGTAAATGATGTATGAAATGAAAAAAATCTGAGTCCATTGTTCAGACAGAATACGGACAATGCTAGGCATTCTTAGACAAGATATCCACAAGAAAAAGGATGTAGGGAAAGGAAAAAAAAAAAAAAAAAGAAGAAGAAGAAGAAAAATATACAAGAATAAGCCAGAACACTTAAAGGAACAACTAAATCCCATTGTAGTAACAGAAAGACTCTTATTAACCTCTGTAGACTTTGGATGTAGGAATTCTAGATGGCTTCTTTGAAGAAGCGCCTTTTTTTAATCTCTTCTGTCAGACTTCTTTCTGTGAAACCTTAAAGCCTTTTGCAGTCATACAGCTCTAATACCAAGGTTCCATCAGACCATGTATTTCAAATGACCTTCAATTGAAATATATAAACAAGAAAACGCATAGAAAAATGACAGAATCATAGAAAAGTCCAGGTTAGACGGGATATCTGGGATCACCTTTCTGTTGAAAGAAGGCATTAAATTAGATTATTTATTCACAGCTGTGTCAAAACTGGCTTGAATATTTTCAGTGAAGGAGATTCTACCACTACTCCAGACAACTTACAGCAAGATTTCATTATTCCCATAGGAATGATTATGTTTCTTAAATCCAGATGGACTTTCCCCCTGAAGAAACTTGAGCATGTTGTTCTACCGCCATATATTCTTGCAAATGAAGTATCTCCATCCTTGCAGTAATGACATTCTAGGTGCTGGAAGACTGATTAGACTCACACATGTTCCCCATAATGGATGGACACAATTTCTTCAATATTTTCATGTATCAAATTCTCCAGTCCTCTAATAATAAGTGGTGGGCCTCCGTTGGGCCTTTTTCAATATTACAGTTTTTCTCCTTATTTGAACTGGGGGAACCACAGCTGGACCCGTTTTTCCAGGTGTTGCCTATAAAATTCCAACTAATCACATATCTTTATCTGCCGCGGTTCGCAATGGGGAAAGGATCACACAACAGCACACAGGGGTTGAAGCAAAGTGGAAGGCACTATCACACTTT
>VZRE01012200.1:0-32356 GCA_013396775.1 Cephalopterus ornatus | reverse complement strand
TTTTTTTCTTTTCAGCAGGATCCAAGTGACAGAGTTCAAATCTGGATGTGCTTTATTTGGGCGCGAGGTAAACACTCGAGCCAGTGAGGGTTCCTGGGTGAAGTCAGCATAAATGCAAGGCATGCCTTCCCACGGAGCACGCTTTTTTGTCAGAGCAGTAAAACAACAAACAGAGCCGCAAGAAATAACAAGAAATAAAATACTTGGTGTTCTAATCTATCGCGAATGTTTGTCTAGTAAATACATAGTTCAAGTGCCTGAACTATCCAGGATGATTTAATTTTTAAAAAAATCTTGTGTGCGGACCATGTTCCGGGGGGGGGTGGCACAGGTTTTATTATAATACACGGCACGTCGCTTCTCTGGCTGCACAGCAGAGCTTTAAAGACCTTGTTTTGCTGAGAGGAACAGCCCACTTGCATTGCCCAGGCAGCAGAGCTCTCATCACGGAACAAACAGGAGCTCCTGCCCTTCATGCGGGACTTTAGTATTTATTTCTTTGGATGTCTAATCACTAAGGTTACTGGAAAATGTTCACCCTCATGAAAAAATTTTCCCTATTCAGCCATTTTCACTTCAGTTCACAGCCAAGATGTGACAGGCTCTGATAGCTCTAAACAGTAGCTGGTGGCATTTCAGCAATTGCTGGCTGTCAGTCCATGCTCACCTATTGACACTTCCTTGCAGATTTACTTTGAAGTGAGACAGACAGGTTAAAATGAGTATCACACAGAAATCAAACATTTTGCACTATTCTAATAATCAGCTTGTTCAGTGAAGTTCTCCCAAGGGTGCAAACAATATTCTTTTTTTTATCTAAAACATACCATTTCCCCCTCTAATCTGAAGAATAGTCTCTCCAATACTAAATGTCATTTAGCACGAGTAATGGTTGTTACCAGCACACATCCCAGGTTTAACTGTTTTCCTTTTTGTCTGACAATGCACCTTTAAGTATTGCCTAGTTAGCCAGAAGACTTCAAAGGAATAGATTGCCATCAAAAAATGCTTTACTAAAATCAGTTTAGTATAAATGATTATAAAAGCATTTGAAGATATACTTCTTCCCACTTACACTAAAATATTTTAGTTAAATGCTTAAATTAAAAAATACATTTGCCTCTATTTTCAGTGGTCTTAAAAACTTAGCTGTTTTTCCTTACAAAAGGGAAAATACGGCCTTCATAATAACCCTGTGAATTGTTTACTCAGAATGCTGATGTTTTGTATGTTCTGCATTTTTATAGACCAGATTCCTGCTTTAGTTCTGTGTTACAGTGGTGCTCAGTACAGTCAGGTCTGACATGGATCTGTTAAATTATGTCAAGTTTACAACGAATAATGTCTTGGATTAGTGTTCAGCTGATATTTAACCTTAAAGGCTATGTTTATGAGACAACACTGGTATCATCTCCTCCAATATATGCTGCTGCTTTTAGTGGCATAACAAAGCAATGGAGGATAAAACAACAGAAAAATTCTTCAGTTTTTATATCTGATTTCTCTTCCTCAGCTCTGATTTCACCCATGCAAGTCTACCATCAGCACTATTTTGTCCTCTAATAAGGCCAAACAGTACTCAAATTTTTCCTACTGACTTGCAAAAAACTCCCCAACACATTGTCAATCTACTAGATATTATTATTTAACTGTTTGTGTCACTGAAAGAAAAAAAAAACATAAAAAATTGTGGCTCCTGGTGTTACTAGTTTTCAAAAATTCTACTTGTCATTTTCTTCAGAAGCCAGCAACATTTTCTGATAAGAAAAGTAAAATCTCTTAATGTATTTCATCACTGTAATCTCCAGACCAAAATGCAGACCCGACTGATTTTATTTATTACTCTACCAGATTAAAAGACAACACGTTGCCTTGAAATGCTAAAAGTTATGCAACAAATCAAAGACCAAAATCATAATAATCATAACTCAGATCACCTGAAGACCAGAGTCATGAGCCATCTGAACTTCCGGACTAAAACCATGGGATTGCCCCATAACCTTGTGTCAGGGTTTAAGCACAGGTGGCAACTAAGTATCATGCAGCTGCTTGCTCTCTCTCCCCATCCCCAGGTAGGATGGGGAGGAGAATTGGAGAAAAAAGGTAAAACTTCTGGGTTGAGATAAGAACAACCTAATAATTGAAATACAGTAAAATATACTACTACTCCTAATAATAATAATAATGGCAACAATAAAAATAATTGCAATGGGAAGAAGACAGAGAGAGAGAGAGAGAGAGAGAGAGAGAGAATGGGGATTAAAGGCCAAGAGAAACAAGTGACGCAAAATGCAGTTGCTTATTGCCTGCTGACAGATTCCTGAGCACCACCAGCCACCCTACAGCCAACTCCCCCCAGTTTAGATACTGGACATAATGTTCTGTGGTATGGCATATCCCTTTGGATAGTTCAGATCAGCTGTCCTGGCTGTGCTCCCCCCGGCTTCTTGGACACCTGCTTGCATGCTCTTCATGGAAAACTGAAAAGTCCTTGACTTAGAGTAAGCACTGCTTAGCAACAACAAAAACACTGGTGTTTTATCAACATTATTCTTATACTAAATCCAAAACTCAGCACTGTACCAGCTACTAAGAAGAAAATTATCTCAGCTGAAATCAGGACTCCTAGTTCAGTGCAATCCTAAATCTAGCCTTTCTCTGGTTCTGTCCTACCCTAGTGGTTTTATTTATGTTCAGAATCCACTTGTGTCAAAATTGAGCAACCCTATTACAAATAATTCTCCATTCAGCCTTATAATCCTTCTGAAAAATAGGCCTTCAATTTCAGCAGCCTCTGGAAGACACAATTCTGTATTCTAACCATAACCCAGGTATGTCTGCAGTGCCACAGGGAAACATCCATCTGCATGCAATTCAGGCACACACCTCCATGCAGGCCTTTACTTGCAGCCCTTTAGACCCCCATGCTAATTCATTCTTGATCATTCCTAAAACATTTCCCAGAAGGTCTGAGATATCAAAGGAACTTGCTAACCCTGGCTCTCTGCACCCAGAGAGCACTATAGAGTCCTGAATTTTAGTGCTGATGTCCAACTGCAGTACCAGCAGGCACTCCAGAAAGCCTATGGAAGCTACAGAATACTGATTTCTTTGGCCAGCTCTGTCAGATTTACCTATTAATGTAGTAATTAGTGAGATAAAATGTTTACACATGCCACTCACCTGGTAGCAATAAAGCTGCAGGAGCTATTTGCCTGATGGACCTTGGAGAATCTCATACTCAGGAGACACATATCTTGATGCTACAGGCCCTGGCTGGATTTCTGCATGCAGGACCAGTGCTCTGACCTGGGGCATTTTTCTAGTACTCCCAAACCACCCAAACTGGATTCACACTTTGAGAGAACAAAGGATTTTTTTCATGCTACCACTTGAAAATTTAAGGAACTTTCTAGAGTTGAAGGGCAAGCAAAGCTGCCGTGGAGATACAGCCTTAGTCTCACTCAAGACAAGTACGGAAGCAACACTATTAATTCCTTATGTTTAGTCATTGTTTAGGCTAGTTGATGAATGTTAACTGTTAGCAGATGCTATAAAATCTACAAATCCAGCTAGCATGGAAATGATGGATAAATATTCCATACCTGTATTGTACTACATTTACTACCGCCACACTAGATAATGTGCTTATACTTTCATTTTCTATTCCAAGCTTGGAAATCTGTGACTAGTTTCCAAAGGAAGCCAGTCTTGTTTTACAATAAAGGAAAAATTATGGTCACTGTGCAAGTCTTAACTACTATGGATACCGAAAACAACCAGAGAAGGTAACATTTCTGCTCAGACAATGGATGTGCAGGCAAAAATCACAGAGAGAGAAGAACTTCTGTGGCAACCTCGTGAGGGTCCCTTTTCATCATTTAAATAATTCACAGAATAGTGCTGATTAGAGAGGAGGTCTATAGCTTTGATATGTGGTTTGTCAATTTTGTTTCTCAATTATTTCATTATACTATTTTGAAGCCTGAGAATAGCGATACAGTTTCACAAATAACAAAGTCAAAGGGTGGATAATTTCAAGAACGATCCATGTTTAACAAATTATTTTCAGTGGTTGTCATATCTTTATATTTCATCAGCTGAGATCAACTAAGATAGGCAAAAGATAGAATCCAGTCTCTGTTTCTATTATCCTGAGAATACCAATAATGTTTAGACTGCAGACCCTTACATGATAGAATCATAGAATGGTTTGGGTTAGAAGAGACCTTAAAGATCATCTAGTTCCATCCCCCCTGCCCTGGGAAGGAACACCTTCCACCAGACCAGGTTCCTCAAAGCCCCACCCAACCTGGCCTTGAACAGTTCCAGGGACAGAACACCCACTACTTCTCTGGACAACCTGTTTCAGTGCCTCACTACCTTCACAGTAAAAAATTTCTTCTTAATGTCTAATCTAAACCTACCCTCTTTCACTTTAAAACCATTCTCCCTTGTCCTGTTACTATATGCCCTTGTAAAAAGTCCCACTCCAGCTTCTGTAGCCCCCTTTAGGTACTGGAAGGTGCTAGAATGTCTCCCCAGAGCCTTCTCTTCTCCAGGCTGAACAACCCCAAGTCTCTCAGACTGCCTTCAGAAGAGAGGTGCTCCAGCTCTGTGATCATCAAGATCAGGTAATTTTGCAGAGATATGTATGTGAAGTCAAAAGTATCAAGCCCTTTGTTTCTACAAGGTTTCGTTACAGAGAAGTATTGAATTTCAGCAGACTTCAGTAAGCACTTCGGAAGCAGATCCTCCCTAGAAGCACAGCTGCTCTGCAGCCCTGTCGGCTGGGCTGCCCGGCTCTGGGGAGCCCCAGGCTCACCGTGTTGACTGCCATGTCAATCTCCCGTTGCTGGTCACCAATGATTTGGTTTTTCAATACATCAGCCTAACCAAACATCACTAAAATCAGATCTCAGAAGCTGGCTGGAGTTCCACTAATTCTTCCTTTTCGTAGTTGTACTTTTTCCGTAAGAACGTATGTAAAGTAACATTAAAAGTCTGGAGCTTTACTTTTATGTTTTAGAAGAGATCAGAGTCCTTCAAAAAAGTACATTTCCTCATGCTTTATTATACTTCTCCAAGAGACAACCAATAAATTTTAATTAGTTCAATATCACTTTGCAAGTATCTCTGAATTGCCCAAAAAATTAAGATGTTTGCAAAGTGTCTGAATAATAGAGACTATTATTAAAGACTATGGGGCTTTGATGTAAATGCTGTTTTATTACCTCAAAAATATGACATACATGTCTTCTCCTAAATTTATAAAATAAGGTAATTAGAACTGCTTGGATTCCAGACTAGGGAGAGGCTGGAAACTGAAACACAGAGAAATAACCCACATTTTGCACTGACAGCTATTCATGATTATTGTTGTTTTCAGCTGGCAGTGACTCTTGAAGAATCAGTGAGGGTTTCCCTTACAGGAATTGTTTGTGTTCAAATCGTATGTGATCACAGAGGCCAAAGAAGAACAGATTTTCATGTCTTTTCTCAGGCATTGATCCCAAATAAGGGTTGACAAATAGTTTTGCTTGTGTTGTTAATAAATCCATACTTGTGAGACAAAAAAAAATAATACTAGAAACCTTACTATACGGACACAGGTGAAATAGAAATGCAGAGGGAAAATAAAAATAAATTCTGTGCTGAAAGAATTTAAATATTCATTAGAAAGAGAAAGCAAGGTATTTATTCTTGAGTACTTGTCTAGCTATATGTTCCCCAGCACCCAGGAGCTTTTGCTGCCATACTGGAAGGAGAGCAGCAGGAAGGGCCACCAGGATGGGCTGGAGCCAGTAGGGCTCCAGGAAAGGCTGCAGGTGCTGGGCTTTTTTTCTAAAAAGTGGAGTAGCTCCAATAAGAAGAGAGACAGTGTATGTTTGGACTGGCAAGTTTTCTTGGGGCTGAGGTTCATGCTGTGCCCCAGCTTCTGCTTAAACTCCTGTTTCTGTCCACTGGAACTACCCGCACTTTTTCCAACCAGGTCTCTAAGGCAGATATCTGGTTTCAGATAGGAAAATCCAGGCATAAACCTCTATTGCACTTTCACCTGAAAATAATTAAAAGCTCAAGGGTACTTTAATAAGAATGTGCATTTTTTAGGTCCTCAGAGACAGCCTTGATTAGTCTGATCTTTTGCAGGCACTTAGTTAAAGCAAATTGAGCAATAGCATCATCTTAGCTTGCAGTTCACACTAAGATTTTTCTATAGTTTCAGCAGATACAAAACTCAGCCCACAAACTTATCCTCACAGTCAGCACAATCTGTTTGCAAGAGTCTGGGTTTGCTAAACTGTTTCCACTTCAGTTAAAAAAGAAATCAATTAAAATAAAAGACAACAAACAAAAAAACCCTAACTAAAACAATGCTAAACTTAGGGTCTGTTCACAGAGTGGAACAAAATGCTGGTTTTAAATATCCTGAATCCAGCTCTTACCAATCTTATGCATTTATACATATGACCACACTATCGCATAGAGCTGTTAGGAATCACTTCACAAGTGACAGAGCTGAAAGTAGCCCAGTTTGTGCCTTGGAGCATTTCACCATATATAGCACCTTCCCAGCATGTCGTACCAAGTGTTTTAACTACAGCAGGTCATTGTACGCTACAACCATAGCACGCCATGAAATGTCAAGGGCACTGCCGTATTTCAGACTCACCCAGACTTCCTAAGTACAGCTCCCAGAGGGCCTTGGAACTGGGTGACACCATGTCATCTAAAGAAGTGTTAAAAGCGAACAAAAACCTTTTCACAACCTTTAATCAGCTGTTAGGGGTGTCTGGGGAGAAAATTTGATCTTGGCCCTAAATCAGTTTAACCATGAACATATAAGAAAAATCTAACATGTGATGCCGCAAGAGTGTGGGAACACCTTTTGTTGTTTTATCTGTGGTGAGTCTGCAATAGTTCACAAAAAGTGACCTGAATATTGGATCAGGTGGAGAATGTTCTTCATGCTCAGCTGTTCTCACCTTAACTCCAAACAGGACCAGCTCTAAACAGAAGATTAGTACAATAAAAATACAGTGAAAACAAATTAATCTAGTGTCCTTCCAATGAGGAAAGCTAATTCTTTTGGACATCTTACTATATGGGCACTGCTATGGTGTTGCTACTTCTAAAAAAATTTCAGCCAAGCCTAGCTTTGGCGTTATCTATAAGTAACCCACCAAGCAGGTGTTTGCATGACTTTTTTAAACCCTCTTAAGTCTTCTACGTGATAAATGCTCATGTAGAAAGTAGTATTAGGGTGATTCACATGTGAAAAACCTTTCCAGGTCAAAAATAAGATCAAAGAGCTCACCTTTTTTTTTTATATAGTTACTACACTAACAAGCATCCAGGGACTTATTTCCTGGCTGATACAAGATATATTTTGCATGCTGCACAGTTTAGCACATGTTAAACTTTAAATTCCCATTTCTAAAGAAATAGCAACAATGAAATGCAGTGCTTAACTCCCAGAACTACTGGGGACTTTTTCTGGTTTTGCAAGCTAATGTCTTTCAGCACCCAGACTCTTGTGTGTGTGCACACAGCTCCCAAGATATAATTTGTTTCATGGAGGGGAAAAGTAAAAAAAAAAAAAAGGAAAAACACCAAAATTTCTGCTTTCTGCTGTCTTTATTAGCTTTATTTTGCATCTGTGCATTGTAAAAGCCACAGCCATGGATCAGTGTCACACTGTACTGAGCACTGCACAAATGGAATGAAAAATATCACCTCCACCTTAGATAATTTATAATTCAAGCCCATAGGGCAAATTATAGTGAATGCTAAAGTATCTCGCTAGCCAAAACCATAATCAACTGCAAATACATTCAGTTTCAAATCTTCTTAAGTTTTCACTCATTTCTCACTGGAGGAGAAAAACACTCCTGTTGACATCAGTAAGAACCCTTAACTAAATGAGAGAGTTAATTTACCTTCCCTCAAATTCCACACAGCTTGTGAACAAAATTGGGGCCATTTGTCTTTCTTGTCTCTGATGTCTGCCTGCTTTTCAAGGCTCTTTGTCTCCTTCCCTTGGCATGTCTGAGGAACTTTTCTTCAAGTACTAGAAACTTGTTTAACTAATTTGCACAGAAAATAAGTTGTTCATGTGCACCAGATTGTAATCAGAATTGGTTGTATAATGAGCGGGAAGGTAGAAAACACTCCAATAGACTAGAAATAATTTGGAGTTGGAGCAAATGTTGGAGGAGGAAGGACCTTTTACGGAATAGATTAAAGAAAAAGGAGACAAAATGTGGTCAATGATAAGTCAAGACTTGCTAGAAAACAGTGGTGTAAATATGCCTGTGTGCAGCACGTGAAGAAAAAACAAAGAGCTGTAGAGCAGGGGTGCTAATGAAGCCAGGTTTCCTATTGATTTCTGTCTCCTGCTTGCTGTGTTAGGTACAAGTTCTGACTGAGGCTTTTGCTGCTGGGTGGGGATTTTGTGAGGCCTCTCCTGTCTGGACTCCCTAATGAAGTTGGAGCATGAGCTCCAACTGCCTAGGCAGAGAATCACAGTTGTTCTACACCTTTATCTACCTACCTGTTTTCATGGGCCTTAAAGAAACCTCACTATTAAATTGTATTGAAAGTAACTGATGAATACAAAAAGCTTCTAGGAAGGGAATGGATGCACAGACAAACGTATCAGTCCTGCACAGCACGGTTGAGCCATGGATAAGCCTTCTATATCTTCAGAGGGGGGAAAAAAGGAGAAAAAAAAAAAGAAAACAGAAAAAAGTAAAAAACCCATGATTGGTAGAATAAAAATAACACAACATCAAATGAATTAGGTCATCCACATCAAGTGAAAAAGGATCCCAGCAATTTTTTAAAATACACAGACATCCTCTGCTGTCCTATGTCCCTTCTTCATACATTCTGCTCCTGGTTACACCAAGGTGGACTTCAGTGCGTGATTCCCAAAGGCCATATGACAATTTTCATCTGGTGGTAATATGGGCTATCAATCAAAAGCATTTCCTATGTAGATCATTTGAACTAAGCATTTTAACACAGATAAGAATTTTGTCTTCTTTAAAAGATGGCATGGTAAATCAATAAGCGCAAAATATTATTACATTAAAACAGCAGAAGGTATATTTGGAGCACTATCTGGTCTCTGTTAGAAAGTTTAAATTGTCATATATCTTACATTATTAAAGGGATGTACATGTGAAGAAGGGTGCTACTGCTAATAAGCTGAATTAAACAGCTTTATGAACTGGCATTAGTCCTGTAGCAGCATTCAGCACTGTTTCACAAGCATAAGTCACCCCTCAGTCCTATTTTGCTGTCTCTGCCTACTGCCATCCACTGCTTGCTCCAACCATGGCAGAAATTACAGTGACAAGAAACCTCCACACACCCCTAAGTTTTATTTTAAAGGTATTACTTTCTTTGTAATTTCACCTTTGCAATCATATAAATCTTGCTCCTTGCACTGCTGCTAATATCTGATACTGCTTAGCCTGGGAAAGACATTCTGGATTTCCTGGGCTCTGAGGGAAGGCAGGAATAAGTCAGCTGCCAAACTCCTGCGGGGATAAAAATGTTTATTTCAACATCGTGCTGGTGCTGCAGATACTGGGATGAAATAATGTGCACTTTTTCTGTCCTGTCCCATCCCACCTAAAATAACAAAGGACAGGCAACAATTGGGAGCTTCCCTCAAACTCTGCCCTGATAAGGCAAAGCAAGGTGGGTGAGCTGCTGCTCTCAGTATTGGAGAGCCTGGGCACAGATGCAGCCGGCACGCAGGAATCCACCACCTCTTCAAATATTAACTGAAATCAGAAACACCCACAGACAGAAATTCCTGAGTCAAGATACTAGAGTTCAAATAACTCATCAGGTTTGTTTTGGTTTGTTTTGGGGTTTGTTTTGATTTTTTCTTAATTTTTTTAGCTTCTTTTTTAAACAGCTTTGATCTAACACCTCAGCTTCTCTCCGCTCGATACCACCTTGAAGTGCTGTCGTCTCCCTTTTCCAAAATGACAGCTGAAGAGGGGCACAGAAGGAACTATCTTCTGATGAACCAGTTTCTTCTCTGGTTGTTTACAGATTGTTATTGAGACTTTCTCAAATACATGCTACCAGCAGAACATGCAGGCAGGCATTCTAGCAACACAGCTGATGCATTTGAAGCACGAAAAGAATTATGTGGAAAATGTGAAATCATTGTTACAAGCAGGTCCACACATACAAAAGACTGGTTTTCTTTCAAACTAAATTAATTGTGCAGTAATACCGTAACATAAATATCTGGATGCAGTGCCTCGCCACTCAATATTTTGTAGCAAATTACTTGTCTGCTGCACTTGGGTTTAAGGATAAGGATTTAGATACTTTGTTGCTGGACAGGAGGACTAGCTTTGAACTGATTCCCAGCACTGAGCAACAGCACTGTGTTTTCTTGCAGGGTTCTGGGTCTCTCCTCTGGCACAGACTTACAAGCGTTTCTAAGAAGATATCCCAGCTTCAAACTTTGTACACTCATTCCTGTGAAGAGCTGCCTTGTCACCTCATTTACTCTCAGTTGTAAGCAAGTTGGCAGCATAAAGCACATAGACGATTTTGAGCAGTTATGTTCTCGGATCTCTGGCTCCTTTCCCAAGTCACGCATCAGTCACAATATTGTATATAAGCTTACAGTGAATTTTTTTAAAAAAAAACTTGTTCAATTCAGTCTATGCAAGATCAAAATCAGGAGAAGGAAGATATCTAGCTTTTTTTGTTTTCAATTTAAGAAAGTGCTACCTGACAGCTCATTTACACTGCTGCCCATTGGCAAACTGTTATTACACTACTTAGACAAAATTGTCTTTTTGGCAGCTGTTCATTAGTGGTAACTGCATTACAAATATAATGATCGGTTTAGAACTTCTTATTTTATTTTTGTAGGAATTAAGGAACAGAATTGTTTCAAAATGAATCAGAGTATGGATACCTAATTAGCAGTAGTTGAAGTTCAACAGATTATCCAGTACTTCCAGTGCAACCAGTACTTGTCAGATAAGCTACAGTAACCAACAGTGCGGGCCCTCCTGGTAGCATACATCCTCACAGCTCACATCTACCGAGGTGCCATGCTTCATCACCTGTCTCCTTGATGGTCCTTTTCTCATCCCTGTACCCAGAAAGCAGGACCTAACACAGCTACAGAGCTGCCAGCTGTCTGGACTGAGCAGAAAAGAAGGGAGTGAGAGCCCTCTGACTCTCCCCTCTGCTCTGTTAGCCACAGATCATCAATGGAAACTGCCTTCAGCAGACTGGGGCTGCTGTGCCATGGGCGGATTCAGGAGCAGGTCCCATCTCCTCCCCTTACCTTCTTCTACCTCTGGCTGTGCCATTTCCAGCCCCTCAGGAGGTCCTGGTCTTCAGCTGTGATAACTAAAAGGTGCTGCCAGGCTCCTGACTGCTGATCTTCCACCTATCTTCTCAAACATAGGATAGGATGGATTCATTCTGCTTTCACCTTTGAGAGATGGAAATGTAGCAACCAAAGAAAACCTCACCTTAATCAAAATAGTGGCCAAACAAAACCTCACTTCTCCATTTACATAGAGACTCCATGTTACTGTCATTGTTTCAGGAACTCACAGTATTAAGGGTTAGATTTTCTGCTGGTCATTTCCCATATGTCGCTCAGGACCTCTTTTATCCCGCTTTTCATCAGCAATTCTCAGTAATCAGTTGAGAGAAACTTCTTTCGTAAGTTTCTTATTGAAGTAATTTTTTAGTATTTTTTCTTCTTTGGAGCTGCTCACCTTGGTGACTAAGTGCTAGTTTTGATTACACCTCATTTAAATTTCCACCAAGTTCTTTTGGCACTTGTTTGAGCAAAGGAAA
Organism: Cephalopterus ornatus; assembly: GCA_013396775.1. NCBI lineage: Eukaryota > Metazoa > Chordata > Aves > Passeriformes > Cotingidae > Cephalopterus > Cephalopterus ornatus. The sequence goes on along the minus strand of VZRE01012200.1, from coordinate 20,494 downwards.
AGTTTACCCACTAGCATTTTCAGTTTTCTAGAGTAGCACAAGCTGTATCTAACCAGTTTGATCCTCTGCCTACTAACTCCAGGGCTCAAATTGGCATCAAGTGAGAGTAAATTTTAGCATGGAGAAGGTAGAAGCTGACAGAGGTGGCACCTTTATGTTAGACTTTATGTTAGACAGAGTTGCAGAGCCAAAAGGGACTATTTGTAAAAGAACGATAAGTTCTTGCTTAGAGGATGATTGATAGCTAAAAATATTGTTTTATCATACTGTTTCTAAATCTAAGACATCTCAAAGGGGGAATTATTAATGACATCTCTTGTGGTTCATTATTTCTGTGAGAAAAAAATGTCTTTGTAGTTTAACAATGAGAAGATTGTGCACATATAGGCAATAGAGTAAGCACGTTTAAAACTATAAATCTTACACACCTGCTTGCATAGGAGCACGGTGTCAGTGGATGAAGTCCCTTCTCAGCCCTGTCCCTATAGTGAAGTTGGACACTCCTTCACAAAGAAACCCCAATATATTGTGTATATACATGTGCTTCTTGCATAAATGCTGTATATAGAAATATGGGATAATATAGGGGCCTCTGTAAATTATCTGGTCTAACCCCTGCTCACCAGGGCTAAACCCAGAGTTTGATTAGGTTGCTTAGATCCTTGACCAGTCAAATTTTGAACATCTCCAGGTTCTGAGAGTCTCCCTGCCCTGCTCCCCAGTGTGGTGTCATTGGTGAGCTTGTAAAAGCCTCTGTCCCATCATCCAGGAAAAAACACAATACATATTACTGCCACCTCTGTTGAAACCTAAAAAGTACTACTAGTATCCAGGAAACATCTGCCTTTTAAATTTTGAAGGCCATTACTTTTGAAACCCAGCAGTCCTGCCAGTTTTTAAATCACCTTGTTTTTCACCCATCCAATATGTCTCCAGTCTGACTACACAGTACTATGGGAGACCATGCTGAAGGGAAAGTATGCCCACTGCTCCCCCTGATCCACTGAAACACACACTTCATCATAGAAGACAACGAGGTTTTACAAGCAACATTTGTTCTTAGCAAATCCACACAGGCTGTTCCCAATCACTTTCCCTTCAAAGAAACAATTTCTGGGAGAGTTTGCTCTGTGATATTCCCGGTGACTGACCAGCTGGTAGTTCCCTTACTTCTCCTTCTTCCTCTTTTCTGATCATGATTGTCCTTTTCCAGTGGTGGGGAACTTCCCCTGACTGTTACAACCTTTCTAGGATGTTGGCAGTGGCCTCACAATGACTCCCTGACTGACCTTCTCCTCCTACACCACTCACCCAACACTGCCCCTGGGCAAAGGAACCAGAAAGAAGAGGGTACAGACAAAAGCAGTGGAGGCAGCCTTTTTGTCCCCAGGGCTCCCATGTGACTCAGCAGCAGGGCTGCCCACGCAAAGCAGTTTCGTATGCACAAAATGACCTCATATATAAGCTCGATATAAGCACATAATCTTGTGGTGTTGGGCATCCTCCAGCTGACTTCTGCCAACTGGCTGTAGCAACTACTCACTAAATCACAGGGCCCCATAATACACAGGCAACACAAACCCCCTGACTCTGTTTGCCAGTGCTGCCCAAGAAGCCCCAAAACTATAATGAAATATGGGCTTGGACTGTAGTTTTACGTAATACTTTACTTGCAGTGGAAGGAAAGAAGATCTTTTTTCATTTTAATGTAATTTCTTCATAATTTGGGACTCATATTTTTAACAAAAGTCTTAAGGTGTATGGGACTAAAGAAAACTGAAATCACAGATGGCATAGAGGCCATAATCTATCCGAAATTAAAGTCGTAGAGCATAGAGTGATTGTATTGCTTATTTTTATTATATTTTTATTACTTACTCGTGCCTATTCCAGACTTTCATCTCAATGGAGTACAAACATGATATTTTCAAAAGATATTAGTATTTTGTATGTAAAAATATCTTTTTCTTGGAGACACTTGGGAATTTAAACTCCAAAGATGAAAATTATAAAAATCACTCTGAACAGCTAATCTGACACAGAACTGTACTCCTTTATACCTACTTTATAATAATATTCACAAATTATGCATAACTATAAGTTCATTAAAAAATTAATAGACAAAATAAATATATAACTAAGAGAGATGTAGAGAGGTTTAGCAGCAGTCTGCTGCTAAACAAGGGCTATCAAGAAGACAGGACTTCTCTTGGTGGCACAAAGAGAAAGAATGAGAGGCAATTTTTGAACACTGAAGCAAGGGAAATTCCAGATGGATATAAAAAAAAAGTTTTCGTTAAGCCCTGAAACAAGATGCCCATAGAGATGAGAATGCCCATCCCTGCAGATATTCAAAACTCAACTGGGCAAAGTGCGAATACATATATAGTACATTAACTATGAGTTTAAAATTTATTGTAGATTTTTGAAGAGCATTTTATGGACAGTATTGTTCTCTGCTTTATCTTTCCCTTACCTCTGAGGTACTGCATTTCTTGAACCTGGACCTGCATAAACCTTCAAGGAGTACCATGAATTATTGTGTGCATCCTTACATATTGACAGAATTTCACTCTGAATTATCCTCTGCTGCTTGGGGAGAGACAAGCATCGATTTGAAAACCAAACAAATAAAATTCTGGGATTTTCAAGGAAATTGTTGATAACAAGAAAGATTCAGGACTCATCTATATTTGGCTCCCTTTCAGGGTGATGTTATCTTTCTGCTCTGATGGAAAACATTCTTCTTACTATCTCACCAGTCCATAGGAGGGAGACATAATGAAAACATTTATATCACTGTTATGCTTAGAAGTCTGAATTGTAAATGTTGACAGGATTGATCCTCATTTACACTTGGATCCCATTTTTACTGCACTTACAATGGAAAGACAATCAAGCATTAGGAGTTGGAATTGATACATTTTTAATACACACTGGTACAGAAGGCCAGAAAAGGCCAACTGAGGTATTCAGAACATCCCTTCACTCTGATATAAATCACAGTACCTCTGCCAGGATTAATCAGGCTTTGGCCCTCTAAACATCAAATAGCAGGTAGCCTAAGGCTCAGAAAAGCAGCTAATTCTTCCTTTGATTGAGATTGCTGCTTGATCGGTAGTTGGAATTGTATTGCTCTTCTTTTATTTTTGATTCAGAAGAGCTAAACTGAAGAGACACCACTCATTCATAGTCTACGCTTCAAGGTTCTCCCAGCAATCAGGAGGATTGAAATTTGAAAGCAGCACGTTTAAGCACATGGCTAAAGGTCCTGGATTTATCTCATTAGAACTCTTGCGTACTGCGTGCCCTGTTACCTCTTGTGCTGTTATTACTCCTATTTTCAGGTTGCAGAGGGGGGTTTTGCTGTATTTTAATTATGGTTGTTCTCCTTCCTTCAAATAAATTATCATTATGCCTCAAAATTCCTTCTAGCACTTGGTCAACCTCTCATGTATCATTTTCTGTGAGATACATCAACAATGCAAATTGCTGCTGACAACTTATGGACACACTTGCCTCTAAAAGTTTTACTCCTTTTTGGTTGAAGTCCATGAGAAAGAGCTCTTATTAAATCACTCTGGATAAAAAAGTCCTTTTCTTTCCCAGGAAAGAATTAAAAAGCAAGTGAAATATACTTTTCACCTTGTGCCTCAGCCATGTCTGGTACAGACTTCTCTGAGTTTAATTTCATTCAGCCTCCCTGATAAGAGAACTGTTAAAACATTTTGTTTATTTGTGATAGGTACATTCACTTACTATAAACTGATTAAATATCACCTTGTTTCTTATGTACCTGTACAGTAGGGAGTCCCAAAACTATTCTCAATTACATGTCTGTAAATACAGAGCAAATGTTTATATAAATAGGAATATTTCCTGTGTACCATCTGTAATAAAGCTGGTATTGGATACACTGATTTTAATCAACATATGTGATTTAAGAGCAATAATCTACAAATTCCACAAAATATCGAAGTGATAAATCCTATTTCAGAACTCCTATTCAGAAATACTACATTATTAGTAGTAACATCACATTTTTGCCCAAATGGCTTCTGCTCTGACCTGTTTCCTTAGTTTTGTCTCGGAATGCTCTAGATTTTATTGTAAGGAGTACAAAAGCAACATCATTTCATTTTAGTCTCATCCAAATTTCAAAAATTTCACTTATGATGATGTTTTTATTTTCACACATTTTTAATGGAAGGAGGATTTTTCCTGAAGACAGACATTTTAATCTGCCCACATTTGCCACCAGATACACCAGGGCTCTCTAATGGACATGTAAATACAGAACTGGTTTAAAATCACACTCCAGATACAACCTCTGCTTTGTATTTGCTTTGCCTTGAACTGTTTGCAGTGCTGAATGGCTTAGTGATGAGCAGGAGAGAGCCTTTTACCTATAGCCAGTGAGCTGAGCTTCTTACTGTTTGTGTCAGCTGGAGGTCTCTTCCTAGTTCCCAGCAGACATCTACCCACACAACAGCATCACTAAGTTTACATTCTTTGCACTCTTTTCCCAAAGGAGGCCTTCGTCCTGAATTCATCAGGTGTCACTGAGAGCTGTAATGATGCCCTGAAGCTGGATAATATTTGTTAGATTTTTAGTACCAACTTCAAGATTTGAATACTGATGTGTTTTCTGAGTTGAGCTTCCCAACTTTCTCAAGACAGTGTGTAGCTGAGATGAAGGTAGAGCAACACATCTTGCCACATAAGGCAGCAGAATAGCACAGTGTCCTCCCATGAGACCCTGAAGGCTGAAATCAAGGCACAGAAATATCCTTGAAAAAACATGCAGTGAATCAAAAGATGAACATTTGCCACAAAAATACAGAGGAAGATGGTGAGAGATATTTATAATATTACAGCCTCAACTTCATGCCCTAATGTTTAGTTTTAAGCCATTCACACTGAAATGTGAGCAATACAAAACTCTATTCACAAGATATGGAGCTTTACTACCTTCTACTAGTGACTGAATAATCAGCTCTTCTTTTGCATAGTACTGGGAAGGCTAGTATTTCACCCAAGCTTTCAGTTTCCATTACAAAAATTGCAAATAAACTCAGCTGTAGTGCCTACCCCACAAGCCCCCTTTTATTTTCCCCATACAACACCTGGGAATATACACAAATGCAGTCCTGCTTCCAGGAACCTTCTTTTACTTAAGAAAAAGGCATATTCTACACTTTCCTGAAACAGGCATCCTCTGTGACTTTTGTCTACAGATTATTGATCCTCCAGATATCCTTCACAGGCTCCAAATTTTCCAGCTTTAAACCTCTAGGGATGTAAGCCAGATGAGATCTTCAGACTGCCTAGCAATACCATTTTAAAAGAACTTAATGGTTTCTACTTATGATTCGAAAGTCAGGCTGTTTTCTGGAAATTAGCACAAGGTTTTGACTCATAAAAGGCATATAAAATCCAAAGAAGCCACTTTCACCTCTGATATCTGTAGGGATAGGTTCAATTGCACAAGAATTTATAACAGAAAGCTAGAACTTGTTTCGCTTAGAAAACTGCAAAATGCCTTTTCAAACAGGTTGGATGGGGGTTTTTTCCCTCCTTCTTCATTTCAGAGAAAGTTGCAGGGAGAAGTTTTGAGCACCTATCTCTCTCAGTGGTATGCAGAAAAATAACATGTTTGCAGACATGTACAAGGCCTCCTTGGGCCAGAGAGGGTTGGGGAGGAGAGAGAGAATATACGAGAAGCCTTGGAGAAGGTGGGGCATTGCCTTTTGCCCCTGAAAGATCCAATGTGCTGCATCATGAAAAAGTTGTCCTTGGATCTGAAATAAACCTTTTTTTTAATCCTTCCACTGCCTTGGCATTCTTGGGAAGAATACCTGCGTATGTTTACTGTAAAATATCCTTCCAACAGAAATACACTTGTTTCTGTTGTTGAGTAACTTGATTTTGAAAACTACAGAGTATGGGCTTTTAACAGAGTTCTCTATCCAGAAGTTTTTAATGAAACATACTTCATTATAGGGGTTCATGCAGTCTGGTGCATGAATCACTGTGATTGACTGCAGAAACTGCAATAGACTCACAAAGGTGAGGATTTTGCTTGATACGCTGTAGATGAATGGAATATTTTTGATTATACTGTGGTACACTTAGGAACTCTTTTATGGCCTGTCTGTCACTGATTTCTGTTCTAGTATCTCCTTCCTTAAACTCAGAGAAACTGGTCCAAAACATTAATTGGAGGGGTAAGAATTTATATATATATTTTAACTCCATGTGATTTCACTGTTTTAATGCATGTGAAAATAGAAATTCTGCTTCCAACATAGAGTAAAGAGTTCATAATTTCAGATATCTCAATGGAAAAGGTCTCATGAGGAGATGGGGGCCTTATCTGTGTTGACAGCCCCCTTTATATTTGAAGATTAGCATTGATTTTGTTCTTGGGAGACCCTTAGCACAATAGTCTAAATATGAAAACACTTAAACAGCTAAACCCAAGTAGTTCTCAGGGTTTGCTAAAGCAGAAGGTAGAACTGTGGTGTTGTTCATGGTAACAATACATACTCAGTATCTCTAGAACACATGGGATTGCAAGATGTCATCTAGGGACACTGTTCCTATTCTGGGAACAGTTACAAATGGCCACCTTGTCTCAGAAAGATAGATGCTATTAATCCATCAGTGGATGATTAAGATGCATGAGCATAGGTCATGTTTTTGATATTTAATAAGTGTATTGCATGCTATCCTAGGCCACAGGACTCATCCAACAATTGTTATGATTTACATTTCATTAATTGTAAATAATTATCAACACTATTGTGGCCAAGAATTAAGTGATATATATTTTGGTGCAATGAGAATAGTTAAGGAAATGAGAATAGTGCTAGAACTTCAGTTAGAAATTAGAGGCTGAAAAGTAATTGAATTTTTTATTTTAGCACTGATATACCTATACCATAATTTTTATCAGCTGAAATGTTGTCAGCTGGGTACTCCTAGACAGGTGTTGAGCACCCTTTAATTATAAGATTCAATATTTATTTCTGCAAAGACTAGACAAAGCATCCTTTATCACAGTTGTATATGCTATTCCTTAACAGAGTTAGACCCCAGGTTTCTCAGGTGTTTTGAAAAGGTGTCTGCAATGTCATGACTACAAAGAACTATGATCATACAAATATAAAAACATAGCAATTCCAAAAAAAGAATAGCCAGGGACCGGGTGGATTTTAACTCCAGCAAAACCTGAGTAAGTTCTGTCTCATAAGACTTGATGAGATCAATGAGTTAGAAAAAAGTTGACAAAAAAGGTTCTGAACTCCTGTGAATATACTTTTACTGCTCTTATATCCCATGAGGGTTTGATTCTACTCTGTAGATGTCCAATTATACTGAAACTGGGTGTACTGCTTTCCCAGAAATGCAAAATTACTTGAACACTTTTCTCACTGCTTTTTAAAGAGCGTAGTGAGACATTAATAAACACCGGATAGCCAAAACCAAAAAGACCGACTTCCCAACAGGGAATATAATTGTCCTGATGTTTCCAAGTCAAACCCAGCTGGCACTTCTGCTGTTTCCATACCAGGTGTTCCGGATGTCTATGCTGGATTCATAAGGACAGCCAATTACAAAATGGGAAAAAAACCCATCTGTTTATGAGCTCTCAATGTCCAGGTGCAAGGCTTAAAGTGAAATACTCCCACGTTCTTCTGCTTTATCACTGAGGAGGTTGATTATGGTCGACAAGTCCCTTCCTGTTTGGAAAATTTCTGATAAAGCATTCATATCCTGGACCCATCAAGCTAAAGACCAGAGTGTCATGGATTAAATTTCCTCCTAGTAAAGCAAGTGTTGATAAAACACATTTCCCACTGAGTGCTCTCACGAGCAGTAACAGGACTTTTAGACCATGAAGGTATTGAGGCAAGCAGGCAGTTCAATGAACCTGATGGGGTGCAGTAAAAAAGTCTCCCTGGGGTCCTCTTGGAGATTTTCAAATACAAACATGGAAGACTGAGTCCTACAGGCTTTCACAGCCTGTGCATCTATACTGGTACATCTACATTGTGAACCTGTAAGACATTGTCATAATCCAGCATACTTGAGGGAAATAACCAAAGAAATAGCTAGTCAATAGCTCTCAAAAAATAATGCATAGAGAAAGTATTTCAAAGAAGCAGGATCTCACAAGGACAGGCTACACAAAGAGACTACAGAATTGGTATTTCCGTAATCAGACTTACCCTATATTCTAACATAACAGAAAATTTTAGGCCAAAAATGAACAAAACATTTGAAAGCAGTTAATTTAAGCGAAGAATTAAGCCTCAATTAACATCTAGTATTAAGCGATTATATTCTTTGCTATGTCAGTATGTTTTGAGAAATCAATATATTAATGCTTTTGCTGGTTTTGTCAGGATTAATATAGGACTAAATAACATGGTTTTCAGTAAGATAAAACTTCCTTCCTATTCATACATAGAAATACTTTCAAAGGCTTTTGTTAAAGCCTTCAAAACGCTCAAGGTCTGGCACAGAGCCGTGTGTCAAAAATATGTCCCCACCTTATACCTCATCAAAATTTCAGCCTGTTTAGCTAGAGGATGGTCTCTTGTTAGCAATCCACTTTCCTTTTCTCTTTGGCATCAGACAGAGCTGCTGGCAAGTAGGATTTTTATGGTTTTTTTATCATTGCCTAAAGACAAAAAGGTCAAGAGCTGTATAAAGAGATTTTCTTCTTGGAAAAATTCTTAGCTCAGGAGTTAGCAGGGCTGATTGAGAGAGCTTTTAACTAGATTTGAAGGGGGTCAGCGACATAACCAGACTTGAGAGAGCTAAAATGTGCAAAGGGGAGCAACCACCCAAGTAGCAAAAGGAAGCTTGAGAGGGGACACCTCCAACAAGTACAGGCATTCAAAGATGTAACTGCAAGAGAGGACTATGGGGAATCCCTTTGCACCCCCACTGGGATATTGACGCAAGCAAATACTTCTATAAAGTTCCAGTACACCAACGGATGCAGCATGTGGAATAAACAGGAGGAACTAGAGATCTGTGGCAGTCACAGAGCTTTGATCTCATTGAGATATGGAGATGTGGCGGGATAGCTCCCACAGCTGGCATGTTGTCATGACAGATTACATGCTGTTGAGGAGAGACAGACCAGGAAGGCGCAGTAGTGGAGTTGCCCTCTGTGTGAGGCAACCCTTGGAATGTATCAGGCTCTGTCTTGGGGTGGATGACAAGCAAATCAAGAGCTTATTGGTTAGGATAAAAGGGCTGACATTGTGATGGGTTTGTGCTACAGGCCACCTGATCAGGGGGAGGAAGTGGATGAGGCTCTCTACAGTCATCTTGAAGTAGCCTCAAAAGTCACAGACACCAGTTCTTGTGGGGGACTTCAGCTACCCTGACATCTGCTGGAGAAACAACACAATGAAGCACAAACAGTCCAGGAGGTTCATGGAAAGCATTGATGATGATTTCCTGCCACAGGTAGTGGAGGATCACACAAGAAATGGTGTGCTTCCCGACCTTATGCTAACAAACAGGGAAGGCCTTATTGGAGATGTAAAGGTTGGGGGCAGCCTTGGCTGTAGTGACCATGAGATTGCAGAATTCAGTATTGGGTGAGGAGGAAGTATGGCAGCAAGTAAGATAGTAACCATGGACTTCAGGAGAGCTAACTTTAGCCTTCTTTGGGATCTTCTTGGAAGAACTCGATGGGAAAACATCCTTCAGGGGAGAGGGGTCCAAGAGAGTTGGTTGATACGCAAGGATGACCTCCTCCAGGCTTCAGACCAACGCATCCTGATGAGCAAGAAATCAGTCAAAGCAGGTAAGAGACATGCGTGGATGAATAAAGAACTCCTGTCATTACTGAAGTGTAAGCAGGCAATATATAGGAGATAGAAGCAGAGTCAGGCCACTTGGAATGAATATCGAGAAGTAATCAGAGTGAGTAGAGGTGAGGCAGGGAAGGCCAAGGTCCATTTGGAATTAAATCTGGCCAAGGACATCAAGAAAAAGGAGAAGGAATTCCTCAAATACACTGTTAACAAAAGAAAATCAAAGTATAATGTGGGCCCATTGCTAAATGGAGGGAGGACCCTGGTAACAGAGAATGCAGAGAAGGCAGAGTTACTGAACACCTTCTTCGCATCTGTCTTCACTGACAAGACCAGGCCTCAGGAATCTCTAACCCAGGAGACCAAGGTAAAGGAAGACTTTCCCTTGATCAAGGAGAATAGGGTCAAAGAACCCCTAGGTAAGGCTGACATCCACAAGTCCATGGGCCCTGACAGGATGCATCCATGAGTGCTGAAAGAGCTGGTGGACACTATAGTTAGGCTGCTTGCAATGATCTTTGAAAGGTCATGGTGATCAGGAGAGGTGCCTGAGGACTGGAAAAAAGTAAATGTCACCTTGGTTTTCAAAAAGGGCAAGAAGGAGGATCCAGGGAACTACTAGCCAGTCAGCCTCACCTCAATCCCCAGAATGGTGATGGAGCGCCTCACTCTGGAAGCCATTTCTATCCACATGGATGACAGGAAAGTGATCAGAAGTAGTCAGCATGGATTCACTAAAGGTAACTCATCTCGACCAACCCGGTTGCCTTCTACGATGAAAAAACTACCTGGATGGATGAGAGGGGAACAGTGGATATTGTCTATTTTGACTTGAGCAAGGCTTTAGACATTATCTCTCACAACATCCTTATAGGCAAACTCAGGAAGTATTGACTAGATGAACACCGAGGTGGATTGAGAACTGGCTGAATGGTAGATTCCAGAGTGTTGTAATCAATGGCATAGGGAGGCCTGTCACTAGTGGTGTCCTCCAATGTTCAATACTGGGCCCAGTATTGTTTAACGTGTCCGTCAACAACTTGGGTGAAGTGGTAGATGCCTCCTCAGCAAGTTCAGTGACAACACGAAGCTGGGAGGAGTGGCCGAATCTAATTCCAACTTGAAAAAAGACCAACACTTTTACGTGTAGATACAGTTAGTTTTAAAGTTACGTTCAAATTTTAAATCACTGAAGTAGCCCATCTAAAGATATCCTGGGAAAACCAGGCATCAGGACTTCTCAGGCCTGATCCTTGGTCTCTGAAGCTCAGATCTCAGGCCTAAAACCCATCTGTTCAGATCTCAGAGCAGAGAAATGGGTTTATGAACAACTTCCAGAGTTCGATGGGGAGAGCCTGCTCAGTGCAACACATCCCACCCAGCATGTCTCTGTCAACCATAGCCCAAAGAACCTGGGCTCCTAAATTGGGCCTGCAGGTCAGTAGAATGATTTTTCAACCAAATACACAAGCCTGGTTATGATTCCTGACTTCTGCAGCCTTCTAACTGACAAATAATATTTCAATATATTTTCATTAAGATTTATTTCACACACACACGCACAAAATTAACATGCCTGACCACTTGCTGCCCCAATTTTCACAACATTAAGTGCTGTTATATGACAGAAACTTTATTTGTGCAAGGAAATAACATTTAAAATAAGAAAAAAAAACAATAACAAAAAATCCCAAACCCTCCAACAAAAAACACTCCTTGAACTTGAAGTTTTCACCCATTTAAGTAGCCCATTATTGAGAAAAGCCTTCTAATAAATGGACTTTCAATTCAATTTTGAAAAATACATCAGGAAACTGAAAATAAACAATAATCATCATTTTGTTACAGAAATTGCTTACTTTGAAACAGCATTATTTTCTCCTGATTCATTTTATATTTTGTTTCTCTCTGCTTTTACCAATGGAAACAGATAAATTCTTCACCTTTGTAAAAGAATAGCAAATCATTTTCCTTACACTTTCTAGTTATCGTGTTCTATTTTCTTGTGACATATTTTCCAAGCCTCTTCAAACCTGACCAAATATGTTTTGTACTGGATTTTCAAGCCTCAGTTATCACTGTATAAAAACTTTAAAAGTTACCTCAATTAGACTTGTCACATTAATTGATTAATTAATTAGTTTTTATAGCACAAGAGCCAATTGAAGTATTCTAATAATGAACAGTAAAGCTTGAGTGTCTTTTTCTTATAAAAACAAGTCATTGATTAAAGTGTCCTGGTTTTGAGAACAACTTGAAAGCTGAATGGCTATGAAGACATCCTCAGGGCTTTTATTATATTTTTCTCCATAGTAAATGGTATGTTAATCCTAGTCCAACAAGTTTTTTCCTGAATGCTCACTTTTTGTTGGGAATAATGTACTGAGAACAGTGTTGCTCCTTATGGAAAGGAGGAAGTGTTATCTACTTCAGATATGCATCTGAGAATCTGGTCTGAATTCAATTATTTCTAGACCTCAGACTGGCTTGGTGTCTCATGCAAAGAGCCTTTAGGAAGTAATCTCAGTGGGTACATCCCATCCTAATGGAAGCTGATAATGTGCAGGAGTGAGAAAACAACTTAAATTGTTCACGAGTAAAGTGAAGATCATGGGAGACCCTTAGAAACGAGGGGACACAGGCCTGTGGAAGTCACAAACTGGGGTGGGTTTATGGGTGCCAGAAGGATCCCTGGATGTTCTATGTTCTCAGTGTCCTTGAGCACTGCTATGCACATGCTGAAATGAGATTATTTTTTTAGTTAATTCTCTGACCTTGAAATAAGGACTTTTGGGCTCCGCTCTAATTCCTGCCGCATGCAGGATTTGGACCATTTTTTTTTCTATTGCTGTTCATTTTAATTTCTTCTATAAATTGATTTTCATGGCTTGCCAGTCTCATAGTTGAGATTATATATCCTCCCTGTGTTTCAAGATGGTCTTTCACAGCATGCTCCTGTGTTTTCAGCCTGTTTGTTCAGAGCCAGCAAGGCACGAAATGTTGCCAAGTGTTAGCTTTATTTCACTGTCATCCCTGTGATCTTTTGTACTTGCTGGTTTGCGGAGAGGTTGCAACAGAATTTCTGCGCTCTCTCAGAGACTCTTCTAGTTTGCATTGCTACAGAGGAACAGTGTAAGGATCAGAAAGCCAAAAATAATGATTGAATATTGAATATTTTTTGTTTAATAATTTATAAGTCAATCCATAGGTGTTTAGCAGTTAGACATTACCGTAACCATCACCATCATCTTCTCTCCTCAACCACTATAGACTGCCAGCCAACCAGCACATAAACACAGAGGCTCAGGACTATGAAGTGCACAACCAGGGTGGGGACCTTTCACACATCCCACGTGAGGTGCAATAATGAGGAAATATGATGGAGGATCGTCAAGGTTCTCTCTGCCCCTTTTCATGCATTGCCCCTGCAGCCTTACAGTGACACTGATCTGCTCATAAACTACCCATAATCATCCTCAGGCAATTTGTTCTGCTGGAAATAACTGAGATAAGAATAACAGGAAATTGGTAGATATTGGCAATTAAGACATTTATTGTAATTGATTGTATAGTATGCCTTAAATTTTTATGAGGTTTAATAATCAGAAGCCTATAACTAAGTCATCTCTGGCTGTGGAGAACCATGAACAATATGTGCCATAAAAATAGGAGCATCTGTAGTCATTGATGTTCTCTGATCTTCTAAATGCACACTGGAAATTGTATTATCCAAGATAACAGAAAGGGAAATGTCTTGTTTCAGAAATAGTATGAACATAATCAGATTTGTGAAGCCAAATAATTTTAGTAATATGGAGCACTGTGATCTGAGAGCAGAGAAATGGGTTTATGAATTGTAGTTCACTACTCAGTATATGGCAGAAAATAAGCCACAGGGACTCAATCCTTCACTGTTAGCATGATTGCTATTTTTGACAATTCAATATAAATTCAGTTTTCTCAGGTACCACACATAGGAAACATACAATGGGGAGAATGTTCAACAGAGTAACTTCAGAGTAGCCAGTTGCCCTCTAAAGTTACACTGAAGGGAAGAACTGCATAGAAATAAAAAGTCAGTGAAAGTCTACTCTAGGAGTCATGCCTTCCTTAATCAAGTTGTTCTATTCCTACACTGTTCATATGTGAATCCTTCATGAATTTTAAGTGCTTTTTTCCCAACCAAGCTTTTGCATGTCATGTGTGTCCCCGTTCCCCAATAGGTTAAAACAGTTTAGATATTTTTCCTACTTTCTAAGATATTTTTCCTACTTGAGAAAAAAAAATATTGCTACATTTTAAGTTGAAAAGATACTGCTTTAAGTCAAAATATGTCCCATATAGCTGTTCAGAGTCATACTATTCAAAACTATTTATCTATACTGACCAACTGTATATTCGTTTTAGAGGACCATAATAAATATGTCTGAAATTATGGCTTTAAGACATGCCTGACATGCATTTCATGGGCTGACCTGCCCAAATGGGACACTGAATTTGCCAAAGCAGTGGGTTGTAAATTAGCTATCTACAGGTGTGACAACATATTCTGAGGTACAAAAGCAAACACAGAAGGTAACCTCATCTTGCCAACACAATTTCCATCTGGAGTGTTTGTCTGCATTTTTGCTTCTAAATATTATTAAACTGTAAGTGGAAATCATACTGAAGTGCTCCGTCTCGCCAAGCACCACTTAATGCTGTTTCACATCCCCAATTCTCTCACATCGTATTCTCTTCATATCTTTTTCCTATAACTTCCGGTCTGTCAGTACAGCTGAGTTATCTCTGCTATTCACTCCTCTTTCTGTTGCAATATGGGTTCTTGTTTCCTCCGATGCTACCCCTTGTGCCAGAAAGTACTTCCTCTACAATACCCGCAAGGTTACCTCAGTTTTTTCCTTCAGTTCCCTTCTGGCTCCCTAGAACTCAAACTACAAACCGTGATACACTTAGCAGAGGTTAAACCTCAGATATGTTGGTATGACTTCATATTGTACAAACCAAACCTATCCCCCTGCTGCCTCAATTCAGTGACTTTCATCTGTCAATCATCTGTCAGTGCTGCCCTAAGACTTTTATAAGGATATTAAACTTACTGGGGTACAGAAAGCCTCTTTATTCAATGTTTGCAAAGCTCCTAACACAGTAAAGAGCTGGTCTATAAATGGTTTATATAGGCAATGTGGCAATTCAGATAATTAGTAATAAAAAATGCTTACACAAACACTACATCTATAACTCAGTTGTAGCAGAAAGAATTAACAGTTTCTACCCAAAGGTATATCAATCATAGCTAAAAAAGCTTGGAACTCCAAGCCTCGGGATAGCTACAGATTATAATGGTGTTATAGATCAAAGACTAATACAGAAGAAAACCCTATATTGGAACACTCTCCTTTGAGGTAAGAAGAGATGATCCATTGTAGGGGTAGGATGCAGGACAAAATGGACCATGAGTCTGCTCCCTATATAACTACATATATGCAAAAAATTGCATCATGGACACAATTATAAGAGATGGACAGGACACGATCAGCAATGTTAAAAATACACTGCTTATGTTTTCACATCAATCTAGTTTTGTCAAATGTAGTTCTTACTAATTCTTTATCCTTTTTGGTTTAATAAAGCAGTGCTCTAATGTTCATGCTATTAAACACCGTATTTTCCTTTCCCAAGGAAACCATTAATTTATAAGCCATGATTTGGATCCATAGTTGCTTGAAAGATTAACAAGAAAAAAGTAGCAAAGCAACCACTCTCCTGTATATTATTCATAAATATGTTAAAATAATTGCCATATTAGAGATTTGAATTAATCTGGCAGTTTATATTGCAATAATTTTAGATTAAGATGTTAAAAGACACTTTAAGGACCTTTTAGATCCAAAGATGCTAAAATGATACTTAAGATACTTTTGTATCATTTAAAGGTAGAGACATTCAGCCTATCAGTTATAACCTTGGCATTATTAAATCAGATTTCCTCTGAGCTAGATGAGGTAAGTAGAGATATAAAATCAGATTCTGGACTTTCAGCCAGGAATTGTAGCATCATGACACAGGAAAAAAAGAAAAGAAAAAAAGAAGCCATTTCTTCTGTGACTGAGTGTTCCAGTCAAATTATTTACAAGACTATTTTACAAAGAACCTCTTAACTAAGGTGGTATCTAATTTAACATATTTTACATTTCCTTACCATACTTCACAGGTTTTTCTCAATTCAGTAAGACTTTCTACTGAGGGATTTAAGACAATAAATCCAGGAATTTGTATTTCTCTCTAGGTAAATATTTTTAGCTACTTCTTACTAAGTACCTTTTTCTTTTGTGTTTAAAACTTAGCCACTATGAAAAATGGCCTTTTAGAATATTATCTGATTGAGAGACACTTAATGTGCTGGTGCTTCAATGAGCAGGCTTTCAAAACAGGTTTCAAATTACTTATTTTTCAACAAGCTGATTTATATGAAGGAACAGCTGGTGAGTAAAGAGAAGAATAAGTCTAATAAGAACAACGTGAAAATGTGGAAAAACTGGAAGCATACAAAACTGAAAACACTTTGGTGAATGCCACCACACCTCCAGGGGGCCTCTTGTTGATAAAAAAATGGGTAGTTCCTCTCTTTGTTATTTATGCATTAATATATAGTTTCTCTAGGCTCTGCTCAAAAGTCAGTGCAGCTCACAGTTTCAGCAGAAAAAGAATCAGGCAAAAGCAGCACAATTTTCTGCTGGATTTGTCAGATGGTTCAACTAGTCCAAGCAGCTTAAGGGAAGGCTCAAGTCCACATAAATGCATCTGTATGATGCATAGGGAGAAGAGTTCTGAGGTCGGTTTGTGAAATCTCAATCCGATTCAAAGCCTGCTGAAGGCTTTGGAAGTCTACAGATAAATTCATCCTAATTTTGTATCAGAGACTCTAGAGCATTGCATTCGCAGCATATCAGCACATAACTTGCAAAGTAATTGCTGCACATTTCTCTAGGTGTACATGACCAAAGTTCCCTCTGCAGTCGCAGGAAGGGGGTACAATAAACAGTGTGAATGGCTTTCAGCTCCCCTATATTGGTATGTTTTAATTCTAGCAATTTTAATCCAAAAGGGGTGGGGGGCAGGTGTTGTGATTTATTTTTTTTTTGGGAGGAACGATTTTTGGTGTTTTGGGGTGTTTTTCTTATTTGTTTAGTCTTGTTGTCTATGGGGTTTTTTTGGTGGATGTTTTGTGGTTTGGTTTTTTGATTTTCTTTTTTCATAATCCAGCTTGGCTCAGAGATTTTTATCACTAGATGAAATAACAGCATGGTGAAATCCATTGGAGAAGAGTAGCTGCCCAACACTGTCTCACTATTCTGCATTTGTCTTGTGAGTAACCTGTCTTTTCCCACTGTGAATAACTGAGCAAGTGCAAACTCTAATTTAAGGAACAGAATCCATTTATACAGACAGGTCAAAACACGCCTCAGAATTCCCTTCCCAAAGCCACTTTGCTTCTCAGGTCAAGTAAGACTTTGAGTGCCAGAAGCTCCTGTGGGGGTGGATTGCTTCATCCTTGTATCAAGGGAGAAGTTCCACCTCTTCCCTCACCGTGCTCTGGCACAGCCACCACGCCAGTCAAGGGGCAGGTCACCATTTGGGAAGGGAGATAAAAAGCCAATCGATGTTCCTGGCTCATTACTAACTTCATGGCAAGGGAAGAGGGAAGGTGGAGGTTGTCAACCTTAATTAATGCCTGTTTTAAAAGCACTTTGCATTCCTTGCCTGACATGTGCCTCACAAAAGCCAAGAGCTGTTGTTGTTATTAACAACTTGCAGTATAAACACACTTGGCCTGATTTTCCTCTCACACACAAAAGGCTTCACGCTTGTTTAGGTCCCGATTGGGATGGAACAAGCAGGCTTTCTGCAGTCAGTGCAAGGGGAGGCCTCGAGAGGTGCCGTACAAGAATCTCCAGAAGAAAAGCCAGTAGGAATAAAAAAAATTATCCTGGTTAAGTGCTCCATTTCTTGAAGGCTGAGCATAGAATCAAAACAACATCGATTGTATAAGCCTTTGCCTCTGTGTGCTTCTTACTTGGTTGAGTGAAAAATTGTCTTGTTTGGAAAATTATTTTTTTCCACAAATGCTTTTTTCCTTTTCACTGTGTCAAACTGCTTATGATACAGCTAAAGCTAGGGAGACATCAAAGAAATTCTGCTGAGGTGCTTTGATCGGGGGAAAAAAAAAAGCCACCAAAAGCAAAAAAAAAAAAAGAAAAAAAAAAGAAAAAAAGAAAAAGAAAAAAAAAGGAAAAAACCCCAAAGGACACAGGGCTCATCAGCTTGGATCGTGAAATACTTTTCTCTAAAGTGTTAAGATTTTTGGAGAGGGAGAAAAAAAACCACCAAGCCCTGTCCAGTTCTCCTATCAGTCACAGGGGTTATAAGCTTTAATGTTCTCCAGGTCACAGGGGCCCATCAGTTTGTCCTTGATCCTTTCAAGTATCTGGAAATAAAAACACAGTGCAGAAGCTGTGGCTTCAATTAGACATAATATCGAAAAAAGGTTGATAGCTCTTCCTTGCTAATGAGGAAAAAACCAAGTGCTCTGGAAGAACACCACCCGCCCTGCCAGCTGACGTCACTAGAGCAATCACACACATCTAAATATTATAAAAGTTAGGGCAACTCACAAACACATTTTGCACCTTTTCTCTTTAGTGGCTGGCTCCTTCAGAGGTAAAGCTAACTCTTCCCCTTTTCTTAGATAAAGAAGTTTTTGATGTTTTCCTCCCGTCTTTTGAGCATGTCAGAGAAAGAATTAGTTAGGAAAGAAAGTGATGGATTTTTTTTTTCCCTCTTCTCTAATTTACAAACTACACCAAGGAACTAAACCAGCTACTTCTAAAGTCACTGTTATCCTTCCTGACTGGTAATTTTGCCCCAGTATCAGAGATGAGATCTCTAAGAAAGATAATACTAATTTAGGAGAGGAGACACATCAGGTAGCTTAAATACCAGTTCAGTTCTCATTCTGCTTAACATGGTTTGTTGTGTGTGCAGGTATTTAGGCCTACATGAAGCAACTGTGCCTTTACTTTTATGCTTTTCCACTTAAGTCAATGGAACTTGGAAAGGTATCAAGAATGTAAAGGTACATGTGGGGGTTTTTTTAATGGTCATTAACTGTAGCCCCAAGTAACCAAGTCTCCTTCAGTTAAAAGATATTACCTTTCTGACATTTAACCAGTGTTAGATTCAGTTATGTTGCCATTCTACATGTGCAAGAAGTAGTCTTTTCCTAGCAGCAAGCATTAACAGCTGGGAACAAATAGCATATTTGCTTGGAAGTAACTTACTTGTAATTTAAATAACATATCAGTTACTTTAACACACTACTATTATTTTAAATATATTTTAAAATACACAGGATACAGTGATGCCTTCAAACACTAGCTCACAGGCAGCACTTCACACATCATTGCAGGGTGAAGTGCGATTTGGTGCAAGATGGGAAACTGAGCTCAGCTCTCCATTAAAGCTCAAATATGAGATATGTCCTGAATGAGTCAGGTCTCTTTTTTGGAATGCAATAGCTCCAGCCCAGCCCAGCAACAAGGACTTGCTCCTCTCTGGGACCAACCACTGCTGCTGTCTTTTGTGGTGAGCAGGGAAAGAAGTGAGGGATCACATAATGATTTACCAGTGAGATAAAATACTGACCATTTCCTTAAGTGAGACCTAACTAAACCAAAACAAACTAACAACTTCTCAGAGAATTACATATTTTAACTTCTTCAAACAATTTGTTTTCAGAGTCTTTAGCACCATACACATTTATTACAATACTCCTAACCCAAATTGCTTGTGGAATTGCATAGCTCTAGTTGTTATAGTGGAAAGTGTTGGGAAACTTTCCAAACTTTTCGTTAGCTATGACTTTGCAAAACCCTAATCTCTCTATAGATTTTGTGTCAAGGATGCAGGTCCCCTAGATCCTATTAGAAGTACCTTTGAAAATCATTTGTTTGCTGGTAATTAGTAGAGACTTGCTGGACCTTGACAGCTACGATGTTTAAAAACCTACTGAAGAGCTTGCACATTCATTAGGCTACAACCAAAGCTGAGCGTGCCCTAACCTTTTACCACTCCTTCATGTGTTCTTCCCAGAGCAGTGAAATGTTTGTGCAGTTTTCAGACTTCTTAAGTTAACTTTTGCCATGCTTTGTCATGTAGACGTGCAATGAAAAATAGAGATAGGAAAACTGGTTCTGTGGAAAGCTCTAAGTTCATAGCTTTCCAAACACATTTCTTCATCTCCATATCCTCCCCCGCATCACCCCAGAAGGTAGTATACTCATAGCTGTTCAGACCCAGAAATGGTGCGCTTAACAGAATTTTTAATTGCTAAAACTTCTTCTTCAAAGTCTTTTGACCCCAAAAATCAGGCCCTTATTTTGTACTACTTAAACCAATTAAAAAGTCACTATTGGCATTTTCACCAACCACTGTGAAATTCTAGTGTTACAAGTGAGCAAATCCTCTGAGCATTGTGGCAATGAAGCTGCACAGATAAAACTGGCAATACTGTTGAGCCACAGTTCTTACAGCCGTTAATTTGAGAAGCGTTAATAATCATCATCATGAAACAAGAATCAGGCCTAAAAGAG
>VZRE01012196.1:514102-557147 GCA_013396775.1 Cephalopterus ornatus | reverse complement strand
AAAAAACCAAAATTTTGATGGTGACACCACCTATTGATGAGATGGGCTTTTCTACTCCTCTCTTTATTTAACTCCTCATCCATGCCAGATAGCACAGGAACTGAGGCAAATATCACCTGCGCTCCTGTCCCATGAACTGACATGTTAGTTAAAGTTGAGTAGAGAATGTAATTCCTCCCATCCCATGCCAGAAAAAATCAGAAGCCAGAAGCCAGGGAGATCAGGAGTCTCAGAGCAGCCATCCAAGGAGATTGCTAAGGAAAGACACAGAAAACCAAGAAGTTTTCCAGAGCTATAGAAATTTGATACAGAGGTGTGAAAGAGCCAAACAATTGTCTGATGGATAGCATCAAGATATAAAATCAAACGACATTACTAATCCCTCTTTTCAGCACAAAAGGAAACATTCTGAAAGATGGAAGGTCGATTTCCTGTGTATTTTGCTCCATGTTTCATGTCAAAGCAAATGAATGCCTGTAGATATACTGTCTTGCATCATCATCTCAAGGAACTGGACTAAGTCACAACAGAGCCCTTTCCCCATTAGGAACTACAGCTATGACCATTTCTTCCCCCTTTTTTTTATTTCCTATAGTTTGATAAGAGAAACGCTTCCTAGCTCAGCTGGAAGTGTAGCTGGAACAGATGAGAGACAAGTTGGACTCTCAAGTAACAGCTTTCCATTAGTTTCTGATAGGTGAGAGTCTCAGAGCACTGAACCTGCAGGAAGACATGTATTGGAGGAGTCAGGGTTTTTATGGCTGTGATGCTGTTGGAAATACAGGGCACAAACTTCATTGGATAGCAATGGGAAATACAATCTGACTGTAACTGGTGGACACGGAGAGAAAGTAAGTATCCTGCAGGCTCTTTGTATTAGAGGCTAAACTCCTGCCCAAGGTGATCAGAGAAATGAAACAAAGATTCCCAGCTCCTGTTACTCACCAGAATTACAGCATGATCGTACAGGTCTGGGAAGGACTAGAAGGCATTGACAGGTTTGTAGACTATTGGGCATTGTATTTGTTTCATCTCCTTTGCACAGACGGTTCTCTGAAGCTTCACAGAAACCACCTCCAGGGAGCACTGCAGACTGATGTCCCAGGAGCAGCCCAGCTCACACCCCTCAGTCAGGTACCACGGGGCAGAGGAAGCCGTTTTCCTGCTGCAGGCAGCTGCCCTGCTGCATTCCTTGCCAGAGCTCTCCCGTGGCAGCTGCCCGCTGTCGTACTGCCGCTTAGAGAAACACTCACAGCGGTAAGGGACAACAGAGTAAACTGCTGGAAGGTACCAGGAGAAAGACAAGTTATGTGGTGAGAGCAGGATTATTTAAGGTCATTGCAATAGGAACACGAGAAAACTCTCGAGCCTAGATGGCTAGAGAGCCTTCACAAAGCCAAGGAAGGAAGACACTACTGCAGGCACAGCCTCGTTTAAAGCTTGAAGACAAGTGCTTTGGAAAGATTGCTTCATTTGCTAGAATACAGCTCATGGTGGTGAGCACTCTGCTATGATTACCAGATTTTACACGCAAATATTTTCTTGATGAGGTAGCTACATGCAGAGGAGGCAGCATCCCAGCCAAAAGCAACTGAAACAAACTGCACTTGTTTTGTTTTCATTCACTTAATTGAGCATTGCATTCTACTGTTTTCATTTTAAAAGTGCATGTGGTCCTAGAAAACGTTGCCAAGCTGGGCTTTCCTTCAGAGAAAAATCAAGATAACCAAGAAAATCTCAGAACAATTTGTAAGAATAGTAGAATTTCATTTTAAGAAAAAGGTAAAATCCCCCGTGTAATTCTTAGTAATAATGAAGTATATCTAAAATGTTTTGGTTTGAGTTGTATTATTGGCACTTATATCAGCTTTAGAGACAAAAAGATGATTAAATACACACGCAGGTTTGGGAGTGGGATAATTAGATCTTCCAGAATCAGCTGTATTAGAAATGAAACAATATATACTGCATCTTAGCTGTGGTTGAATTAAATGATTTTGGTTTGTGCATTTGCCATAAATCTTCTACATACTCTTCAAAGAAGTACTTATTACTTCTTTCTTTAAAAAGTAATCTGGTTTCATTTGTAATGTAAAAGTGATATGCATCCTTTTAATTTAAACTAAACTGGCAGCTGACTCTAATTTTTGTGTTTATAGGAGTAAATGAAGAGAACAAAAAAATGGGCTCTTCAATAGCCCTTCGTTATAGTGAGCACTACTCTTACTTGCATTGGAATACTTGATAGAAAAACTAATTCTTAGATAAACAATATTGTACTTTAATATAATTGGGGGATTGGTGATATTAGAGAGGAGACCAAATGAACAAAGGAATAAGGTGACATTTCTAATGTTCCAGTCCCAGTGCAATTGCTGTTGACTTAATATGGCTCTCACTCAAGTGATGTAAGATCCATTACCAAAAGTGATGTAAGATCCAATTCCAAAAATGCTCCATGTGAGGATATTTGTGAGTCCTTGTTGATGTGATGACTTTCAGAGCTCAAATCTCTTGCTGCTCTGCTGGGATCTGGCTCTTCTGATTTGGGATTGTGTTCAACTCTGGTAATTTGCTTCTTCTTTTTTTCTTTATTTTTTTGCTCATTTGTAAAAGTCAGCAGAACTCAAGGACATCTCACTTTAATGAGATATTACTCATAGGAAATCTTTTTTCTTACGTAGTTTGTTTAACAGTGAGAAAGCTGAAAATGTCACATGCTAAATGAAAAGCACTTGACATTTTTGCATAGTGGTTAAAGGAACAGTACTCAGTTTTTCCTCCTATTTCTTCTTTTTGGTTTTAGGAGAAAATATAAAAATATGCTATTATTTTGCTACAAGGGGTTTCTTTGCTGAGTTCTGTGAATGACTTAATACCCAAATGGGAAAAGTCACATAGTTCAGTCTCTGCAAACGTTGGCAGATATAGCATTCAAAACATGAATCTGATGTGAAAATGCAACAATCTTTCCCATTACATGAGTAAAAATTTGTTTTTTTAAGCATAACCATTGTTCTTCTGGACCATAATATGGAACACTGGAAGTGAGTACACAGTTCCAAAACTAGTTATTCTAGAATTCAAACTCATTGTCAGAATTTCAGACTAGACAACAGGGTAAGTTAAATCAAGCTGCTGTCACTTCTCATCTTGGCTTTCTGTGGAGTTAGAGCTTAGCTGGATTTTGGATATTTCTATTGCAGATTTCTGTTGAAAAATCTGTCTATGTATCCACCCATCCATCCCAGGATGAAGTCTAACAATTTGGAGGAGGAAGCATGCTGCTGAAGGCTGGCTAGTTTCTGCTGTTTCCCTTTTGTCTTCAAACTGATACTGTGAGAAAAAACCCTCTAACTTCTGTTATGCCCTGGTCTCTCCTTCACATGCAAGTCCCTCCATTTTTCCCTTTCCTGTTGGGTCTTTGGAAATAGAGTAGTGATGCTGATGTTCAGGGTTAGGAAACAGCAAAAATTCTTTCAGTCTGGACCGTATTTTGAAGCTGCAGTTTTGAGTTTGGTCAGTTTCCTTTCTCCCTATGCAGCAGCTAATACTTGGACAAATTGTTCCAGTCTCAGATTAACTATTGAAGTGAGTGGAAATTTTTAATGAGGAAAAGAAACTCTCTTCTTTTCTTAGATTACAGTTTTGAACTCCATAGGGAAAATATGAAGACAAATTGTTATGCAAATGAAGAAATTAAAGAGACTAGAATATCCAGTACATTTAAAAACTGCTATAATCATAGATTGTTGATTGCCAGCTGCATGTCTTACAAAGTTCTTTGAGCAGTATTAATCTTACAAAAAGTACAAAGAGTTAGGAGACAGTGGGGAATATAACACTTACATGCAACATTGACAGCTGTGAATAGCAAGAATTGTTAAACCTCAGTAACCAGACCACGCAGTTAACTCCAACATCCCTAGGCTCTTTTAATTCCTTTCATGAAGCAAGCATATGCATTCTTTTTAATGCAAAGTTGTGGGAACAAGGCTATCATTCTTCCACATGGTCTAATAAAAAAATGACTGATTATAGAGATCCCAGATGTAAAGAACAAACTGGAGCATGCAAATATATTGACTCATTTAAAACACATACAAAATTGTTAGATAAATGCATTTTAGAAAGTACTGGCCCCCAAAAGGAAAAAAATACAATTTAGAATACATTTTTAGCTTGACACGGGGAAAGATCTCTATTAGTGGTGCTTTTTAGCCAATGTATATTCTTTAAATATTCATTAAATAATAATAATAAAAAGATGGAATTAAAGAAGGAAAACACACCAATGGTTTTATGATTACTCATAAAATCACCAAAACTGTTTCAGCACTTCAATTTTCAGGGTTAAGGCTTTCAGCAGTTGGCTTGGGATCCTTCAGTGTACAGTTTTGTTTAATGTACTTTATAGGTCTTGAAAGAGGTCTTTCTCTGCCTGGATTGGTGAAACCTTAAAACCTACACTGGATGCTGAACAATATAGCACCTCAGTATGTTCTGATTTTTCTTATGTTTTGTCCATAGTGCCAATGAAATTTCACAGAGAGGCAGGCACACTTGAATGTTGTCACCCATTTTGGTTTCTAGACATGTTTTTCAGATTGGTGTATTCTGATTTCAGAACAGTGCATGAGCATGAAATGCACTTACAGGCTTTTTCCCGCTCACAGCTTCCCATTTTTTAAATAATGGTTTTGTAGGTGCCTACCTAAATAGATAAGGTTTGTACAGCTAGGTGAAGTTTTCTGCAAATATAGATCTTCAGGCTTTTCTGTGTTTCTAATCATTGAATTAGCTACTGACAGCTATTAATATTGCAACCTCAACTGGCTTACTAATAAATAATTATAAATGTTGTTCTCTTTCTCATGTTTGCAAAAGAGCAGATGAATTTTTGTTTTACCATCACTTTTCATGGCATGGGATTTTTGCTTGACAAAAATAATGCAAATGCAAAATACTCTGGTAATTGTGCAGCCTAAATTGCTGCTCCACTCTTCCAGGGGCAATACAGAGACATGTTCAACAGAAGAGTCAGTATGATCTTCAGACATTTTAGGAAAAGTGCTGTTAAGAGGACTCACAATAAAAAGGGTAAGAAAAATCTGAAGTGATTCTGTCAAGATATGGCTACGCTGTATTATGCTACTAATGAAAACAAATATTTGCTCTTTTACAGATTAATGGAACTGGGGTTGCAAAAGTCCCTAGATTTACCACAGATCTTACTAATACTGGTAATTGGTATAATTATTATGTAATTCACTGCATCTGTTCAACTCAGACTAACTAGATCTCTGTGACTAAATATTGTGTTTGGGGACAATTCTGAGAAACACTAAGTCCACCTATAAGTTGATATAGAAGTTTAGTTTGAAGAATTGGTCAGTATTTTGGTTAAAAAAATCATGGGGATTTTCAACAGTTAAAGCCAATTTAAATTGTCAGAAGGACCCCAGAACAACAAAGCATTTATTAAAAAAATTAACAATAGATGACTTTTTTTTTTTTAAGCACTTTCCCTTTATTTCCTGTATGAGATAGGAAATAATTTTTCTTGTTGGCATCAGGAAGTCTATGCTGCTAATCACTTGTCTAGTTCTAGTGCTAATGGCTATTTCGTATTAGTGTTCACCAACAGCGGAAGCGATCAAGAGAAAATAATTTGTTTCAGGAGCTGTAACCATGTCCAGAGTGGATGGTGCATCCAGATACCTGTCGATGTTTCAAAAAACTTATCCTGCTGCTTCTGGACTCAGAGGTGTCAGGAGGAAATACTCCCAAAATTTCATAAACTACTGAAAAGTTAGGTTAATTGACCAGGAAATATGCCTAGCTAACAGAGGACTAGATGATGATTTCTAGGGCATTTCACTGTATAATTTAGATGTATAATGTTCAGTTCGACATGTCTAGGGCAGTCGCATTGCAATGTTTAATTTAAGTTTTGTGTAAACTAAGCGTAAGATTCTTACTTCCACTGAAGTCACAAAATTCCAGGCTTTGCAACAGAAAACAAGTGTGAAATTGCCTACAGTTTTTTCTGATGTGCATAATGCCAGTGTATTCTTTGGGAATTACAAGTCCAAAGAGAGCTTCTTTTACTTATGGATTTTTTTTTCAGTTTGTTCTGACGTACAAGAGGAGTTAAGCTGTCACATTATAAGAACAGAAAAAAGCCCCACATGATTTACAAAACAATCCAAATAAAACAGTATACCTATAAATCACAGCTCTTAAAAATTGTTATTCTATACTTCAAAGACTGTTGAAAAACCAAATGAACTTTGTAAAATATTTTAAGTTTTTATGACAAATTGTTGGGGGACATCTGTTGTAACATCTTCTAATAATAATACTTCACATTTTTTCCAGTAGTTCCTCCAAAGATTTAAACATATTTTGCAAGTAGATGCTGAAGTAGTTAATCCTTATGAGTAATCAGTGTATTTTGCGGGTGATTATATCACGGTACTGAAGCAATTTATTCATATTATTTTACTATCTGGACAGAATATTTTTAAGAGTGTGGCTTGTGTGGTTCCAGAATTGGAACATAAGTAAGAAACCAATTAAAGAAGCACAAAGTATAAAAATCTGAGAAAGAATACTTTATTATAACAGTAACTATTGCTGTAATACCTTAGGACCATCCTGTCACTAAATTCAATGTTAGCTTTCTCTATTTTTTTCTTTTTCTTTTTTATTTTAATAGTTACCCCTCTACCTTTATTTTTTTTTCTTTTTTTTTCTATGGAAGAGGGAGTGAGTTATTCTATGGTTATGGATAAATTCAAATGCAAAAGTGAGCAGTGTGTTTAGCACCACTATTGAAAGCAATTTACATATTAGGTGAACCTTTTTCTCTGGGAGAAATTTTCTTAGTTTTTTTATTCTTTAAAAAAATTCTTTGTACTGGTGTTATAGCTTCCTGATTTCCATTGCTCCAAGGAGTATGCACATAAAGTAGTTTCAGAAGATATGACACATCCAAGATCTAGCATGAAGTTCAAAAGTATGAAAAAAAACCTCTTACAAGATGGAGAACAGCATTGGGCATCAAATTTTGCTATCAGTAGTTGGCATTTATTTCTGGTTCCATTTCACACGAACAAATAATTATTGGAAACCTGGTTGCGAGGCATACTAGTGAAGCTTCACAGCAAGTAAAAATATCTGTTCTTTCAAAATGTCTCCTTCTACTGAGTGTTTACTCTTACGAACAAAGAAAATTAATGCTGTAATTCGTTGGTTTATTCTTGAGTAAGAATAAATAATGTATGTCTGTGTCTCCTATGATTTCATTAAATGCCTAGATTTTGTTTCTCTCTTGGTAATTTTTAAAGAGTTCCATGATATTTTAAAAATTTTAACTTCCCTTTGCTCAGCATGGAATGATTTCAGAGCTCCAGCTTTCATTTGTTAAAAAAAAAAAGAGAAGGATTGGAGTTTTGGTTTTTAAGGTAGTAGAGCACATGAGATCTAAGACTATAAATTTTACTAATTTCATGATTTTGTCTCAATAACTATGTACTTACTGAATATTTTTGAGATAGCACTCTTCTAAATCAATTTGACATATATGCTCTTCTCTTAGTCTCAAAAGTTGTTCCTGATAAGGAAGTAAAACATTTCTGATGATTGTTTTCCCTGTATTTATTAACATACTAATCTAAAATTCCAAAATAACTTTGTTGCCCCTCAACAAAATGAGTGATTCTGTTCAGGTAATGGCAAAGAAAGGGAGATTCCCTTCACCTGAACCTCTTTATCTTACCAATTACGCTTGAGTATCAGATTTGCTTGCTAGTAATTACTGGAGTAGAGTTCCATCAAGTGAGCTGCTGCTGTAGCTCTTTTAGCTAAACAGGCTTTGTTTCGTTATGAAGGTGAAAAAAATCATAAAATCATAACTCACAAAAAAATTTCTAACCTTAGGTTGGATTTACATCTTAGCTACAATGTATATGCTCCTATGTACAGTATTCAACATACCTTGAGTTTGTGACTGTCCCTCTCTGTATTTCAATTTAGTGGTTAGAGATGTAATCTAGACAAGCTCTCAGGTGGTTCATAAGTTGGGTAGATAGACCAACTACGTTAGGATGACTAGCTCTGCAATATTGCCTTTTTTTCCTATGTATATATATGAAGCCTTTCTTATATTCCTCCATAGTATGCAAATGAGATGAAAAATATGAAATAAAAAGTACCATTAAAGATCTGATGATATAAGATTTCACAGACCTGGTAAGCACCATATTGCAAGTCTTTCATCCTTGATCGATCCACAGTCTAATTAGTGAAGGATTAGAATATTCTTCAAGATGACAAGACACATTTTTTTTTGTAGTTCAATATTCAAATATGCCAAAAGAAAGACAACAATTGAATATTTCTTCTTGGACTGCCTTTTTACCCTATATATCTGTAACTTAAATATCAGAATCTGGAAGATGCGTAAGTGGTTTGGTGTTTGGTTTTGGCTTTCGTTTTTTTCTACATTTGGAAATTTCTTAGGAGTTTGTAGCAAAAAAGCCCACCTCCATGAGAAATGAGTTTAGCTTAGAGTTTAAGAATGACCTGAACCTAAAGCAATAGGAATTATTCTTACAATAAAAATGACAGTGATAAAGTTGCCTTTTAAGATCCCATTTCAAAAAACCAGTGCAATTTGCCTGTAAGAACTAGGTCTTCATTAAGTCAGCTTACTCCCTGGTAGTTCTGATTTAGAGTGTTCTTTAATAATTATAATTCCCTATTACTTCTTAAGTATGCTTAAACCCTAAGAACATTTCCAAATACAGTCACATTTTTATCTGCAAAATAAAAACAAAAGCTCTTGTTGACAAGTAGAACTCTTTCCTACTCTCTTCAAAACATCAATATTTCTAATCCCTGTGTCCAAATGACCCATGGCAGGCCCTGGTTTGAAGGGCCAGATGGAATGCTGAGGCCATCCAGCAGTTTATAAAGGAACATTTAGTGTATAATAGTGCTTACTTTTATCTTGAATTTCTGGAATTTCCTATGCCTTCAACTGGAAACACTTCAATCCCGTAGTGAACTAATACAGTTTGTAAATACAGAAAGATTGTCACCATCTATATACAGTGAAGGAGACGATGCTGAGTGTTAAGTCACATTGAAAATAAACTTGCACAATGGGAACTTCTTGTGTCTATTTGTAGCATTCCACTCTTTCACATTAAAGGAACTGATAAAATCCATAGCAATCGCGTGCTTCAGGATGTTCAGCTGTTTCTCGATATAGACAATTTTATTAGCCCTAAAATAGAAAAAGCCTTTAATTATGCCCCTGTAAGAAACAGCTTTTGTATGCCTCTGACCTGTTGTACATCATTTCATTAGAGCAGTCATGGTTCTGTCTGTAATAACTTTGTGCTCTGAATGATTCTATCCTCCTGTAAGAACAGTATCTGCACTCCTCAGATGAAGTGCACAGCCTGTGTCAGTTCATCTTTCAGCACTCATCTCATTCATGTATAGATGCCTTGAACTTGTCATCATTAGTGAAATAAATCCACATTCTTTGGCTCTTAACTAAAGTTTTGTGGAGGAATTTCTACTCCTGTGCCTTTGAAAAACTTCCTAGCTAGCTGTATGCTTTCGGTATTATCAAGGTTTTCTGTATTCCTGAACTCCAATTCTTGACTTCCTTTTATATATTTAGTTAGTTTGTACCTTCCACCTTTTTTTTTGAAATTCATTCAGTGTCTGGCAATGACAAGATGAATTTTTCTGTTGTCTTCATTAGGCATTGCACTGGGACCTTTCTAACATTCATATGGTGTAAGTAGTCTGCCATGGCATTTTGTGTTCGTGTAGTACTCTCAGAATATTTGACTATTTTCTTCTAAGTCCTCTAGATAAAAAGAGAAGCATGGATAAAGCATAGGTAGAGTTGAAAAGGTATTCCATCATGTTTTCCTCCTTTTAGTATGGTTTGTATGACTACAAAATATATCTATGAAAGAAAACAAGAGTCTAAGGCTTAGAATTCTTGTTTGAATCTGTGTATGCAGTTCAAAAGGGAGGGAATGTGTCAAGTTGGGGAATGGGTCGTGGCACAATTTATATATATATGTGTGTGTATATATATATATTATATCCATATAGCTATTTGTTCTTTTTCCTATGCCCTATGCTATCCCCAAACTGTTCTCAGATGTTGTTTGACAGAGTGTTCTTTAGTGTGAAAAAGTTGCCAGGAGTCTTTCTGGTAAGTAGACAATGTGAAGAGTTGTATGTTCTGTCCAGAATACCAGCCTTTAGGCAAAGAAAGTTAATTCATTAAATCATAGGATATCCTGAATTGGAAGGGACACACAAGGATTATTGAGTCCAAATCCAGGCCCAGCACAGGACAGCCCCAGGAATCACACCATGTGCTTTGTGGTAAATGACATTCAGAACCAACATGCATCCTCATGTGAGGCACTGGAGAATTTAGGCGTTCTAAAGGATGGTCAAGAAATCTTGAGTTTTGAGGAACCATTGATTTATAGAACTTGTACAGATTTTTATAAGGACATGTATTTTGCCCATTTAGGAACCAGAAAATGAAATTATGTCCTGAGATTATAC
Source organism: Cephalopterus ornatus (assembly GCA_013396775.1). Classification (NCBI taxonomy): domain Eukaryota; kingdom Metazoa; phylum Chordata; class Aves; order Passeriformes; family Cotingidae; genus Cephalopterus; species Cephalopterus ornatus. Next base: position 546,533 of record VZRE01012196.1, on the reverse strand, counting down.
ATCTGTTTTTGATAGAGCAAACTAATCCTTTATTGTAGAACAGACAGTAGAGGTTTGTTTCCTGGCTTATATGTAATACTAAAACAGTTAGAGCTCTTGCTGGAAAATGGGAGTCTTACAGTCAATACACTTTTCCAGCCTGTTAGGATTGAAATCCACAGGAATATGCCTAGGTTCTCAGACAATGACAACATGAGTGGGTGAATAACATCACCCACTGAATCAGAGAATCATAGAACAATTTATGGTGTTAGGGACTCCAGAGGTCATCCAGTCGAACCCCTTGCTCAGAGCAGTTCTACTTAGACCAGGTTATTCAGGCCTGTATTCAGAACATCTCCAAGGATGGAGACATCCTCTCTGAGTGATCTTTTCCTATATTTAATAGAAAACCAAGTTTTCTAAGATCTAATCAGAATTTTCTATGTTCCTAACTTGTTCTTGACTCTCTTTCTGTGACTGTGCATTTGCAAGTCTGTCTCTGCCTTCTTCATAGTTTTTATCCTTTTCTTGTGTAGTTGAAGAAAGCAGTAATGTCTTCCCGTAACCTTCTTTTCTTGAGGCTGAACAGGCTCAGTCTTCTCAGCCTGTCCTCCTCAGTTCTGGTCAGCCTATTGGCTTTCTTAGTGCCCTCTCTGGGTTTGCTCTTGTGTCAGTATCCTTCTTGTACTGAGGAGCCTCACACCAGACACAGTATTCCAGATGCGTTCTCACAACTATGGATAGTTGATAAAGACATGAACTTTAATCTGTGTTTAGGCGTGAAGGTTCCATTTCAGAAGTCCTAATATTTAGAAACTTCACAAACCAGTGGGATTTTCTCTCCATGAAAAACTTACATCTGAGAGCTGACATTATCACATCAGTTTTATTTCCTGTGCATCAGGAGAGTAACATTGTTAGATGACTCTAATCTGTTTTTTAGTATCTCTGAGGTACACTTAGAAGCTGGTTGCCTCTGTCCTAATCTTGGAAGATGGAGAAGTGGCTGCCTTCTCATTTGTAAATTGATTGAAAATATAGAACATCAGCTGGGATAATGATTCTAATGTTTAAGGATTCTGATGTGTCAGAAATAGATGCATTTTAAGTATTCTTGAAATAATCTCTGAACTGCCTTACACAATAAAAATATGACCAAATGTACTTTGAATTGTTATGAAGACATACATAGAGTTGTGAAGGGTTTGGCTGTGTATCATACTTTCGTCTTGCTACTGATTTCTACTCTGTCAATTTGGGGAAAATTGTCTAAAGTAATTGTTTTCTTATTTGTTTGATAGACTTAAAGTATATTTACTGCATTGTTTGAGAGGTTGAATCAGTCAGTCTAGAAATAATATTAAAGAAGTCACTTATTTACACTTTTTCCTTCTAAATAAAAACTGCAAATACTGCCACTTCCAGTGAACAATAACTTCTCTATATTCCAAGATCTGTCTGTATTTCATCTTTTTGTAAGTGACAGGGACAATTCAGACAGGATTTAACTGTGTTGGAATTTTATTGTCTCAGACTATTAGCGGGTAAATGAAAAAAATGTTCACTTTTGTACTGTGACTCAAACAATCTGGCTGTAGCTATTTACTCTGAGTTTGCCATGATACAGAACTGAAGTGTGTGTTGATGAGTCCTGGATCCCAGTGTCACATATGTCAGACCTTTTACATTTGCTTTTTAAATAAATCAAACAATAAAATACAAAAAGCTTCCATGTGCCCTTCCTGTTCAATCTGTCAGCAAATAAAGTTGGGTGAACTTCTCATTTCAGAAAGGCAGCCTTTTGAAGATGTTTAAAAAAGAAATGGGGAGGCGAGGATCAAAGGACCCCTGAACCTGTTCTGTGTAGTCTATGAGTATTGTTCTTGCACATCTGGGTCAGTTCAGAGTGTTTTTTTAGAGGCAGAAAATCTTGTCCCTAAAGGCAATGAGAGCTCTCTACATACTACAGTCTCTTGAATTTATGATGTGAGTTCAATGTTATATCAAAGTTAATCGGTAGTGACCTTAAACATACACAATCTTAGACAAAAACTATGCTAAGCTAAGTTAAGGTCACAAGATGTAGCTGTAATTTGGAGTAATAAAGATATCCAAAGGGCATTGAGAACAAATACAAGAAAAAAGGCTGTGTAAGAAACCTAAATGAGTCTGATGAAGACAATGCACAAGAGAGACATTCAAGCCTCCTCCTGCCCTCATGCTATAATCTTAAGTGATGCCATGTGGCAATAATTTGATTTCTTTCATAGCAGCCCACATATAATTAAACTCTTTTAAGGAAACATGTTTCCTTTAGTGGTTCCATCCAGCAGACCATAATCACTCAAAATCACCCCAAGTTTTTTCCCAGTAGTTCTTCATTGCCAATGAACACTAAATCTTCTCATTACCTTCTTGCTAAATAAAAAAAATAATAAAATAACCTTTGACAGTTTTATATTTGCATGATGGAAAGAAGCAAACAATATAATCAGCAAATCAGTATGCCCATATAAAGCACACGAAACAAACAGCATTTCATTTTCCTATGGGCATTGTTGAATATGAAACCTCCATCATTTGGGACCTTCTTCACCTGACCAGAAGAGAGATACTGTAGCATGTTTTGATGTGGCCGACAAATGGGTCTATCCCATGTCTGACAGCCACTGCCAAACAACGGACCTCCCTACCCTTCTGTTCCAGTGAAACCAGGCACATCCAGACTCTCTCCTTCATTTTGGACAAAATAAATTTTGATTTGCCCTTGCTCGCAATGTTAAATAGCAGTTGATTCTTTGGGCAAGAAGAAAATCTCTCTGAATAAATCACTGAACTTTGCTGAGGCTCAAGAAACACCTGGGTTCACTTTGGTTCAATTATTTAGGTATCACAGCCCCCTGATTTTCCAAATTGATATATTATACCAAATTATAGTATATCTATAAAGTAGATGTAAAAGAAGTCAGTGTTTCTTGCCACATTCCCAAGTCAAATACTTCACGCCAGGAATTTCAGCTGAGTATTCAAATTTCTAAGAATGAGATTTGTGGCATTGACTTTGATGGGAAATTGTGTTACAACTGCAGGATTTTTTTGCCTATAGCTGATAGTTCTCTAGAAAACGTAAAAGTTTTGCAATCACATAGAAATCAAGTTACATTTCTTACCTTTCTACATTTTCTCTTTCATGAACTCTTCAGAGGGTATCTACCTCTCTGGCATTACTTTTTAAAACTGTAAAAATACAAATCCTCTGTGCAAGTCTATTATTTTACTATTCTAGTCCCAGATCTACCTCCCTCCCCCAAACTCTGCTTTTTACAGCTCTGTAAAACGTGCCATGTTTTTTTAACTTTAAACAGCAGAGGGCAACCTGAGAATGACTATCCTAACTGTTCCTACATCTTGAGATGCTGGAAATCCAGCAGTTTAAACGTTGCTACCAACTACTGGGACATTAAATATCTGTCAAATAATTACAGTATTCAATATTGACTGTGAATGTGCCAAGCTTCTTATATATCTCAAGTCAAACTGAAATTTCGTTCTAGGTCAATTGACTATGTGGCCTCAATAAAAGAGCTACATTATGCTCAGCATTAGTCTGTCATTCGCAGAAGAAAATTTTCAAACAGGTGGAAGAACTGTGTAAAAGGGATGGGGAAATGGCACCATGGAAAGAACAAAGCCTTACTGAAATATCCTAAAATTAAAAAAGGATAAACCAGTATAATTAATACAACTATTATAGATTTTTATAGTCATTTACTGACCATAGCTTATAATTCTCTGTTTACGTCTACAGACTTGAATAAAAATCCTGTATTTCTTTCTATTGTAAAGTTCTTGAAATAGCATACTCAGCTTAGGGGAATCGCACAACCTTTATCTACACTTACTGGAAAATATTACAATGCTATGTTAAATTTAGTGGAAGAAGTAAGAACATAATTTAGAGACAGTGAGACACCAGAAGAAATGAAACAAGAGCCCAAGAGAAAAGAATCTATATGATATTAAATATCATGAGTGTTTGACAGCAGTGATTGCCTTGTTGCTCATACCCTGATCCAAATACTGCAGCAAATTTATTTAAGAACCATCTTTTAGATATTGGAAACCATTTTCCTGTTGTTATATAATATCTTATTTATATTCAACTGTGTTTCATTGCACTTCTTTAAACAAAAGTTTGACTTTTCAGACATGTTACAACATTATGTTCAAAGAATGTTTGCTGCTATTTTTTCCCTGAGGGCCCTGCATGCCTTCCTCTCAAGCTTCTCTGAGGTTTCACAGGACTCATCCGTTAATCCTACTTGTATTTTCCCCTTGCATGCATCTTCTTTGAAAACACAACTCCAGCTATCAGATGATGCCAATGACTCAAAGGTTGAGTCCTCCACTCCAAGTTAAATTCAAATTCTTTTCCAGCATTCTCAGTGCTACTTCATAACAGGGCAAGGTCAGAATGCCCAGAACAATTCTTAAGCATTCTCCTTCAGTTTTCTTTGTTATATTTGCATGATATCATTGCAGTCCTTCCTGGGCCTGATGCCTGTAAGACAGGGATTGTATGAACCTCAACCTTTTTTCTAGAGTTTCAGGTCCCATCTCTGGGAAGAATCTTTCCTTTTCATCCAAGTGGAAACAAATATTAAGTTTTAACTCTCACAGCTTTGGAACATTCAATTTACATCAACTGAAGATGGTGTTGTTATGCAGAACTTGGTCTCTAATACATTTCATACCTTCATTTTGCAGAGCTTCCCCCTTCTTCTGGCAACAAAAGACAAACTGCCTGTCTTCTATTGCAGGGAACTTTCTTGCAACCCTTACTATCTCTTCAGTGATGCTGAGCTTGTGAATGCATGTCTTTTCTGCCAGTGTCTGTCCTCATCAACTCATTGTTACATTTTTTTCAACCAAGGATTTTTATGCCATTTGCTCTAAATATTAGAAGCTAAGAAAAATCTTGGAGGAAGTATTAAACCTTAAACTTCACATTGTAACCCTGTTTTTTTCCATTTTTTCCCAAAGCATGAGCTTTGATAAGACAAAATTAATTTTGATCAGAACTGGCTTCTTCACATAAATCAAGGCAGTATGCCCAGGTAATCTGTTCTGAGTCAGGAGCTGGTAAAACACGATCAAGAGCTGAATGAAGCTCTTCCATTTCTTTGCCTTGTTTCAGAAGCTGAGCATTTAGAGTTTCAAGGGATCTGTATCTCCTAAGAATTGCTCACAAACCAAGCCCCATTTTTTTCCATGAAGAAACTGAAATTCTGGGGTTCACTCTGCATCAGGATTGCCCTACATTTTGGTTCTTTGCTGAGTTGCATTGCCTCTCTCTGCATATTTCTGAAAACATTATAAATCTTTATGTGTAGCTGTCTCTGTTTCTCTGGGAAAACATTTAACAACATACTAACTTTCAACCAGTTCTAAATTATTACACAGTCATGCAACAAACAAGATGGTAAAGAGAAGGAAAAAGTGATGAACTCACTGGATATGCTTACTGACCTGGCTACCCTCATTGAACTCAGTATCATTACCCATTTTTTTTCTTCCTTCTCCTTTTCTGTATGTTCATGTTTCTTTATTGTTGTCTTGCAGACTGCTAAGGCTTCATGATAAGGATAGTGTGAGATTATGGGAGAACATTTTGGTGACTGAAAGCAAATAATCATAATTTATATTCATTTTTTCATAGAATAAAAAGAGAGTCTCTAACATATGAAAACTGAATGTATTTTAGAGGTCTAATTCTTGGTTTGTTGTCTTTTTTTTATCCAGTGGTATGAGATACTGGACAGACATCACTTTTCATAAAAGTCTACTAAATGTTTGCATTTCTTAGATGTCCTTCTTAATATAATATTGGCAATTTTTGTGAAAATATTGGCAAGGCTTCCATTGGCACAAGTGTTAAAACAATATTACTAAGACAGAAAGCAAAACTTAGCGAGGGATTAACATGAGAGATTAAAATAACTTTTTGCTTTCATTTGTTGAAGGTGCAGTCATTATGACCACCAAGATTTTTTCCACTCACTTTAAAACTGTGTTTAAAATGGGCTATTCCAGAGCTTTTTGGCATAGAGGCTACAAAGCATCATGGATTTTGAATTGCTGTAAACCAGCAAAGCTGATCTGACCACAGCCAATCTGTTGTTTTGCCACTATGTTTATTCTTGCAGTGGCTCTGGCACTGGTCTATATTGTGTACTACTGTCATCAGTTTTCTGATGGGAAATTACTAGCTGGTGTGTTCAGCTGACTTTGGTACAACTTGTCTAACTTCAGCCTGTCTTGTCTGTTGTCAGATGCAGATGCAGGTCTCGTTTCTGCACATGTAAACCCTTTTTGTTCTCAATTTCTGAGCTGCATGTCTTAGTGGTGACTGCCTTGAACTGCCACCCGCTGCGGTGTGAAGAAGCACCACGCTGCATACTAACTTTTTGCAAAATCAGTTTCTGCTCCTTACTTCTAACCCAAAACCCAGTGTAAGCAGGGATCTGGCAGGCTGTCCTTTTCCCCAGAAAACGCAGTTGGTCCATCTATCTTGCCTTGAATATCCACGAGGGCTGCACCAGCTCTAGCCCTGAGAACCATGGCAGACTGTGACAGTGCACAGCTAGTCTGTGATGGAGCTGGAGCCTAGGGCTTCTCAAACTGCACAGTTCTGCTTGCACTGAAGTTATGTCCTTTCCTTCTAAAACTCCTGTCTTCAGGCTTAGCATTTGTAACCCTGCAGCTATTAAATAGCTATTTTGAAATTAAATCTCATTATTCTATAAGATGTGTTTTGAAAGAAATGGTCAAAGTATTTTCAGTACATGTTTTTTGTTTTACAGGCATTTAAGTGTGAAATTTTTCCAAATTGTGACTGTAGCCTTATGTCAGAGAGACAAAGGCTATTGTTAAAGATGGGTGATGAATTGTATGCTTATTCTGAATGACCATATTTTGGCCAGTTGAAGAAAAGTTTATTTATTTTTATAGGACAGAAAAAAACACAAAGATTTTTAATGAAAATCTGTGTGGAGTCTTAATTCACTGGCACCTTCTTATAAATATTTAGTTTTCTGAGAATATTACAATATAAAAATTTAATAAAATACAATAATGGAAACAGACTAATGCCAAAACTGGAGTTGAATAGCTTCTTTCTGAAATTCTAATAGTTTAGAATATATTAAAGATATTGTTTCCTTCTATTTTTATACATTCATACAGTAAAATGCTCAAACTGATTTTTTTCTTAGTATATATTATATAAATATGTTCAGGGCCCAGTTACAATGTGGGTATGCATAATGTCTTATTTCTTGCTACTTGAAAATGTGCCTTGCTTGTAGCTTGGGAGGCTAGACTCCTATGGACTCAAAGGACAACTCAGTTTTTATGCTTATTTAATCCTATGTCTTTTATTAGCTAGGACTGTTTATCCCAGTGTATTGTGCATCCACTTGTTCAGTAGGAGCTGAGCTAACAGCATTGATTTATGGTGTTGGGTCAAACCTGGCTGCAGAGAGAGGGGCGAGTGGTCAGGGTAGAGCAATCAATACCAACCAGCCAGATGAACCAAAGGCAGTAAGAGTGGAAGTGAACCATAAAGTAACCCTTTGTACCATCAGCTTGCAATGACAGAAGAGAACTTGGCATGTTGTAGCACACATTTACGGAGATGAAAAGAAAGTTTGTAAGTACATTTGTTTGTGCTTACTATGCCTTCTGTTTCGTAGCTTTTCTAGAGTTAGAGATTTCAGTTTGTGTATTGGCTCTGGACTATGGGTTGATAAAGTGCTACGGGAACACAAGTTAAGTTTTATTTTGCCTGATGTTTCCCAACATTTTCTTGTGCAGTTAACAAATTAAAAGCTCTTGCATTATGGGAGAGGCAATCATATTTCACTAGACCTAAGCCTCAGGATGTTGAAACACTTTCGCATACTACACTTTTGTTGGACCCAGGTGTGTGCTGTACACCTTGTCTGCCCCATACACTCTTGTTTCTGCAGCAGAAAACTCAGGTGGCTCATTGGAAAGAAGATGCAATTTGCTCTGACCAGATCCTCGGTACAGATGTTAAAGAATCCTCACGCCTGTGTGACTGTTGTCTAGTCTAGTCATACTTTTCATAACTTTAACTAGTTACAATCCACATACAGGCAACAGCTTACCTTTACTAATTACTGGAGGATCAGTGGTACTCACCTCACCACAGTATTCACAAAAAATTTCAGACAGTCCTTCACCAAGAACTCATATTCATGGTATAGAAGTCTGCCAACAGAAAATAGTCCAATGCAGCTTATATATTCTGCATGCATGAATAACTATTTATGATATCCACTACCCACCCCAAGATCTTTGGTTATATTTCATGGGATGTGTTTGGAACTGAAAAATTTATTAGATCAGTGCATTGCTTAACCCTGCTTTTTTCAGGTCCTTGGAGTTCTACAGGCCTCATTACTTCTGAGAGGTTTGCTGTGGACAAATTGACAGTAGGATGATTCTCTAGTTAAAGTCTACACATCTCTGCTGAAAATTTTTCATGTGGTGTGCCAAATAATAATAAAATAGGTTAAAAGCCATTGGACTAGATAAGAATGTATGCTCTCCACTCTTCTCTTAATGCCACAGAGAGTAACATCAACAGATTGCTGCGTCAAAATTATGTACAAAGTTGGCAACTGCCTGATTTGTGCATGTGCATCATCTGTCTCCATGCATGTTAAAAACACTTCTTCAGCTTAAGAAACCAGCTGTATAAATGACCTTTTCAAAACACTGCAGATCTAACTTGTCTACCTTGGTGGCACTGGTGAAGTCTTCACACTGGCATCAAGGCATTCACTTGCAGGAAAATGGGCATGTTGAACAAGAGAAAACTTTAACAACATCAATAGAACCATCTTCCACTTCCCCATTCACCTGAAACAATGGGGAGCCTTTCTGATGATTTCAAAGTGTATGGAAACAGAACTGCAGTGGCTTATAATATTCAATTTAGTAAAAAAAGTTTAAATAGAAGCCAGATCTGATATCTCTGTATATGAAACACAGTAAATGAGACAGTAAAGTCAGAGTGTGATCAAATTCTATTAGAAAGAAAATGATATTGATTTCATTGTCTCTGAATAGTTTTTCTACCCAATAATTTTCATAGTCATTGTAATGTGAAATCTTGGAAGAATAGAAAAAATTCTTTTATTTAGCAGTGTTCTTACTGATCAACTCCAGATGATGTTGATGATGATGATGATTATTTTTACAATTTATTTTTTTTTTTATTTTAGCTAGCTGTATTTCTTGCATTGCACTTTGAGATAAAAGCTGTAAATGTACCACTGTACATAAAAAGGGCATAATTTCAGGTTGAAGTGGCACAGTGGGCTCTGCTTTGGTCTTTGATGTCTGGAGAGTTGAACTCACATTCTGCCTTTGATCTCAAGTGAAAATAAGTTTGGTGAGTCTCGTTTTAGCCTCTTTGCCACAGTGTAAGTGCTCCCATAGCTCAGTACAATTGGCATTCTCTATGTAAGAGAGGCCCTAGGCATGGGGTGTTGTGGGGTCAGTGCTGGCATTTGCTGGCAAAGCTGAATGGGGGTGCTTGCTTAACAGCTTGTGTGATGCCTGGTTTATATTTAGTGCTGCAGTACAAAATACAATTACATTGTTAATATAAAATAATACAGTTACAAAGCAGCTTGCGAATAGATATCTTAGTTCATCCATATAAAATATTTTATTATCTTATTTAAAAGGTTTCTTTCTCTTCAATTGACATGCAGGTTTTTAAATGCACACTTGAAACCTCTCCATCATATGCTCCATCTAACAGCAACCCTCTGATAAACCCCACAAAGCCTGCCAAGACCACACACACTCCATAGTGTTTTAGTACCTAAAAACAAATGCAGTGAATCATGATTAATTCTGAATATTCAGTATTTTTTTAAGCTTTGCTTTTACCTCATGTTTTTTCCCAATAAATTTTTCACAAGTCCTGTTCTATCACAGTCTCTAAATTCCTAGTTTCTAAAACTAAGTGTTCTTCAGCTGGTCACTGAAGATGTGGTACATATCCAAGCAGTATCTCCCCAGATTTAGGAATGGAGAATCTTGTTTTACTGTGCATCTGTATAACAGCACCTGGTATAATTTGACCTCTTTTTAGGAGCTATTGTGGCACATAATACAAATACAAGTATTTAAAAATTAGATATATAAGTGCAATATAGCACAGTTAAAAAGTAGCAATACTTTGAGACTCTCATTGTAGAGCTTACTTGGCAATGCAGAAACAAATACAGGGAGCAGTTTTGTGTGTGCATATTTCACAGTTCATTTTGCTATTGACTGTGGTCCAAAAGAATTTGAGAAAATGAAAGTAAAGAAACAACAACGAAGACCTGCAGCTCCGTATTTTTTGCTTATCAGGCCAAAATCATTCTTGACTCCAAATTGTGGTTGGTCTGTATGACTTCCCTCTCATAAGAGAAAGTCTGTATGTCACTGTTACCTTTGTAACATTTGTAACATTTTTATTGTTCAAAAAAAATGTGGAATGTGGAGTACTTCATCATGTGATATGAAATTAAGTCATTAACCACAACTCCAAACTGTGTCTCCTCCGATGAACTGCTGAGATTCTTGTGATGCCATTTCCTCTTTAAAAAATAAAACAAACCAAACCAAAACTGAGTAAGTAGATAAAAATGAGGAGCTTCCAGAAAAAACCTGAAGTTCATCTTCCCCAGTTTCCTATTTTTAATACTTGCTTGGTAGTGGATGCTTACTCAGGTTAAGAAATGGGGGGATAGGATGAATATGTTCAGGCAACCAGTAGCTGGAGACTTCTCAAGCTAGAGATCATATGGGTCGTGTTGGTCATGTTGGTCACACTGGTGGGTACTTAGAGACCCTTCTTGAGCTCTGCCTGAACTCATGGCTCACAGCTTCATGCTCTTGACTGAGGCAATTTGGAGGAGAAAATACTGAACGCTTTTTGTAGCTTTGGTGATGTAACTATGGACACAGCAGGATTCCAAGAACAGGGAACTGGTGTTTTGCTAACCACACAAAGTCAGGAAGCAGCTCCCCTCTAGCTTTCTCAGGACCATGATACCAGAACATTGGTGTCTGATACCTTTTTCTCCCATCCTCACTGGAGACTTCTTACTTTTGTTGATACTTAGATATTCACTGAAGAACATCCAATGCTACTTCCAAACTTACCATCCCTCACGTTACTTGAGCTTTTCTTGTAGTGGGGTGGCACCCAAGTTTTTCATCTCTCTAGTTTGAGGTGGCACCACAGCTGCTCCTCCCAAGGACAGACAAAATCTAAATGAAAATCAGCAATTTTATTCATGATATTCAATGAATTTTAACCCAAACTTGTAATATTTGGAACAGCCTATTTGCCACTTGTGGCCAAAAAATTATTTCTTTGCATGTAGTAAAGCAGCGACCTGGAAGAAAGCAGGAAAAGAAACAGCCATGCCTCATCCATTCATCTTTAACACACAAGCAGCAGGTCAAACAAAGACAGAAATCTGAGGGATTAACTCTGTCAATAACAGTTTCTGTAAAACTCTTTCCAGGCAAGAACTTTTCCATTCATTGTAAACAATGTTGAGGAAACCACACTCATTTCCTAAGGAAAAAGATGTGCAAACATTCACCTTTTACACTAACTAATGTATACATAACTTTCAACCAAAAGGCTATTTATATTCATAAAAGGTTTTTTTTTAAATTAATCATAAAACGAGGTATCATGCTAATTTTGTAACACATGATTAGAGCTATGTAAATGTTTAAGCAATTTAATTAAATCTATTAAACCTTTCCACATCATGTAGCTACCTATTAGCAGTTAATTATAAAACACTGCTTTTATAATGTCATTAAAATTAATTTCAAGGAGTTATTCTTGTACAATAGGGAGGATATCCATCAAGGTTGAAAAGTTAATCAGCTGTTTGGTGTATTTTATGACAGGATGGATAGTCCTTTCAGAAATACAGGCAGTCTCTTTCTCTGAATATCTAGGACAGGAAAAGTATCAACAATACCAAACCAACACTTGGACTCCAAATGCTTATGCTTCAAATGAGTTCAAACTTTTATGATCTTTGCTGTGTAGACATGCCTGAAGTCTGTGCACATTGTGGTTAACATGGAGTTTCTGGATCTTGGTATTTATTTCTTTCTGAGCAACTAAAGCTTCACTCGTCCACATAGAGGAGTGTCAGACAGTTTGATAGATCCTTTGACTCTCTCATGAGTTACTGGCTTTATGAATCCCAGTGTGAGCAACAGGAAGCATGGCTGAGCCTTCTCTTTCCCTCAGTTTTTGGGAAGTGCAACAGATCTGTTGGACCTGAACCCTCTGCAGGACATCAGGTGGTTGGACTATCAAAAAGGGGTGACTAGCCCATGGAAAGATGTAAGGTGTTACTGGTGGGTATGGGTAAATGCAAGAAAGTTTTATACGTCATACCAAATCATACAGAAACCAGATGTTTTGGTATATGTGAAGCTGTGCTAGCGTCACACCACATTTTGGAGCTAAGAAGCTTCAATCAGAAGATGGACATATTTGTTTGTGGCACTATCAGATCTATTTAGCTTCTAAACCAAAGCTGTCTCATCTGATGGACTGTTTGCATCAATCTTGGAACATGAGGAGAGCTGAGAGCTATGGTCAGTCCTCAATTCCCTGCTTAGAGGAGATAACAGGCTGGTAATAGGATATGGGTGTGAGGTTTGGAAACACTCAATTTATTTATCAGTTGCATCTCTTTTAAAACTGAACAAGTTGGTTTTGTTCTCTGTTTAAAATAAATTTGTGAATTTGGCCCACTTTAAAATTTACCTGAATGCCTCCTGCCTCAGCGTTTTTAGCTGTGGAGTTGACATCCCATCATGTTGATGAGTGTTGATACTTCTAGACTGTCTGAATTCAGGAAGAATTATGGTGCCAGGGAAGAAAAGACTAGGAAACAAAGGAGAACCTGTCAGTCTGCTGGAAGGAGATTCTGCTAGTCCCTCTTTGGGGATATCCATGCTGCTTTTTAAACAACTTGTTTGCAGTAAGAGTGATTTTGTTAAAGATAATATATAAAGCAATTTCTCATAAGCAATGAATCTAGTGAGACGTGGAGACATGGAAACTAGCCAAATAAACATTAAGGAAGAAGCACTAGCTAGACAAAGCTGAGAGGTAGTGTAGGGGACAGATGACCTGGTAGCTTTAGTATTGGTATAAACTAACAAAAGTCACTTCCCTGCTCTGTCAAAAATTTCCTGTGTGACCACATGCAAACTGCCGAAGCCAGGTATTACAAGGAGATTATGGTTTACAGCTTAACCTTAGGCAAACACAGTCTGTCTGTGAATTTTGCAAGAAATGAGGTACCTAATTAGGAACAGTTGTTTAAATACCTTTGTGAACATTGTCTCCAGCATATTTGTGCTCTACTGCTGAATGCACTCTACTCTTCTCAGAGGTATTATAGGAATGAAGACCTTAAACAGTAGGCTGAGGAAGCGTGTTTTGGGCACACCTGTCTCAAGATGAAATGATGTATTAGATGTGTTAATTTTTCTCTGTGAACTATAATGACAGAATGTAGATGTCACTCTTCCATGTCTATAGAACACGTGCCGATGTTAGGGCACATAAATCCTGTTTTACGTGGTTAAATAACTCCTAGAGGTTAGTATTATAATAATACTTTCTGAAATTAGTAATGAATAAAATCTAGTGGCATATACCCACTGAAACAATCTTTGGAGTCCATAGACATAGCTCATGAAAGTCACACAGAAGATTGTGGAACACCATATTTTAATAGGGTTTTCTCCTTCCTTTTTGTTGCTTGAGCATTAACCCTGAGTGATGCAATTATTTCAGGAGAATCCTACCTGCCTTTCTCCCTTTTTTCTTTCATCCTAAACTGGATCCTTTTCATTGCCTGTCCTTGCAAGCAGTGGGTGGCAAAATGCCCAGGCCGCATCTCAATCCAAGTGATGATGTGACTGATCTGGTTCTTTACCCCATTCTTTTGTTAGCTGCTTGTGTGGAATTGGGCTTGTTTTCTATATGCTATACACTAACTTAAAATAAAATGCACATAGTTCACTTCATGATTAGCCTGACAAGCCAAATGAAGACAGGAATGTGTGGCTGTGCTAAGGCTGTTATTAGAACATTTGTGTTGCCAGAGTATAATCTTGTTCAAATTTAATACTCAGCAGACCTATCTCTGACAGACTCATTTTTACTGGTGTTTTAGGTCGGTTTGTACAGTTGTCCTCATCATCAGGCCCGGTCATAGTTCATAGAGACAAATGTACACAGAGCTTTCAGGAAAAGAATCATTCATTTTCTATGAAAGGGATGTGAAGAGCCAGAGCAATGGAATAAACGCTATGTAAAATAAAACAATATTTAAAAATATTTTTTGTGTCTACATGTTTTTAAGTTACCTAGTGGACATACACTCATCCATTACTCATGGGTTTGCACTCTGACAGGCACATATGTAGCTTGTGTGCGTTCATCTATACGAAAAATGGTAGATTTAATTTGCACACTTCCTGTTTTCCACTTCAAATGGCCACTTATAAATTTGTTAGAACAGTGAACTCCTAGTTAGCTGATTGCCAGGCTTGTAAATTCAGCCCATGCTTTGGTAATGAAAGTAAGCTCTGCCTTGTCCACATTGTTGGATTCTATATTTCAGACTGCCAATATTTCCTTGGAGTTGCATCAAATACAGAAGAACTGCTAGTGGCTCTGGCATTATAATTACCTATACCTCCAGGGCTTATAGGCTTGTGTCTGCCAAAAATAAGCATATAGAAAGGTCTAATTCAGAAAGGGAAAAGATTTGATAAGAAATTAGGTGCTGATAAGTCCAAACTATAATGACACTCCTAAATTAACAGTTTATTTGGTAATTTGAGTTCAAAATCCTAGAGCCTCAAGGTGTTTTGACTACCCCAAGAATGGTTTATCTTTCTATATTCTGTTCTGAACATTACAGTATAATAAATACTAAGATTTGGATACCAAAGCCATTGCTAAGGCATATTTATGCTAATGGTTGGAGTGTATCAAATTTGTCTCATTCGTATAATTTAAAATGTCATTTGGGATAGTCAGTTGACCATTCTCTGCTGGTTCTAAGAAATGACCAGCTACAACAACGTCTTGAACTTTTCACATTCTTACATGTAAGACTGAGCATGGAGTCAGTCAACTGCCTAAAGGTTTTGGAGAGCAGTGAAATTGAAGATGAGAAAGGTGTGGAAAGGCAAAGATAAAGACTGAACTTGCTTAAGTAAAACGTACAAAGAATTGTAAGTTAGAAAAGCAATGTAAAAACCAAAGTTATCCAGTTTTTCTACATTTTATAACCACAGTGCAGCATCAATTTCAGATAAGCATTAACTAACATTAAGGTATTCTACAAATCAACTTGGTCACTTAGCATTAGGGGCAAAAGTAAAATATCTGCCTCATAATGATATCTTCTTATTTTTAGCCGTGTTTGTGTTTTCTTTTTATGAAGTAAGTCCTTCTGCTGCTAGAGAAAAAAAAGAAAGAAGTGTACCTTATACTGAGAACCAGGACATATTGACAAAAAATTCAGATCTATGAGGCACAAGCAGTTATGAGAGAATTCATTATTCTTTCTTTTCCTTTGTAAACCTTTGTGGTCAGAGAGGATCTTTGTAGGAACCAGAGGAATTTTACAAAAAACAGACACTTCTATTTCCTGGTGTCCCACTCTTCAACATGCCAAGAGATTTTAAAAACGTGTATATGTTCTTTGCTTAAAATAACACTGTTTATTTCACACTGACAAAAGAGTGTCAACTATTTTCTTCTCTGAAAAGATTAGTGAAATCTGTAGGTTAGAATCAACAGAGAGATGTGTAGCAACTTGCTTAGATGAAATAGTGTGTAGTTTTGCTTTTATTTTCTTCTTCCCTCCCCACTTTCTCTCTCCTGATGCATTGTAGTAACATCATATACACATATATATGAAATACTTGTACACACATATGTTCTTGTATATATGCACACCGAAATGAGGACCAGGGCTCATACATTCTATAAGATCCTTGTACAGATCATAAATCAACTTATTATGAGGCTTTCTCCTTCAGTGTTATGAAATAGAGCCAAAAGATTTTTAACGTAATATGATGTGACTTAAGCCAAACATGAAAAAGCATAAAAGGAATGTTTAGCTGGGAGAGAATTTATGAGGAACAAACAAGAAGTGCTTTCATAAATCTTCTTGCATGTGTTAGGACGAAGATAACAAATTAAAGGTCTGTCGAAGTGTAAGAATGCAATATTTTGCACATGTAAACATGGCATAGCTTCATTGTTAAATTATGATTTTAAGGTGAAGAAGTAAACAGTACCAAAAATAAACATATGCTGGAGATGATGAATGCTGTCACAGTGGGCTAGACAACACAATAGTGCATGTCTGCTGGCCTCCTCCATGAAGTGTATGGTGCTTGCTTCAGTCAGCTGAAGGAAGCTGGAAAAGGAAGAGTTCATGAAGGCTCTGCAATAGGCAGGGGGGGATGAAGAGCAGTAGCAATGAGGTGCCAAGTGTGAGCATAACAAGGCACCCTTTCCTGCAATAACAAAACCATTCACCTCAAAGAAGGCACCATGATAGATAAGCACTTTAAACCTTCAATGAAAAAAAAAAAGAGGCTTAAAGAACTGAAACGATTTCCTCAAGTCTGACGTGGAAGAATCATTACTGCTAAACTTACATTTATACACCTTAAAAATAAAACAGAAAACACCTGGAAACTTATATTTAAAGTGACTCTAAAACTCAGGTTATTCAATGTCAAATTAATTACATGTTATGTCTGAAGTTGGATATGTAAATATAACCCATAAAGTGATTAATTCTTTACTTCTTTGCATTTATTCACCTTTAAATACAGATAATATTTTCATCAACTTTCAGACAAAAGTTTCTAATATGTAGAAATCAGATTAAAATACATATTCAGTAAGAGCAGCAGATAGGAAATACTGTGTTGTGAAATGTTGAAAATTTCTTGGCAAATAATCTGAACAGGGCAGAGGAAAATAATTGTGGAACATTTTCCAGAAATGCTTTTTCATGGTGTGAAATACAAAAAGTTGCTGAAATCTCTTTATTAATCTATTTATTTTACTGAAGAGTTTACAACTTGGAGGAAAATGAAAACAGTAATAAAAAATATCAGGTCTGTTTAGAGACGACAGTGAGTGGAAGATCATGGTATCTAAGGAGGAAAGACTGTCTTTAGATCAGTGCCCTCTCTTGCCTTTTGAGCATCAACATCCACTCTGAAACTCTCCATAAGGTGCAGAAGGATCTTTCTGCATCTTTTTTACCTCTTGTAGTAAGTGCAGCCTGCTTGTGTCTGCTGTCACAGTGCAGATGGAGGAGGAAAAGTAGCTGGAGTGGGGTATACACCTGTGTAGTGAAATATGTTAGAGCCACCATTGCTTCAGGCCATCCTGGCTACCAGGCTGCTGTTTCAAGACATAATGTAGAATTTTGGAAATGCTCCGAGGGGAGGACATCTTCCTGACAAAGTAATGATAATGAAGAATAGTGATAGGACAAGGGGCAATGGCTTTAAACAGAAAGGGAGTAGATTTACTTTGGATATTAGGAGAAATTCTTTGCTGTGAAGGAGGTGAGGCACAGGAATAGGTTTCCCAAAGAAGTTGTGGATGCCACATCCCTGGAAGTGTTCAAGGCCAGGTTGGATGGAGCTTTGAGCAACCTGGTCTGATGGAAGACGTCACTGTCTGTGGCAGGGGAGTTGGCACTAGATGATCTTTAGGGTCCCTTCCAACCCAAACCATTCAATGATTCTATGATAAGAACAAGGACAGCAACTTACATGAAATCTTTTAACAGTACATTGAAAGGTTAGGTCCAAAAGTGGGTTGTTATAACAACTAGAAGTTTGAGAATATTTGACTGACTTGAATTGTGTGGATTATATTTTGCCTATTAGACTTTGAATGTTTACTTAAGGCTAAAAAAAAGAGTTAAATAGATTATCATTGTTTAGTGATGCAGAGTCTATTGATTGCAATAAATTAAAAAAACTGGTTTTAGGCTAAACATACATTTATGGGTGGAAAACCACAACATTTTAAAATGGCTTCACTCACACTTAAAGAGTAGGTGCAGAATTATTTCTAAGTATCTGGTTTAAAAGGCAGATAGTGTCTTTTTATAAGAGTGCTTATGTTAAAGTCCTCTCAGCTTATTTTCTCAGTTCTCGAGGTAGATCTGCCTGCAGAGTAAATGAAAGGATAGTTCTGTAAAAAGACAAAAGAGCATTCATGAGTTTTTGTGTTTCAAAGTAGCATCTGTAATGGATGCTGACAGCTTTTTTTGGGATTGTGTGCAATAGGAACAGGATTCATTTAGAAAATAAGAAGACCTTGTGATGGATTTGGTCAACATTTCTTCAAGTTGTAGTTTTTCCAGTGTTCTAGATTTAGTTGTGGTAACATAGACTTTTAAAAACTCGTATTTACCACAGCCAAATGGAGGAGAGTACAAATAATCTATACTATGTCCCTTCTGGCTCTAGAACAGAAGTTTTATAAATGAGTAAAAATATACTCCCTGTCTCCTCCGCTTCCGTGTTCAACACTCCTATCTACATTCTCACACATGTTATCAATCACTCCACATCCATCTTAATAGAGTCAAACTTCACTCTCTTGCCTTTCAGCACCATGCATACTCTACATATTCCAGTAGGTCATCAACTTTCTTAACTATCTTGCAACTTAAACCTTCAGCTGAAATCCACTTAATTGAACAATGGCCCTAACAACCAAAACCAGGCACAATCTGTGAATGTCTTTCTCTTTTTAGTAGAAAACAATAAATGATGTCAGGGTAGCACATATTTTTTGTAGTGATCTGTAGATATGATGCCTTCCCAGGTACAGAGGAGCTTTTTAACAGTAGTTTTCTTGCCCCCTCCTTCAATATGTCTGAATAGATTTAAATATAACATTGTACCTAAAATATTTCATAAGCCTAAGGCCTCTTGTGTGTAAACGCTCTTCCTTTCATTGTACTGTTCACATCATGCCATTATAAGCAACAGTGACAGATGCCATACTTCAAGGCAAACATTTTTAAAAAGAGATTTGAGAGAGACAAAACAACTGGAAGTTTCCTTTTTGTTGTTTGTTTGTTTTGTTTGTTTGTTTTTAATTGTGAGTTACCATCTGAATATCCCCATGATCCCGCAAACTCTCTGTTGTTTAGGCTACAAGAGAAAATGCATCTTCTAGAGCATCTTTTTTGGTATTATTCCTTGGATGAACTAGTCCAGACAGATTTGCTTTTGGATGAGGAAATCCCCCTTTAAACAAATAGTATCAGATGTGCGATGTGCAGGCACCAGCTTGATCCCAAGATCTTACTTGCTGTACACTCAAGATTCCACTTGCCTCAAAAATAAAACCTAAAATTCAGAACAACCTCTTTTCCTTATAAATGCAGCAGCTGTCTGTCACACCTTTCATAGGCTGTTTGGGCCACCCAGATGAAACAGTCACAAATCAAACTGGAACTCCCATCACGCTGTTAAACACTCCCCAAAGATAAGAGCAACAGGCCTGTAACATCAATTATCTCACCAGTAAGAGACAGCAATGGGGTTTCACAGTATCTTGTTCTTCTGACAGTTCGTGTTAAAATAAAGCAGATTACAGGACAAAGAAGTTCAAATGTTAAAGAACAGTCAAATCTGTGTGGCTGTTGTTCATAAAACCAGAAGGGTATATGTGACCACAGAAAACTCAAACTGAACTGATTCTAAGACTGGTTAATGACATGGCAAATGCATTTAGCTTTGGTGATGGGCTTATGCTTCAATAGTAGGGAAAACCACTGAACTGTTTTGGGGGAGACGTGGGCTACACATGAATTTGTTTTGGGTTTCTATGACTGCCTCTGGAAAAAAGAAAATACTCTTTTGCCTGAATTAGAAGTATTTCTCCCAGCCCCTTTCTTTGGAATATTGTAAGTTAAATCAATCAATTTAATTTACTTTAGAGCCAAGCAGAAATGTCACGAAAAGAGCTTAAACAGGTGGGTGAACTAGCACAAGTTGCTCATCCTTTCATTTAGGTCAAGGATGGGATTCTTGAGTCTCTAGTATACCTGAAAAATCCTTCCTGCATCACCTCCAGAAAGGATCCATTTAGCCTTTATCCCTGCCACCTCCCTGCTTCTCTTGCTATGCATCACAACCAATATTCCAGAACTCAATATGAGTCTCAGCTGGAGGTCTAACCTACAGTCATCTTAACTTGTGTTTCTCAAATCAACGGGCTGGACACTGGCAGAGGTTTCACAAGGCTGCTGCGAACAACATACACTATCTTTCAGCTTTATTTAAAAGCATTTAATGACAGAAAGTACACCAAAGTGAGGGAATACTCTATAGGTCTGCTTTTTTGGGGTTTTTTTCCCATCGTTTATACTGCTTACATTGACATATGTGCTGATAACTGACATATTCACTGTGTTGTAGTAATAGACCATATTGTTATTGTGGGACACGACGAGCAAATGTCAGATCATTTGGCAGTGATATTACTAAACTCACTGCTTTGTGTATGCATTTATGCATACTGTGTTGTCAGTGTTATTTATTTCCTGTGAAAATCAGCCAATAAAATAGTGCGTATTGCTGCTTTTATACTACGTTTTATGTCTTTATTTCAGTACCAATATTGCTATCCAGTAATAACACAAGTAACCAACAGTAATCAAGCTGTAGTGTGCAGTAGGGCTAGTAAGAGCTAATACTGGGTATGAAAGAATTAATAAATTTAACAGTGTTGCAAGAAAAATAGGTAAGAGACTAATCATTTCCTTTCTGCTTTTTCCAAATGAGCATGATGAAGAAAGATTAGAAAATCAGTATGGCCTGTTCTATTTTGGCTTTTCTTTAACAAAAAAGAAGTCCAAACAAATGAAGCAGAAGCAATTTCTAGCTTTTATCACAAGTATTTTCAATGTGCCTAGGGTTCAAAAAACAGCAAGCAAATAAAAAGAAACTAGATATTTTCATTAGAGGAAGGATTGTCAACTTGGAATTTTTTGAATACTCAACATTGCTAGTGATTCTTCAAAATAGTAATTGACAACAAAACACTCCTTTTAACTGCAATTTGAAGAATTTATTGTATGTGACCTAATGCCTAAATTGCAAGGTTCTGTGATACCTGGAATACATTTCTTCTTCTGTCTTCAGTTTAGCAGGGTAAAAGGTCCTTTGCATGATAATATCATATAATGAGTAAATCTATTTAAAAAATAATAACAGTTATGCCAAATGGAATGTGACATTTCTTAGAAACACTGTTCATTCTTTGCATTTTCTTCATTAACATTTGAAAGATTTCAATCTCAAATAATTATTTGTTGCCGGTTGTGACTGTGGCTTTAAGTGACAACTTTAGCTGGTCCCTACCTTTATTTAGTCTTTTCTAACTGGTGTGCTTTCCCTTTCCACTCTCTTGTAGCACAAGTAACATTTCTTTTAAAAGAAGATAACTTGACACTGCAGATCTGGTGAGAGGCCTGCTGCACAGCCTCTCTATGCATTTGTTCTCACTTGTCAGAATGATTTTTACCATCCACATTCAAAGTCTCTGCAATCTGCATGGCTTCCCATGTCACAGGTTGGTGTTCCCAGGCGTGATTATAAGAATCATACATAAAGAACGACCTTCCCTAGTTTTTATTAAATAGTATGATAGCAGCACAATCCTACTTCTTTTTTTTTTCCCTGGGGAGGATTTCATAAACTTCCTATCAGTGTTTCTAAGTCTGTATAACACTAGACAGCCGTGTGGCTCTCCACTTTCAATGTGATTTTGAAGGCAGGCTCTGGAAAGTTGATAACATGTTTCACGACCTTCGTGTCTGGAAGCAGTTTCACTTGATTGAAGTCATACAAGTTCAGCTAAGTTGGAGTGTGTTGTAAATATTTATCTGGCAGTCTGACATATAAAGTTGTTCTGAAATTACAAAGTACATTCCTGTCTTTCATGTATTATTGCCACTTTTTTCAATACACTTGTGAGTGATATTATTTAGAGAACCTTCTATAAGTGACTTATCATTGCTTGTTAAGTTCTCACACTCTGTTGTACGGTCATTTTTTTAGGATGGTACCTCTTGAGTTGTATTACTTCACTATCTTTTAAAACATAAATGTATGATTACGCCAGAAGTGCAACAAGAATTTATGCAATGAGGTAATCATAGTTGGCATATTTAATTTTAAAATCTGGGTTTGTGGCACTAATTTCCATGTAGGGATCCAGATGTTTTCTATCGCTGGCAAATATATGGTGATGACAACTTTCTAATCATTAGGTCATTTGTCATTACCTATCAAATAATTATATATAAAGTAATGCTTCTGGGTAGAAATTCTTTCCCAGAATAAGAATTAATTCAACTCCAACTTCTGTATTTCCTTGGGTTTTTTTCACTTATATTCTAAAATGTGTTTCGTGCTATACAAGGTAATGCATCTGAAATGCACATTTTCTTCTTACAGAGGTATAGGACAGGTTTAATAATGTTAGGATGAATAGAGTTAGGATGGACAGTGCACTGCTGCTGAGCTCTCATTTGGAGTCCTTTCAAGTCCAAACATAGTTTTGTTGCTGAGCATATTTTGCGAGGCTTCTTAAAGGGCTTAAATGTGAGCTGTTTCTCTGAGTTTGTGAATAGCTTTCATGGGAAGGGAAAGGGAACTGAGGTGACAGATCAGCTGTTTTCAGCAAACATTTCTAATTTGTACCTGTTTCAGTTGAAACAACCAGATTGAAATAGCCGCAGAACAGCTTCCCTACCACCTGGTTTTCCCAGGCCAGAAGTCATTACAGTCCCTCAAACTCCTCATTCCACAAACCTTATCACTGAGAGCTATTAGGGTGCACTTACTGACTGTGACATGCAGTTCCCCTGAATGTTATAATGGGATAATTTACTCTTTTATTAATTAATGTTGGGAGCAAACACTTGGCTTACATATACAGGAAAAGTTTTGGCTTACAATACAGGGATAAGGTTTGTTGTAGTTTTAGGGTTGCTGTTGTGGTTTTTTTTGGTTTTTAGTTTGTTTTTTGTTTGTTTTTGTTTAAATTATTTAAATGACATAAAAGCCAGTAATTATTCTTAGAAGCCTGCCTCAGGCTGAATTGAAAACATTTCTTCCTCTTCAATCCTGACTGACAGCAAAATAAAAACTCTGGAAACATTAGGAAAGAGTACTAACATGTGAAATACCCCTTACTAACTTCAAAACATTAAATTTAGTCATTAAGGCTGATGCACACTGAAAAATGTCGTTAATAATTTGCAAAAAAATCCCAACCAAACAATAATTCTGTGTAACTAGAGCATAAATCCTCAAACTACATGTTAAACCTAGTTAAAATGTGGTCAAATATATCTGAAAATTTAAGATTTATGTTCCTGAAGAAAACATATTACTATTTGTGTGGTAACTCTGTGTGCAGAAAAATGAGGACTTTCCTATGGTCCTTTGGTGTTTTGCTGAGAGGGAGCTGAATAGCTGCAGAAATAAACTAGTTTGTTAACAATTATTCGGACCAACCAAAGAGAAGATTGCTTTCTCCAGCTTGCGACAGTTGGTCAGACAGGTGACTGATCCCAAAACCTACTGAAACGATGAAAAAAATAGTAGAGGGAAAAAGAGTTAAATTCTTTTCCTGTTCTATTAAACAAAAGCAAAATAGGCAGAGATATATTCTTAATGGTATTCAATATTCTAGACTGATGTATAATAGTGTCATTTGATGTTTTATACTCTATACCACAGGCTTTGCATGGATTCATAGCATGTAAAAAAACCCTTAAAGAAACCCCTTGCTGATACACATGTAAATAGATAAGTTTTGGCCATTTACAAGAGATTGCCTTTAAGAAAATACAAAGTTCAATAAAGAATCTGGTGTCTCCATAGCTGACTGCAGTCTTTGGAAATTTACAAGAAAAAAAATTTTATTTTAAAAATATTAGTTCTAACTATTTCTGCATTTAATTTCTAAAATGAAAATTGCTTTTTTCCCAACATTTGCACAATTTTTTTTAATTTTTTTTTTTTTTAATTTTGGATCTGAGTTCGGTAAAGCATTTGTGTCTATGAAAGCGGGTCTTCAGCAATATTACTGCTAAAAACCTTAAATTCTTAAACAGAGAACAATATGTACAATTTTCTGCCTCTATGGCTTTATAAAAACTTGTGCAAGGCCAGGTTGGTAACTCGCTGATGTCTGATTCTGCAAATGGAACCCCTGCTGTGACATGTTTCTCCACCCAGGGGTTTTTTATTTCTGTGGGGCAAAGCATACTTAATAATGTATTTGCACTGCAAAAAAACTGTGTGTGGGGGGGTGTGTGTGTGTGTGTGTAACAGACTGCCATTTGATCCAAACCACCAGCACGACCCAGCTAAATATGTGGTCTCATATGAGTAAGAGTTTGAAAATTTATCCTCCAACATACATCTTACAGGAATTCAACAAGATATTGATTCAGTATGTTGTGGTAGTTTCACTTTCCATGAAGGTATCACTCAATGACCTGAATATAATCACATTAGCAAGACCACAAAATGCTTAAAGTGGAATGAATCATATTGACTTTATACCCAACAGAGATGTGACACAGTTAAAGGTATGTGTAAGGAAGACTTCTCAGAAAGTAGTTAAATGTTAAAACTGAAAATTTAAAACTAGGAGCTTGGTGTTTTGTTATGGGGTTGTTTGGCTAGTTATTAAACTTCCCTGTGCTTTTCATGCACCTTGCGTTACCAGGTTAGACTGAGGCTTTTTTTCGTACTATGTTTATGAAGTATTTTGCAACTCTCAAAAGGGAAAATGAGCATTGCAAGTATAAATTTAAAAGGTTATTACTGTATTTATGTAAGGATATCAATTTATTTCAATCAATGAAAAGCTTTACAAGGTAGCAATGTATTTTTTTTTGTAGCTGAGCTAGTAGATACAGTATGAGAGGCAGAGTATGCTTGTTACTGTGGTTCATATCTATGTCACTGAAAATATCTGATCCTGTGTTTTGTCAAATGATAATTATGGAAAAGATAGAGCCAGTTTAATCTATATGGTTGATTTCTGTGTTCCAAAACCTAAGCTTTTCACACAGTGGTGGGTAAGACTAATGCAATAGATGGCTTTGTTGGTGGCTATTTTACCACCACTACAGTATTCACAGTATTCCAGTTCAATCACTTTGAAGTGTAACGCGGAAGGTACATCCAATAAATATACACTTTGTTTGCACCAGGTTGTATTGACACTACAATGAAATTATTTTATTAATTCAAGTACTCATTGAAGTACAAATATTTTTCTAGGCAGAGTAAGATTTGCATGTGTTCATTTAGATGATGTGATTCTTTTAACAGTAGAAATCTTTGTTTCAGTCACTTAGGTCTCTGCACTTCGTCTGGTGCTAAGATTTCAAGACTTTGGGATCCTCTTTGATGTAAGCACAATCCTTCCTGAATTACTCTCCTATAAAAATTAGGTAATTCACTGGTTTATATGAGTATTTTACTGTTTAAAGCAAAATTTTATTATTTTTGCTCCTGATAGTCTCGTAGTTAAATAATTATACTGCTAAACCTGAGGTTATGGAAATCACTTAAACAAAAGCATTGGGCTGAGTGCTCAAGAAAGAATCAAGTCAATGTTTTATCTACATTTCACATGGGATAAATACTTGGATACCTATCTCTCTATTCCAAGAAAGTTTGAGTTCTTGCAAGATTACAGACATATAGAAATACATGTTTTCTTAATGTGTGCTTCTGCTATTTTGCTGTTTTCTATTCCTGCTTTTACTCTTGTAGTTATTGCATAAGCATGCCCTGGTTTAACACTCTTGTCACACATCAGTGATGGTGATGTACACCATTCCTGTTACATGCAGCAGAGAATTGCTTTATTCTTAGGGGGGAAAAGAAAGGAGAAAAGAAGAAAGAAATGAACTCAATAATTTATTAAGTTTAAATGTAAAAACGTCTTGACCTTAGTTACAGGATAGGCCAAAACTTATCTCAGACTTTGGGTCACTGTTTTTAAATGTGTGATCTAGCGATTCCTTACAGCAGTAGTACTCTGTCAACTACAGGCTCCACATGACCAGAGCAAACTTCTTTCATCTTGCACAACAAATTCAGCCAGCATTTAATACAGCAATGTGTTTATATTGCTAAAATAAAAAACTTCCTTATATAAAATGTTCTTCACAGAGATTTAGTAAAATTAATTTTATACCTTTAAGATTTTACGTAAATTCAGTAATATTTTGTTCATGTCCCTGGTCCTCAGGACTAGAGGGTTAGAGGTACTAAATTAAGAGTGACTGTATGGTTCTCTTCAGTTCTCTTAACTCTTTCAAAACATATTCCACCTTAAAATCAAGACTTGTTACAGTTTGAAATGTCAGAGATCTGAGATTTGAAGCAATGTAGGTGTGGGACTTAATTTTAATAGAAGAAAACATAATGTGCCTCTGTACTTTCAGAGGACCAGTCCCTGCTGGATCTTGGCAGCACTGAAGATATCCATCACTACTAACTATGCTTGTCTAGAAGCAACACACTGACCTGCCTATTTTAGAAGCCCTAATTTAAACATTTCCACTTCATCACCACATATGAGTCTCCATACGTGAAGTCACACGTACTCCCAGAGATGTACTTTGTAATCTCATTAGTGCTGCAAGCTGATGGAGGTGGACATGGCTGTGTGCCTCTCTGTGAGCGTCTCTGGGGGGCTGGCCTGAGCAGGTTTTGCCAGACTCAAGGAATGTTGTTGGGAACTTCACAATTATTACTCCAAAAAATTACAGACTCTGGCTGTCACCAAAAATACAGCAATTTACTTCTGATGACTAATGTTCTGGTAGCAAACTGCACATAATCTATTTTGATTTACTGTGGTTATGGTATGCCTCCTCCAATGGCTTTTTCCTCGTTTGCAGAGAGCTTACAGGTATGCTTCTTTCTCCCTAGACCTCAGAGGTGCAGCTGTAAGCTGGAGAGACATGTGCATGTGATTAATCAGTGGATGATGAGAAATCAGTACCCTGTTTTCATTATTTTATGGTGATTAAAATTTCCTAGTTATTCATGCAAAGAATTGCTTTGAGGTGTGAAGAAAATTCAACATCTGGATAGCAACTGAGCGTGGATGAGGTTTTCTAGGGGAAATTTTTGCTTAAGTCTTCTTTGTACAGAAAATGAAAATTGGGGCTATCATTTACAATAGAGGGCTGTGGGATCAGACTTTGTCACAATGGTTGGTTCTATCAGTTCAGCCAAAAATAACTTCGAAGAATAAAAAAATTAGAATGTTAACTTAGCCAGAGAAAGAAAAATAATCTGCTGTTTCTACAAACAGCCTTTCACTGTCTCTCTGCAGTTGTCTCAGCAATACTCAATAGGATAAAAAATAGGTTTTAGTTTCTATTAAAGACCAGATGAAAATATATGCAGAAGTATCCTCTGAAATAGGAGGCTGATTGATTTTATTTTGCTTGACAAACAGAGATGAATTTTGCATTACTGCACAGCTTCTGAAGGATGTAATGAGGCTCCTTACAGATGTTTCGAGTCATCTGACAAACACGAGATTCATAAAGAATTTTTTCTTTTGAATTATTTAAAGCTGGAGATGAAGATTTAAGTGCTAAATGCTCCTATAAGAATTGTATCTGTAATGATCTATGTGTTTTAGTGCTAGTGTGTTTGGAATATTTGAACAAGAATAAAAATATGGGTTCCTTTGTGTGAGATACATGTTTTTTATTTTCAGCTCGTGTTTTTACATATACACTTACAGGTATGAATGGATGGAACTTGTAGCCTGACATGAAGTGAAAAAGATATATAGCACAAGCTAAACCTGCAATTAGCAGTGTTTATTGTTTCTGTCTACTGCTTCTCTCCTATGATAGAGATAGGTAATGGTTGGGTGAAATGCATGGACATGATTAACCTGTTTTCAGCTAGAGAGCAATAAGATTGCTGGAATTTAGCAAATGTTACTTCAAATGGTTGTTATGCTTTATTTCTTAAAGCTATCTGTCCTATGGAAATAAATATATGATACACTGTGACACTCCATCTGTGAATCTGTCTGTGTCTGGAGTCTTTCCCAGGACCTCTTTGGAAGAAGATTTTTTATGTCAAGGGATTCTTTCTCATTACATAGCTGTAACTATTGGAAATATATTCACCAAATTGCTATATGTCATGATATCCCATCGCTATTATCTAAGAGACAGTTTAGTGAAAATTTGGCTCATTTCTTTCCATCAAATCAAGCTATAAGCAACAGCTAATGAAAATTAAGTTTTGAGAGGTCTCAGGAGTGTATGATTTTCTAATTAGATCGATGTTTAGATAAATTTAATACTGAAGTGGCCAAGCATTTTTAGGGGTATGAGGAAGATGGGAGGGGCTACATAACTGCTGCACCAAAGTTAGAAGCTTACTTCTCTCCCTTGCTCTCTTACTGGAGCAGTGGAACCTCTTTAACCCACACTGGTGACAGAGAGATTTGAATGACCATATTTTTTTGTTATTTAGAAAATATTGCAGACTAAAAACCCCCCAAGATTGCTGCATAACAGAAAGCGTGTTGAACTGAAATGAAGGGCCAAGATCTGCAGAGCAGTAAGTGCAGGAAAAAAGGGGAGAGCTGATGCTTTTTGCCTAGTAAGAAAAATAAGGTGGAGGCATAAAAGATGCCAAGTACAAGATGTCATCTCCACACAGCCCAGTTCTATCATGGCAGTGGACTCTGTATTGCTGTAAATAATAACCTAGACCTGGCATGAGAAGCTTCTACAAACATGCAAAAAGAAACAGCAAGGATATTTTAATAATTCGGCACTCCCTGATTTGCGAGCAAGGTTGCACTAATCTCTCTCCCTGTGCATCAGGGTTTGTTGCAGTCTGATAGCTATAGTTTTAATGTTTCATTCAAAGTATTACAGAATTTGCACTTTCTTCCCACAAAGATCTGAAATATCTATTCAATTGCTGCATGCACACAAATCACCAGTGTATGGTATCTATGGAAGCAGCTTCTGTACCACGGGGAATCTGGAGACTGGAGGAGGCACAGCAACATTTCTGCACTGCTGTTAAGCACTATTTTTAGATATCTTTAGTGTTTTAAACTCTGCATTCAGACCCACATCATACTTGAGTTATTCCTGCTCTTTAAAAAAATCCTGTAGACTGGACAATCTTGGAAGGTTTTAACCTGTGAGATGTGGCTGGCTTCCAGGAAATTATGGCAAGGCATGCTTTAGAGCATGAAAAATGTCTTCAGAGGTGGAAACAAATGCTCCAGGGGAAAAAGAGTGTCAGTAGGCTGTAAAGGAGTCATCACTCTTTTTCAGACTTTCTAAGAGGCTCTGGAAAACAAGATATTGTTTCTAGACTGCTGCGCTCAGAATTGGCACAATTTGCAGCAGAGTTTATGGCACCGGAGAGGGAAGGAGGGCTTCCTTCAAACCATGACACCAGATTTAAATGATCCTTCTCATGACTTTGATGTAGCAAATAAACAAAAAAATATACATCTTTATGAGCACAAGGAAGAAAGGATGAACTTAAAAGAACTCCAACTTTATCGGCATAAAGGGAAAAAGAGGTGTTGGGAGCTGGTGCAGCTCACCAGTCTTGCCTTCAAAGTCATAATCATCACTCTAGTGACCACGTGCTTAGAACTGGTAGAGTTCAGTTCAGTGTTTCTGCTATAGGTGAGCACACAGTCATCTCTGAGAATATGTTTCCCAAAGATTCTCACACTCGAAGGCAATTTATGCATCCCAGTATTTCAGTTATAATTTGAAAAAATATAATAATAGAGCAGGCTACTTTAAGCCAAAATTATTTTGCCAACTCATAACCTGTACTGTAAGTGAACTTTAGCTCATGAGGTCTGCAGGTGGAAAATATTTTCCTAAATGTGTGTAAAAATCAAAACTTGGTTAAGTGTTTCAAATGAAAGGCTATTTTAATTTTTTAAAAAGGTCACTTTCATACTTATTTCCATTGAAGTTTTCCCACTATTATTACATATTTTATTAAAATATTAGAATAGTTATCTAAATCTTAACAAACCTCAAATTTCTATAAAACCTATTTCCAATAATGAAAGGCTTTTCTTTCAAAAATGTACAGTTTAAAATGAAATATATATATTTTTCTATCCTTAAAATAAAACCAATGCTAATTAGAATTTTTTCCCTATTTAATTTCTATTTTTTAACAAGGAGATTGAGTAATCCAAGAAATCAGTCATATCATAAGGCTATTGGACTGAAAATGCCATTATGTCCTTCAAACCCAGAACTGCATCTCCAGCTATCTCGATTTTAAAGAAACATAATTAATTCTTCACATATGCTGAAGAATGGGATTTGTACTTTTCCAATTAGGGTAGGCAGGAAACATTTCTGAGGACAGATGGGTTGTCAGACCTTGGTAGTTTGGGTTTTCTATCTACAGATGCACCTGTACAGAAATTTCATGACAGATGCTTAATGCTCATATGGAAAAAAAAAATCTTCAAAATTAACTACATGAGAAGTTTTTGATTAACATGCACAATGTTCCCATGAAGGCTTTCAGTTTATAAAACATTATTGTTATTTTAGAGTGTGTTCTCAATGATTGCGCTAATATACCCAGTGTTTCAGAGTTGGTTCCTTTCACTCTCATTCAATCTGCTTCTTATGTGCTTCTTTCTAAAGGTGCTTTGCAAATATAACAATAAATCCCAAAGGAATGATATATATTAAACTGCAATCTTGGTAAGCAGACATATGTTTGAAATGCCCAGTAGACTGAAATAGAAGGCATCTTAATTTTGTATCTACAAAGACTATCTCTCTGGTTATGAGGCTGCCAAAGAAAATACATTCTCACAGTGTCAGAAATGTACAGAGGCAGGAAAATCCATTGCTGAGGGGTTTGATATTTGCTTCTCTTTGAATTTGAAATGAAAACTAAAAATTACAAAGGTCTCTGTGTCAAAAAGATTCCATTATGAATTAAATTTCAGAATAACTACAATATTTAGTTAAAGCAACTGTAAATTAAAATTGAAATTCCTGTAAAAATGTAAATATTTGCAATTTTGAAATATTTTATTTTTATTTTTTATTTTTATTTTATTGTTATTACATAATCACATTGTGATTTTATATAAGCTTTTATTTTAAATTCAGCTTCTTAATTATGCCAGTTTTTTTCACTTTTTGAATCTTATTGTAAGAACAATTACTTCTGACATAGTGTATGTTATTTTTCTCTTCAGAATGCCTTTTGTTTAGAGTTTTCACAGAAGGCTCCAAAACTTTTAACTAGAAAATTAGATGAGTCTTCATCACAGTTTAAATAGACATCTGTTTTTAATATCTGGGTGGCAGTTTGGTTGCATTTTGCTGCAGTAATAAAACAGCTGCTACTCTAACTTGTATTGACTGAGGACCTTACTTTCTTGTTCCAAGTACTTCTTTCCTTATTTGATATTAAAATGGAGCAATTTTACATGTTGCTTCAAGGTGTCAAAATTTATTACAACACATGTGATACTTCAAAGTAGAAATTAAAATGGAACATTTAAAATGTTGTTCAGAGCTTCTATTTAGACTTTTCAAGATATATTTTAAAATGTAAAAAAACAAAATGTATGGGGACTGTGATTTGGAAACTGTTGAAACCCACAGGAACTTGTTCCTGGAGCAGTATGAAGTATATTAAAGGCTGTGAACTGTGAAGGCCCAGCTGTGTTGGGGAGCTGGGATTTCTGTGGCACCCAGTTTCCCAAGGTGGTAGGTTATGATTCCTCTATGTCAGGCAGCCCAGCTGGTTCAGGAGCTGGGGCAGTTGCAGGGAAGGCCCATAAGCTGTCACAAAACAGGGTTTCTCTCCTTTCCAGTGGTCAGATAACGAAAGAGATGCATTCCTACAGCATTATGTCATTCTTCCAATAATTCAGGATTTTTTCATGGAAAGATGTTGTCTTCCCTAACCAGCTCTTCTAGGGAGGTAGCTGTCTAATCTCTCTGTAACACACAACAAACTTGTTTCTCTAATCACTGAAGTGTAAAGGTCACTTGTAACTTCCATGTGCTCATGGTATGATTTAATGTGCCTCTGTTTACAGCTCATTGTGGACCATCGCTAATACTGAAGTTCACACTGTTGGCTACTCCCCATTACAACAAGGCTGATT
The DNA here is from genome assembly GCA_013396775.1 of Cephalopterus ornatus. NCBI lineage: Eukaryota > Metazoa > Chordata > Aves > Passeriformes > Cotingidae > Cephalopterus > Cephalopterus ornatus. The sequence continues at coordinate 514,108 of VZRE01012196.1, read as the reverse complement.
CTAAAA
>VZRE01012196.1:448009-514087 GCA_013396775.1 Cephalopterus ornatus | reverse complement strand
AAAAAAAAAAGAAGCATTCCTGTTTAAACCAGGTTTCCAAACTATTTTCTCCAGAGTGAAGCTATATTGTCATTCCTTTGTAAAAAATTAAAATATTTGCTGTGTGGCATAGTCTTGCAGAAATCATAGTAACTCTGTGATGTTCACTGAATAAAGATTTCTGATATTCAATGTAAAATATCTACTTTTCAACTGAAATTTAATGACAAGCTTCAATACTTGCTCTCAAACTCCAGTGAGTTCAACAGTTTCCTTTAAGATGCAGATCAGTTACAGTTCTGACTTTCAGAGTTTAGTTCTTTAGGTCAGGAGTACACTATTATAAATCTGGAGATCACTTTGGGTTCTCAGTGTCAACTGACATTTCAATTGTCTCTTAGATGTTAACGTGAACTTCAGTTTCAGTTTACTTAGTTTTAGGACTTAGCATTAACTATTCCTAAATATATCTATTGTGGTTTCTACCTCTTAGAAAAATTGGTGTTATAAGACAGTGTTAATAGGTAGTCAAAAGGCTGGTCTTTGTAGGCAAAAGATACTGCTGGTTCTATCACTACATTTGTAAATAACAAACTACTGATTATCAGTGTTACAACAAAAATAATAAAAAAAAAATTAGCAAAAGCCTCATATTGCTGATTTCTTGGTGCCCTGATTCTTCAAAGCAAGAAAGTTCTTTAAGGTGTGACAAGGATGACATTCTCCCAAAACATGACCTTTTTAGGAGAAAATAAATGGTAGCCCCTAAAAATTTGGAGGAGGAGGATAGAATAACTTAATTGGCGAGAATGACTGCCTATAAAAGAAGTTTTACTCCTAAATTACCTTTAACGAGAGGTTGAGAGAGCAGTGAAATCACAAAAGAATATCTACATTAAAATCTTCAGTGTTGTGACACTGCAGGCAAATGTACAACTTACTTTCTTCCCAGCAGTCAGCCAGTTCTCCAGGGACTCATATATAATGCAGCAGAACTCAGCTATGACAAGAGGAAAGTAATATGATTTCATTCAAAATTAGAGAATGAGCCATGTTATGTCCCCATAAATAAAGATGCTCTTTAAAATGTCCCATATATACATAGCAATAGAAAAAAAATCACTGTACGTATTATTTATAATGTGTTACACTAGTATTGTGAAGCTGACCTAAAGTTATCTGGGGACTACCTTGTACTGGACAGCGGGTCAAAATATTGTGACCTATCTAAACAGTGGTTTAAACCTTCTACGTTTGCAGATCTTCCCCTTTTCAGCTGGAGAGGTCTAGCAGGCACTGATGGTTTGCTTCAGATGCAAAACACTGACAATTTTCATGACAACATTGAACTACTACCTTATGCTGGACTGGACCCAGTGTTCACTCCTGGGGTACAGTTAATCAATTAATAGTGTAAACTAGACTTTGTGCTACTGATCATCATCTTCTGAGCATGGACAGTTTTCAGTCCACCTCACTCTCTCCCCATCCTGTCCGTTCTCTGTGAGCCTGCAGTTCCCTGGATCCTGCTTCTTCCCCTTCTTGCCGATATGAGTAATGCTTGTTTCCCTCCGGTCCTCAGGTACTTCTAGTCATAATTGAAGATTATTGAGAGTGGCCTTGCAATATGCCAGCTCCCTCATTACTTTTGAGTGTATCCCATCAGAGTCCAATTTGCTTAAGTATTCCCTGTCCTGATCCTCTTCTACCGTGGGTACATTTTCCTCGCTCCAGGCTTTCCCCTGTGTTTCTTGGACCTGGGATACCTAAAGACTGGTCTTACTAGTAAAGACTGATGTGAAGAAAGCATTCAGTACCTCAGTGTTTTCTTCAGCAGCACCCACATTTTTCCTAGTCTTCCTTTTGTCCCCTACAAACTTTTAGAAGCTCTTTTGGCTGCCTTTGAAAATCCTTACCAGATTCAATTCCATTTGGGCTTTGGCTTTTCTCATTCCTACATGTTCAGACAGTGTATCTGCATTCCTCCCAAGCACTGTATTCATCACAAACCCTGTATTTATGTTGCTAAATACATAACAGTGAGACACAAACGAACTGCCAGCTATCTGTGTGTCTTCTTGTCTTGCTTCTACATACTATCTAGTCACCAATGGTGACTAATTTTCTCTGAGACAAAGCCTAGGCATGGATAAAGCATGAGCCCAGGAACATCTCCAATAGGCAGCATGGTCAAGACTGCAGCAGATGTTGAATTTTACCTATATTTTCATGCTATGAACCACCTCCCACCCCCCCACTGTAGTAGGCTTCGACATTGCATTTTGAACGAAAAAAATAACATGTAAAACATAACATCATTTGCTATGCAATAACAGCACAGGATTGAGAAGAGACATAGGGGCAAGTGCTAGGAGATGTGAATGTGGGAGGTCTGTGCTACTTGGCCTCAAATCTGAAAAAAAAAATCACAGACTGGAGGTTTTTAACTGTGTAAGTGTAGCCTAAGAGATCTCAGGTTCCGTCATGACATATTTTGGTCAGCAGACATGACTGAAAAGAAATTCCTTCTGTAACAAGACATAGATTGCCTGACAAGTCATTTTGCATTTGGTCTTCACACCTTCTTGCCTCAAGGATCTGTAAAACTCTCAGTTTTTCTACTGTCAGAACATTTTACAAGATCATGTCTTCTATTTAGTTGGTTAGAAAACCATTTTTGCTTATGTTGGGCAGTGTACAATATTACTCTGATGAAGACCATATGGAAAGGTAGGTTCTATTTCGTTAAATTTATTCTGATGTAATCTGGAATTGTGGCAGATGTATTTACCATTAATGTCACATAAAAATAACTCTGTTCTGTTTTAGCCAACCATTCAAAAGATGCCTAATGATGTTGAAACCTTCCAAAGACCAGAATTATTTGATATATTTGGAGATATTTTGGCATATTTTCCCAATAAAAAAGTTGTATCAGGTAGAGATTTCATTTTTTATCATGAATACCTTCTTTGAAGGTTGGCAATGTAAAAATATTGTTGTGAATTTCTCCTTTTTTTTTTCTTTCTGCGTGTCACATAAAAGACGTTTCTTCTTCCCTAGAGAAAAGCTTGAGCCCTGAACCTACAGCACTTGATCAGAGAGTAGACCTCAATTCTACTCATCTCATCTTCCTATTTTAACAGCTAGTAGGCTCAAATCTCCATGTCCTCCATTGCTTCTGATAGTGGCATGTGTTAAAAGCTCCGTGAAGAAGACTGAGCACCAGTTGTCAGTTGAGCACCAATTATGTCCATTAACGCACATAATTAAGAAGTACATTATGACTGATATTGCTGACTGCCTTTACTAATAATCAATAGAGGGAAGAAAATGACGAGGTTCCATCAGCTGATGGACTCTGAGTTCCATGCTTTTGGACTGTCAGAATGCTAACAGTTATTTCCTACTGGTCAGGCTGAACCCAGGAAATAGTGAAATAATAGTGACCAGAAAAGGGATATCCTTTGAATATCGGGTAAAAAAAGTTGCTTCTGCCTTCTATTGAAGAAATACAGCTGTCATTCATAAAAATGGTGCAAAGTCTTAGAGCTCTGCTTGACTCTTTGCTGACACTGGACGAGCAGGTAACATCAGTTCCCAGAAATGTCTTTTTTCCTCTCCAGCTGGCTGGGAAAATTATTTCCCTTCTCTCTGATGAGAATTTTACTGCAGTAGTCTGCAGTTTTTCCTGACTGCCTTAAAGATGAACTTTAACTTTACTCTCACAAAATGTTCCAGCTGACACAAATTGTGGCTTTCTATCTGGTTCTGGCCACCAAACAAAAAAGAACTTTGTACAGGTGTCCATCATGGTAAGTGAATTTCTCTTCGAGTTTAAGGTCTTCTTTTTGATCTTGAAGATCTTGAAGGCAATTACCAAACAGAATAGGATTTGGCTTGGCCAATTCTACAACCACCCAAAAAATATCAAGTTAAAGTGGAGGACAAGAGTTATTTACCAAATAAAACAATGTCAAAGTGAGGGTCTGAAGACATGAAGTGGGTGTCAAGTCCACCTGTTCTGGTTAACAACTTTCCTTTCCTAGACACCTTCTCCAATATATGTAACCTCAAAAAATAATTTTGTTTCCAGGCTTCTTAGCATTCACTTTATTTTTTTCCACTATTTCCCAAATCAAACCTTATTTGAAGAGACTTTTGCTTCCCAAAGGAGGAGGTATTAAAGTCTTTTAGAAGGCCTCTAATTTCTGCATTATTGTCATTGGTTTTATGGAGAGGTGAACAAATGCTGAGATAAAGGAAAATAGAAAGTATTTGGTAGAAAGAAATACAAGTGTAGATGAGAGGGATTTTGGTAAGTCATGCAGAGGGCTGTAAAAAATTTGAGAGATAGATAAAACTGAAACAAATGAAATCAGTGTTACTGCAGTTGGATTTCAATGTTGATAAATATATAAAAATACTATAGGGAAAAACTGAAGTACTTTAGAAGAGTCTAAAATTAACAGCATCAGGAAGGTTTAGAGAATCTGATGTCACTGCAGATATGTTAATGAGGATCTATGTTCAAGAGAGTTAGATAGGAATCAGATGAAGTATAACCTAACTCACTAGGGTTTGCAAGAACAGGAAAACATTAAAAAATGTTATTACCATTACATAATTCATTGATATGTTTTTTTGGGATACCTGATGCAAAATTGGCCATCATATCTTTAAAGCAAAAATGGATGATGCAGAACACGGAGTGAACCAGAATTGCATGATGAAGTGATCAAACCTATGACTATAAAAAATATTTATATTAAGAGGATTTCAAAGACTATTTTGCTTATTATAGAAGACAGCCTGTCATAGCACTAGATAAAAGAATCTAAAGAATCAAACAGAAACTAAGTGTAGCTTCTGTTCTCTTAGCTCTTAAAAACATGAAACATGTAAAGAAACTGAAATTTAAGGAATCTAAAATTCATGAAAGGTAATAATGCATTGCAAAATTTTTTGTCATATGATGCACCCTCAGAGGAAAAGAGAAAGATGAGAGATGAGGACAGTTATATTAGAAGGATTCATTGGATTTGAAATAACAGCTTCAGAATAAGTAATAAACATTGCATCTCAGTGATTATGGTGGTTTCTACTACTAGACTCACTTATGTTTACTCATATGTTTTCTTATAATAATAATGTGAAGTATCTGAGATGGTCATTATTGGAAATATACATGTTATAATGTTGAAATGCCTATCTTGTATATCCCTGATTGGATATATCAGCAAATAATTATTGCTACAGATGGCAAAAAGAAATAAAAATAAGACCTTGCTTTGACACTGATGATGGATCAAATGTTCCTGAATACAAATCCATCTGCTAGATGCAGCTTAATGATTATGCAGTTGAAAAAGAAAAGTGAATAAATTTGACACAGTACTTTAATTTGGTTATTTGGTAAAGTATTCATTATCTTACCACTTTTTTATATTTTACACATCAATTTTATCTTGCCTTAAATAAAATGGCGGATACAGTCGGATGTCTTCATACATCTCCCAGCACAATAATTGATCCTGATTGTCAAAATATAAACAAGCATAGTGAATTACTTTAGTTCGTCTTAGAGAACTGCACATATCTGAATAACAATATTGACTTTGTCTCATGTTATTGCACGTTCAAAACAAACTTGAACTTTATCTACTACGAATACTATGATCAGATAAGGAATTTCCCCAGGTCCCCCAGCCATATCTGCAGATCCCATTGAGAGGGCAAGAAGAAAAATACTTCTAAACTATTTCTCACTGTTTAATAAAACTGTGATCCAAATCTACTCACGTGGGTTTCCAGGGGATACAAAGCTGCCAAATCTTTTTACTTAAGTAAATGGTTCTGAAATGGTGGGTCTGTAAATAATCAAAGAGATGCTATATTCTTGTCAGTCACTCTCAGTGAAACAATCGGGCATTTTAATTACTACACATAACATTTCTGTAACAGCAAATCCCCTTATCCCTGCCTGCTCAGAGTTCTTTTCAGAGCAGTTCAAATAAAAAATGAGATTTCCTACAGTACTTTACTTTAAAGAAATAAGGGGCATCAATGCAATAAACCCTTTATGCTGCATTCCAAATGTGTAGCATTTAAGACACAATGGGATTGTGTAACGCAATTAAGGGAATTTGATCAAGAGACCAGACAAACAAAACATTCAGTGGCAATGACTTGATAATGTCCTCCTCCCTCTAAGTCCTGTGAAATTCCTTCCCTTATAGGAGCCAGCTAAATAAATGGGTACCCCAGGATAGTTATCCCAGGAATGCAGTGTTAAGAAGCCCAAAACCTTTTTTGCTCGGGAAAAGAGAGGTCCTCTAGAATTTTGGGGTAGGGCTGGGGGGTGTTTGCTCCAGAATTAAAGAAAAAAAAAGAAAGAAAAAAAGAAAAAAGCCAACATGAAATATTTTGAAGAAACAGAAGAAGCATCGCTTAGTGTTTATATGCAAGAAGTTGTTTCTATGTTCATCCTGTTACCGGAGGAAAAGAGTCTGCATGTAATCTGTGAAAATACCTTATCTTGTTTCTCAGTGCAGAGTTTAAATTTTTAATTATTTAGTTTGCTGGACTTTTCCTAGATGCTCAGATGATGTGAGCATACAGAATAGAGTTTCTTGAGGTTCTTCTATATTTTGGTCATAAATGAACTGACGAATAAAATTCAGTCTTCACATAAAAACATATTTCTACCTAATGCTTATAAAAAGGACCAGTATGTCATCAGGGCCAAATTCCATTTGAATTGCTCAGACCATTAACTTTTTTGAAGTCATTTGAACAAACAGTGTAGGTAAGGTAGCTGGGATTTGTTGTCTTTATTAGCTCAGTGATGTCATCAATTATTACTTTGAAGAAGAGAGAGAACATAGCTATTTTAAACTCCCATGAGTAGATATAAAAGCCATTATTTATTGTAGGAGACGTTAATGGCTTTTCATGGGCCAATTAATCTTTTTTATGGAAGGATAACACTAAAGTCCAACTACTCTCAAGACCTAACCATAATGTAATTCCTTAAGACCATTCAAAATGGTTCTTAAGAATTGAGGAGACAGTCTGAAATCGGCAAGGTACGATACAGTAAAAAATGTTTGAAGTGTTTGAAGAAAAAGCATGATAGGTAACTAGTTATTTCTTATGGCAGAAATTGGTCTGTTAAAACTAAACACTATGTAAGTTTAGGAGGCTACAAAAGGAACTGAACAAGTCTAATTCCAGGATGAAGACTGTGTCTTTCATTCAGGAAACTAGCAGGTTGCTTTTTTTCAGGAAATGTAAGGTTTCATCTGGATGGCTGTGCCTAGCTACATGCCATATTCTAGGAAGATCAACAAGAATGAATCGAGAGGAAAGAAACAAGCAGGAAAAGAGGTTTTGAAATAATGAACTGATAGAGAATTTGAAAGAGTTGAGTTTGTTTAATCTAGGAAAAAAAACATTTACGGAGAGGAACAAGCAACTTCCAGTAGGCAAAAGATTGTAAAAAGAACAGTGATCAATTTGTTCTCCTTGGTCACAAGAACTGGACAAATAGAAATAGATATTCAATTCTAGTAAAGGAGATTTAGAATAAAATACTGTGGGATCTTTTATTGGAGGTTTTCAGAATCAGATCATGCAAACACCTATTGAGAATGGAATAGGTATTTGTGAGTTTTTCCAAGTTACAGGGTATAGATACTTTTTAATGTCTTCCCTTTTTATTTTATAATTTACCATGACACTATGTAATAAAAAATACTATTGATACTGTGTCATATGTAGGAAAGTGCTGAAAGGTACAAAATTTAAATTTTAAAAACTCAAACCACTGCATATTTCTGCAATGCAAGCGTTTGGGTTTTTGTTCTTTTCCATCTCATTTAAATGTTTAAGTGGAAAAATTTAACCACTTACCTACTGATTGTTGTTATGCTAATGAAAATGAATTTTGCTTTCAACTGGTATAGGTGCACTCTTTTTGAGTTCATATTTTTCATCATTTCTTCAACTGTATTTTTGAATATTTGGTTTTCAACTTTACTGAGAGGAATGAAAGTTTTATGATCTAATATATTTATCCAAGAGTCTTTAAAAGCTTCATTTTCATAGCTCTATAGTAAGGGAAAGCCTACAAATCTTTCAGTTTTCCCAAGAAGGCATGCAAACATAGGTCATTTAGAAGTTGTAAAACCAGCTGTTTGATTGAATATATAATCATATAATGGTTTGGGTTGGAAGGGACCTTAAGAATCACCTAGTAATCTTCTGAACTTATGTTTGTTGAATTCACTTACTGTAAATATTTTATCCATAATTGTTATAGTGTGTTATATCCCAAACATCTTAAATGTATGTCCAGGTATGTGAAGCTGACAATGTATTCTGTGTTAATCTTGTCTTTTTATGATCTTTTGCATGATTCTGTTTTGAATCTTTTTAGTGTTTTTATTTCTGAATGAAAGTTTAAAGGAGATGTAACATTCTGCTGAAAATGGATGTTTACTGTTTATATAGGAAGACTTGGAATACTGAGACATGCAAGCTAGTCTATTACACTTGGCAAAGAGCTCAGTCTTTTAGTATAAAATTTCTTCTTTTAATTTCAGTGTTACAATATTTTATTTTAATTAATAGTTTTAAAAAGAGAATTTAAGTGTTTTTCATTTCAAAGTAAGAATTATCTTTTTTTTTTTACAATTTCTTATTCTTGAGAATAAATATCACATTTGTTTAGTGGGATTAAGGTTGACTCATGATAAAATTCTGAACATATAGGGATTTCTGTTTGGGAATGTTTAAACTATACTAATGAAAGTTAATTTTGATTTTTGCTCACAGTTAGGTGATAAAACTGATTCTTCATACTTTGAAATAATCAGTTGGTTTTTTGATGTGTAGCTTATAGCTGACCTTAGTAAGTTTTTGCATTTGCTAAACACTAATGCAACTCTGCTGTAGGAGAAATTAATTGCTGCCAGAGGAATAATACTGCATTGTCAGAGGAAAATGAGCTTTGCAGCTGAAAGTTCCTCCTGTAACTGGGGTGGGAACATGGAAGAACATAATGTCTCATAAATCACTGCACTCAGGTGGGGAGCATGGAAGCAGCGTAGACACAGCTATGCAAAACACAGTGTCTCTTCACAATAGATTCTCTCCACTGACTCCACATCCAGTATTGCAGTGAGCTTTTGTTTTTCAAAATTAGTAGCAGACTAAGACCCTATTTAAAATAGGGATTGAAAATTCATATACAACTCAACAATGCATTTGTACTCTCCTTGTATAATTGTAACTGTGAAATGCAAGGTACTCTATGAAAGCTGCAGAACATTTGGGCAAAGGAGCAAGGCTGTGTAATGAGCTCCCCAAGGAAAACCACACTCATTCATGCAGCCAGGGCTCATTGAGAGAATATTTGCATTAGGAAAATGTTTTCATAGCAATCAGTGACCAGGAAGAGGAGGAAAAAAGGCTAAAAACAGGTGGCTAAATCTCAGATCCTAGAACTAATGTTGTTCCACCACGTATAACATCACATTTAGTACTAGTGAAGTTCTACCTCCATAGTATGAAAAATGTCTTTCAGTCTGTATATATCCCTGTACTTCTGCACCACAGAAAGCAGAGTAACAATGAAGTTCAGTGTGAAGGACCAGAAAATAGGATATATTTTCATTTGTGACAATGAAAGCTAACATGTTGTTTATAATTTTGTCTTTATTTGCTGATTTATATTCACTTTGTTTTCACCAGGTAATTTTTAAGTTAACACAACTTCTCAGAGTCAATTTCAGTATTCAAACCAGGGTTTTTACAGGGAAATTATCTGCTAAGTGATGGACATTTTAATAGAAATAGAGCAATATTATTATTAGTGCAAGTGATTTGTAATTACTAGCAGTGATCCCTGGATAGATCAACACTGGGAAAAGTAATGATATGTTCTTTAGTTAAGAATTCTCTTCCATTTCAAGAAGAATTTAAAATTTCATCAGGGACTTAAGACAGGGAGGACTTTAAATTATTAGGGAAAATTATTTAAATAAAGTGCCAAATTTTTGCATGTTTATTGGAAGTTTCTTTGGCCTGTTCCATTTTGAGAAATCACAGTGGTAATCTTGCAACTACAGGTATTGTCCTGAGACTTTTGATTAAGCCAGAAACAGTCTGTCTTTGTTTCTCTGGCTCTTCAGCTTCTAATCCCAAACAGAAATGAAGAGAGGCAACATAAGTCTTTTTCAGTTCAGCTGCATGGGGACACTAGAGTCAGGTCTGTTCTTACTTTGTCTTCAGTTGTTATCTGTTTTCACCTTTCTGGGACATAGAAAGGATTTCTTTTGTGGTAAGCTTATGGGCACTGAAGTGGGTAAAAGAAAGCTCTTTAAAAAGGCAGTGGACTGTTGCTATTTCAGACAGGTCCCAACTAGGATCCCTTTCTCTCTTTCTTTTGACAGTGCTTGCATTGTCTGTCATATCAATAAAGGCTGTTCGAATCGATCTGAACTGTTGCCAAGGAAAGCTGTTGTAAAATAATGTGAAGTCTCCAGGAGGACAAGCCTAAACAAGCTGTTTCCCAAAGTGGACCAGGCTGAACTGCACAAACGAGCTCTTGTGAGGAAAGAGATTTTCTGTGTTCTTTAATTCCGAGCTATTTCTCTGAAGTCTGTCTTGTTGGTCTGTCCTCACTGCTTTCACTATCACATGGCTGAGTCATCCCTGTCTATATCTGACTGTCCCTCACAGCTACCCTGACAATCTTGGCCGATATAGGTAAGGGTGTGTTTCTATTCCAGTCAAATATAAAAACATTAATGGGTTCTGCCCACAGTTACTAAGCTGCCCTGAGAATTTTAAGGTGAATTGCTATAATAACTCTTTGAGATAGCCTTCAAATGTACATGTACATTGAGCAATAGTTAATTAGGCTTATTCTTCCAATGGCTGTCATTTGTCCACAGAGCTCCAATTATCGTGGTGTAAAACTGGTCTCCTACAGTTCCTTTTAGATTTTCTAATAATTCACTGAAAGAGTCTAATTTTTATGTGACAACTGACAAACTTTTTTGCATTCCTGAATTCTTCAAGCAGGAGACAAAAGTAATTTTTAGCAACTACATCTTTGAGGCCCAGCTGGCTGGAAAGCAGCTTGGCAGAAAAGGACCTGAGGGACCTGGTGAACAGCACTGCTGGATAGCTACCAATGTGCCATTACAGCAAAGAAGGTTGAAAGTATCCTCAGCTGCATAAAGAGAAGTGTTTTCAGCAGGTTGAGGGAGGTGAACCTTTCCTTCAGCACTAAGGCCGCATTTGGAGTCCTGTGTCCTGTTCTACGATCCCCAGTACAAGAGAGATATGGAGCCAATGGAGACAGCCCAGTGAAGTGCCACAAGGATGGTTAAGGACCTGGAAATTTTCTGTGAGGAAAGAGCTGGGACTGTTCTGTTTGGAGAAGAGAAAGCTCAGTGGACATCCCATTAATGTGTGTAAATACCTGAAGGGAAAGCTTAAAGAGGATGGAATGAGGATGTTTTCAGTGGTGCACAGTGACAGGACCAGAGGCAATGGGCACAAGCTGAGGTACACAATTTTCTGAAAATTCTGAAAATTTCAGAAAATTCCTCTGAAAATCAGGAAACACTTTCTACTGTGAAAGTGATTGAGCACAAGTTGCTCAGGGACCAGTGGAATCTCCCTCCTTGGAGATATTCAGAAGCTGTCTGGATATGATCACTGGTAACTGTATCTACATATACCAGCTTGAAACCTAGGGGTGTTGCACCAGATGACCACCAGAGTTTCCTTCCAATCTCAACCATTCTGTTAATCTGTTATAAAGACGAGGATTGTCACTTGCAATGGAGTTATGCAGGTTTATATAGGTCACAATGCAGAGCTTGAGCTTCATTTAGAGAAGTAGAATTTAGTGTTTTGAGTATCTTGAGTATTGCCAATGTGGTTTATATATATATATATATATATGACTAGATACCTTATAAAATTTTATTTGAACCAATAATGTGATAAGAACCTTTTCTTCACACAGTTTGTTACAATTCCTTTCTGAAAAGTATGAGCTAGATACCTCAAAAGGGATCAAAATGAAATTTATAGTCATTGGCTTAGCATTTAATGATTGAAATGATTTGGGCTCAGCTTAGTTTTAGAAGGTTCAGGTTTACTCTGAAACTCACTCTATGGCCTAACCATGCTTCACAGCATCTGAAAACGATAACATACCATATGGTAGAACTTTATTTTATAACTATTGCTGACCTTTCTTTCAACTCCCAATGTTTGCTGCAGGACAATTCCACCACTCTTCACCAAGAGAGCAAGTACTGCAAATTGGACCTGCACGCTGCACTACGGATGTTTCACCTTAGCGTGTATAAACTATTTACAGTGTGTTTATATAGAGATTATGGAAGCTTTGTGATATAGACCATTCACACATTATGAGCAGATTCCGATGCATTTCAACCCCAGTAGTTCCTCAGTAGAAACAATCTCACTGAAATCAATGGGATTCCTCTTGGAGTGGTTAAGTGTGACTCAACATGAAGAAAGGTATTGGGATCTGACCTTGTGTTTTTTTACACTGAAGCTAATAATTATCTTTACAGATTCTTTTGTTTATTTTTTGGAATTGGTAATGATCTCAGTACAACCACAACTACAGCATAGTTACACAAGTACTATAAGTACTACAACTAAAGCAAAGGTCATTTTCTTCCTGACACTGCCCTTCTACTACCTCCCACAGAGAGTGAGTGGCTCCTACTTATTTCAGTGGAAAAAATTCCCTCACTTTAACAGAAACAGATAATGCTTTGCAGGATCAAAATCTTAAGCAATTCACAGCTATATATATTGTACTTAGTTGAAAGTTTTAACAATAATCACATAATTTCAATTCCCCTCTATATCAGCATCTTAGAAAATTATTTTTCTGGCTTTCAAATTAAATTCTGAACAAAGCAGTTAATGCTTTAATACATCAGAACTATTTAATGTTGTGTTCCTTTCTGAATACTTATTTCCTTCACCCTTTTGCTGAAAAGTGGTTGTATTGACACCTACAACTACAGAATGTCTATGATGTGCTCTCACTCTTCATAGGGATTTGAGGAGGCATATAACCTGGAAGGCTTCCCACTCTAAAGCATGCTCATTTATCATTCTGCTGTCTCACACAGACAGAGATTTTGCACATTGTCCAATTTAAACATCCATTTAGAAGCAATCTAAGTTTTATTTCTTACTAACATCAATAGAGAAACTGTGGCTAACACCAGTAAAATGGCTGAAACTAAGAAAGGGTATTCAGCACAAGAGAGCCAAAAACTTAACTAGATACCATTGTAGAAATTACCATAGCAAATTTCAAACACAAATTTCCTGCTTTTTGTTGCCATGACACAAAACTTGGTTGTAATATGTTAAGGATGTCAACATGCCTTTTAATGTGGTTTTGGGAATTCAAACAAAATGAAAGGCTAAGGTTATTTTGTGATTTTAATTTGCAAATAAGAATAACAATTAAGCAAAAAATTGTACTATAAAATGAATAATAATCATATTAGGACAAATTTCACATTGCAATTCTGAGCAATGTTGTTTTGCCATAAAACTAGGAAAAATACTGCACTTCAGTGTCAAACTAACACTTTGTCTCTTACTGTAACTAAACTTTGACATGAAAGTAACATGTTCTCATTGAGGAAAAGTGCAGTATCATCACAGTCATACCGAAATTGTTGGAGGAATAGAGCTAGAATGACTCTTAAATATGGTGTGTCTTTAAAACACATAACACCCTCTTGAAAGAATGTGTTTTATTCTCATATAAGGTTATGGTAACTGTTATAGAGACATTATGTATCAAAATGCCTTTTGTATCAGTTTAGTACTTGTTTCTCTGAGGTTTATTTTGGGGAGAAGGGAGGGTATTGGACTTTTGTGATTAATATCTTGCCATTTAATATGCTGAATAACATGATCAGAAAAGTTGTTGGCAAGCAGACTAAAGACACTTTTAGGAGTCATTTATGAATCTTGGTATTCTGACCTCAACAGGTCTAGACAACACAATTTTAAATTTCATTCAATATCTCAAATTCTCCATATATCCAAAATCTAGACTTCATGGAACTTTTCATAATTATTTTTTTAATGAAAAGGTATTTGGGAGAATTTTTTTAAATTAATTCTTTTTGTTATTATTATATTCTGTATTTTAAAGCTGACACTCCCCCTCAGCTCCCACTTACTCAGTTCATGGAAGAGTGCTTCAGACTTTATTTCCTCAGTTTAGTTTGTTTTCAGTTTCTGAAGTTCTCTCTAGAGAAACCTGGAATTTTCAGAAGGTTTCTTTTCCACTGAGACAAGCCTGCAATAACTTACATCCATGCTCAAACATGCACAGTATGAGGCACCACATTTATTAATCACATTGATTTTGAAGGCACTAATCCTAGCACACAGAGCTCAGAACAAGTGCAACTCTCTGCAGGACTGTGACCATAATGGTTTTCCATAGTGATTTCCTATTCATTATGTGTCTTACGTTTGTTAATGAGAAATTTATACCAGTGTTGATTATTGAGAAAATGTTAACTGTTATGTGCCATCCCATCTTCCACAAGTATTTCTAGTTAAGGGCAAAGACATAGAAGATGGAAATAGATGTGTCCACACAATAAGAAATAGTGCCATAAATAGGAATTCAAAATATTGGTGAAGCAGCACTGAATTCCTCTTGCTCTTTTCTGAAATATCCATAGAAGATACTTGCAGACTGCTTGTCTCATCTCTTGGTTTGAAAGGTAGATATAATGTTTAAATATCAAACTGTCTGTGTAGTGAAGATTTATGTTTTACTTGGTCATTACTGTTGTGCAAGATGATAGAAATTGGGTACTGAAAATGAAGCAAGTTAGGCCCTTTATTAGGATTTTATGGTCCTAATTTCAGGCTGTCAGATGCAAAAGTATTTTTAATGGGTGCCTCATTTACCTCGTCTATGAGTATATATAGACACAGATGGCTTTACATTTGAAAAGTGATCAAAAATTTGTTTAAAACATGAAAAGTACTGACAAGTGTGACATAACTGGTAAAACTGCAGTTATTAGTCTCTAAGCAAAACAATAAAACACATAAAAAACGTGTGAGTATATACTTTTTTCAAAATTTGTATTTTTAAATAACACCTTATGCTAAGGAAAATAGAAGAACTTGGCAAATTTTGATATTTTACAGAACCTGTGTTTTATAATGTCCAGGAGCTTTAACACACTGAATATTAGTTTTCTGGTTTTTTGTGGTTGGTTTTTGTTTTCTTTTCTTTTTTTTTTATTTTTTTTTCAAAATATGCAGTCATAAACATAAAAAAAAATACACATACATACACAGGGCAAGGCTAGAGCAGCTTCACCTTAGGGGGATACTAGAGTTTCCACAGTTGTATGAATCGTATATATTAACGACATTTTTAGACAGGGTTATACATTAAGAAATAGTGAACTCTATCTCTTCAGAGTTAAGTGGAATTTAATCACACAACCCCTGGATTTTGGGGGAGTTGAGCAATTAAATTCTGTGAACCTCTGAAAATTTAGGGTTAGAAGGGTCTGGTAAACATAAAAATAAGGAAATTCATAATGAAGGGTGACCCCCAAAGACTTGGAATTCGGGTAAGCCATGGACAAGTGTCTAAAAGTTCAGATGTTTATCAAATCCTCTGGAGCCTACTCAGCTGGGCTGCAAGGCTTACAGGAGAATGATTACTAATAAGATTTCTAGCACTTCTGCTTCTTGTCATAGAGGAATATAAACACTAAATAAGCTTTGTTTCTTGGTATATTCTTCTTATTTTCATCTGGAAAAGTGATCTGAAGGGAATGTATTTTATAGTAATAGTAATTTTTCTGGTTTAATCAGTCATTTCTCATGTAAAACTACAGAAAGTAGATTTTAATGTAAAATCTAAAGTCATTAATAAATCCCACGAAAATGAGAAATAGTATAAAATTAGTACAATGTGTTCTGTCTTCCCAAAGAGCAGGCTTCAGGGTATCACAGTGAATGGGGGACTTTAGTTGAGGTCTTGAAGGACTAACTCATTAAATATTTCAGTTATTGACCTGATCACAGTGTGTAGAAGCTTTATAGTGAAAATTGCTCATGTCACAGAACTGGCATTACTTGTTTGATAAAGAATGAAAGGAGAAAATTTCTCTGTGATATGAAGTAACAGGTTGAGAGGTAATATATATCCACAAATCCAATGTGCTATTTGAACTAAAGGACAGTGCAGAAAAAAGGAAAAATTAGCATATGGATATATATACGAAGGAAATGAGAGAAGAATTCTTAACATCAGAACAACAAGGTCTTGTAACAACGCTCCTGCAGGAACAGTGGAGGCAAGAAATATAACTGCTTTCAAGATGGAGCAACAATAAATATTATAGGAAATTATGAACTGCAATTGCTTGTGATTACAAACAGGAATCAATGACCCAGAAAATGGAGGTTTTTTTCAACTTTTCAAAAATATTCCTGTCAATTTATATAATATACCCATATGTTTTAATATTTGAAAAATGTTTGATGTAGTGGAGAGCAGGAAGTGGACGTGGACAATTAGACAAATAATTTAAACACGTTGACTTTGACTCCCTGATGTTTGTCATAACAAGGAAAGAAAATGTTACTGATATTAGCTGTAATATATCACTGTACTGAAAATTCGTTAATAATTAAATAAAATAGAACTATAATCTGTCTCATCTTACATGTCATCTCCTTTTCTCATTTGACAATTGCTAAAATTTTTCAAATGTCTTGTGGGACTTGATTTGTCTCCTCAGAAGCCCAGCCCTAGGAAATGCAGATATAATCTAGTAGAGCATTTAAACTCAATTTTCAAAACATGAATTAATCCCCAGAAACTACACTGAATCTGGAATGAAGCCTCTGCTTTAGGCCTATATGTTAATCAGGCCTATGCATTTCTATGGTATGGGGCAACTTAGGTTGTGATCTTTTCTTTGTTCAAACTTCGACTTGCAAAATTCAGAACATTAAGGTAGAATAAAGGACTTGGCAAATTTTAAAACAACATCCAAAGTAAGGCACTTCACAAACTTATCAAAATTTAAGAAGTTAGGAGGAGAAAGAGAGAGAGAGAAAGAGAAAGAAAAAAGGAGAGAGAAAGGTTCATAGTCACCACCTTTGGACCCCACAATGAGACTTGAATGTTGCAATTTTGATGTCCCTCAGACAAAGTGATGGTTGCAGTCTTGTCAAAGTGATGGTTGAAGTCTGGTTCTGTTGGGGGTGGGGGGAAGCCCAGAAAACATAAAGTCCTTTGGGTTAATCTACACTCAGGCTAGGTGGGAACGCCTAGGTACCTCCACTGGGATGGGGAGTTTTACACTGGGTGATGTAATACTTTGGATCTTGGGAAACTCTGGGAGTCTTTGATGGTTTATGACACCTTAATAAGATGTTATAGCTGCCTCTTAAGTCAATTATAAGTCAATTATGGGCCATGAGCAGGGATGAATAACTTCAGGCTACATGTGAATGTCCCCGTACTTCCCCAGAGGGCAGTTTTCACAGTTCAGTCACTTTTGTAAGGACTTTGACACTATCCAACCTCACTGGGATTTCCCTCCTCCCTCATCCTGTTCAGCACCCAGCTTGCAGCCTCCAGTGGTGCACCTGGGTGGTTATTTTGTGCATCAGCAGCAGAGCACCCTGATTGTTTGAGCCATTAACCATTAATAGTCCAGTCTTTCACAACTAGAACTAAGAATGGAAAATAAGATGGAAAATGTGTTATTGAAATAGAAATTTTACATTACAAAAACAAAATTGGAATATTTTCCTGATTATTTGCAGAATATAGTTTTTTGACATAGTTTAAGCATCTGATCTAACAGTTTTTATGTTAAAGTATAAATTAGTTTTATGCAACAGTTACATTGCTGACACACATAACATTACCTAGATTTTGACTGCATCCTTTCCCACAAGAAGTGAATGTAGTCAAAGCTCTATTTGAAATAATGTTTAAAATTGAAAAGTATTATTTTGGTGAGAATTAGAGGGTGATTTTTATTTAACATTTTTAGTTGCATAAACATAGCCATTCATGAACAGATGAATATTTGAAAATAGTAGTAACTTTCATTAGAGGCAAAATAGTATGTAACTTTTAATCTATCATTTCTGATAGAAAGCAAATGTCATTTTATCACAAATGCAGGCTAAATACAAATTTTTCAAAAGTAATGTAAAATAATTTAGAGCCACTAGAACCAACAATTGGCAATCTTAATTAGAATATCAGTTATAAGCTAGGTGCCAAGACAAACACACTGTTCAGAGGAATACTTTGATTTGATTATTTTTAGATGATCATTTATTATTACTGTTATTGTAATTGTTGCTAGTCTCTTTGTCAGTTTTTAACACCTGTGGCAGAAATACCATTATTTTCCATCTCAGTTAGGAATGGGTGAACCACCTTGTGGATTTTAATATTTTTTTAAATGTTTTTAAAATTTGTTTAAAATTGCTTTCATTTTTTCAGCAACAAACAACACAATTTAAAAAAATGCATATCTCCTTTTACTCTTTTTCTCTCTATGTGCAGAGAGATTTACAATTGGTAGGAAGATTAAATATTGTGATTTTATCTGAAAACTGATCTAGTATTAGAAAACTCAGAACTAAAACCAGCTTGCTCTCATCAGAGTTTTAAGGGTCATCAGCAACTGGATGAGCCTTAGAACACAAACTCTTTACCTTCATGGACCTCTGGAATAGTTTTTGCATTTCACTTGTGAATAACCTGTACAAGAGACTATGGAATTCACTTTTTGTGGTTGACAGAACTCAAGTGAATAGAGTTCATTTTTGGGGATGTCAGAAATCTGCCTTATCCATTTGGACTGCACATTTTGGAAGATGAGAAAATAGAATCTCTTGGCAATCTTTTGTTATATTTGTGCCAGACATATCATATTTACATTAGGTTGATGTTTATATGTCCTTGTACAGGAAAATTCCTTCTTTTGTATTATAGCATTTGATCTCAGACAACAATCAGGAAAGGTTTAAACACATGACTAAATTCATGCATTTTTACATACTCATATTGAATCAAGGACATAACTTGCTGGTTGCCATATTACATCTTAACCTAGAGTCTTCACAACTTTGTGGCCTTAAGTATTTTATGTAGCTTTGGTGGTTCTTTGTATCAAAATATTTCAATTTTACAAGGAAAAACAGCAACAAAACCAAAATTCTGCTCAGAAATACCACAAAAAATACTTTTATGTGCTAATGAATATCTTATGTATCAGCAGGTTGTATAAAATTAATCTCAAGATGATCAAATACAATGTTTTATTCAGCCTTTTCCCTTATAAACTGAAACAGAATGGATTAGAAGACAAGGGTTGTCTGCCCCATTGGATGTTTATATTCTTAATTTTGTCTGCATTCAACACCTGAATTTAAACAAAATTCTTTCAATGTTTAGTGAAAAAATAAGAATTTAGTCAGAATATGTGCTTTTTCATCAGATGTACAATTTTTATTATCTCCTTAATTCTGTTTGAAAAAACAGTGTACTCCAGACTTCAGAAAAATTTCTATTAAATACTATCAAAAGTGATGCAATTTAACAGAATATTTCAGTTTTGGCAAAACCCCCATATTTTAGAAAGGCACATTTTGTCATGTTTGCACACCAGCTCTGCTATTGAAAAACATCTGTTTAAAAATAATTTCTTCAAATCATATCTTTCCAAAGGTTTTTTTTTTTCCCAGTTTTATGTGCATTGCCCTTCCATTTGCAACTAGAATGATGCAGAAATAAATAGCTTGAGTTACAAAGAGGGGCCTTGTTGTAGTGTATCAGTCTTGGAGCAGGAAGTACTAGAATTATTGTGAGATAGACGATTCTTGAGATTGCCAGCTTGGTTTTGCAGGCCCAAGGGGGATCTCATTGTTTAGATAAACCATTTAGGGTTAGCCCAAAACCAGTCTTAGGTCACTTAAAAGTTCAGGAAAAAACTTCTGTTACATGAGCAATTTATTGTTGTACTCCTGCAATCTTATCTTCCACACAGCAATTTAGCCAAACTTCTCAAAGGCTTAAAATACAAATTTCTAATGATAAAATTTGTACCATGGCTCTACACGTCTCTACTCTAGATTTACTGTCCCCATTTAAAAACCTTGTGAGCTTACAGGACAGGAAGGGGCTAAGACTTACTGGGAGATGATAGATAAACAAACTCAGTCATTACCAAAGTCTAGCTGTTAATTTGCTTTCGGACATATCTGTACAACGCCTGATATATCCTCTTATTTATGCAGATACTTCTTTTTTCTGCTGCAGGCTTTAGGGCAATGTGGCTGACCCTTTAAGGGAGAAAGTAGGCATCAGTGAAATACACTTTCTTTATCTTTTGGGAAACGCAGAGGGAAGATTAGGAAATACCTCTGGAATGGCTTATATTTTGATCAGGTGCATTTGCAGACACATCTCTTATCCCTCCCTAAAATTACAGAAGGATTTACAAGTCTTACTGTGGAAGTGGTGTCAAAGACATCTCTAAGTCAAGAAAGACATTCTTCAGAGCTTCAATCCATCTGTTGAGAGCTTTCTTGGCAGGCAGCTCTCATCACAACAAGGTGTTCAAAGAGAGGGATTTGCTCTGAACTGGCAAGTTGTAATGATGCTTCACAGGCATCAAATGCATTGTATTTAAGTGACTTGGGATTTAAATGAAACTGCATTGCCCTTCCATGTAATGGTCAAATTTAGGGAATATGCTCTTGAAATACATAAATATAAATGTCAACAGAAGAGATTTTTTGAATAACACTGAATATAATAAAATTTTTATGAACTCAAGCTTATTAAAGAACATCTAATTTTAACCTACCTGTTAGCTTCATTATACTACGAACAATTAGTTTCATTATGTCAGGTTATTCATAGTTAGAACATGTAAATAACAGCTTTTTTTGCTGCTCTTACTGCTCCTGCCATGTAATGGTGAAGTGTGAGAACTAGAGTTGGATTAGTCAGGGATATGTTCACCTCTGTGCTTTCTTGTGGTGGTGGGTATAGAAGAGGAAATGTCTGTGAGATTTATAATGGGAATTGTCACAGTAATCTGCATCATCATAGAATAATCCAAAGTGCAGGAATCCTGCTGTCATCTGATCCTGACGCTCCTGACAGAGGTGGAAAAAAACCAGTTGTGTCTGGGTAAAACTACTTCCCTTGTAGTTTTAGCAGATGATTTAGTCTTAAATCTTCACAGTCCTCTATTCTGCAAGAATTACTGAGTTGAGAAAGTAAAGGATACTCAAAAGTCACGCTAGGCAGGAGTCACCACGAATAATGTATATCTTCAATGAGTCAGAATTGTCCAGGTTGGATATTATCCTTAGGTTATTGCAATTAGTTCCCAGGACAGAATAGAGAACACACATGCTCTCAAAGGGCACTGCCATTCCTAGCACAGTGGTGAGGGTATTTGCACTGATGGCAAGGAAGTGGGGTTGGCCTGCCAGCAGAAAATAGATTCAAATTTTGATGAGGACTATAAAAAAGTGTCATTAATTTGAGGTGAACAGCAGTAACAGATGCCTTGAATCATTGCTGCTGCTCCCTAGACTATTCAAGACATGTTTGTATAATTCAGGAGCACTGTATTTCACCACCCATACCTATTGCATATATTCAAAAATATTTGCTTCAGCTTTTTTCATTACTCCCTTGGACATTGATTTTTTTTGTGAACTGTGAATTTTGCTGACATATCTCATCCCACTGACTTCAGAGCTGTTTTTCACTAGTGTAACATATAGCAGGAGTAATTTTGTCATAAACTTGATGGTCTAGAGGTATAAGGAAATAAAAAATGATGTTGGGAGTATGCTAGCTGGAAACATAGTTTAATTTTCAGACCCACTTTGTTCCTCTAGCTATTAAGTTCAACATATACAGTGAAGTTCTGCAGAGATGGGGTAGGATTCATAGAAATTTTGAAAAACTTAAGGATTATATATCATTTGGATGATTTTCAGAGTTTTTCTGAGAAGGAAATATTTTCCAGGAATTTTAGAAATGTTTTTGATATTTTGACACCTAAAGCTGATTAAAACCGCTTATTGATTAAATATGGATTAAAGAAGTAGGTTTTTAATAGAAATATTTCAAAGGTCGCATGTAATTATTTTTAATTCTCAGTTCAAAACACTTTTTAATAGTGCTTCTCAGTTACACTTATGTGTTTCATTTGAATTTATTTAGGTTGTATTTAGACTAAAATTTTATAGCTGGGACACAGCAGAATTTATTCTTTACAGACGAAAATCATGGAGGTAGTCCAAATACTCAAAGGTACATTTTCATATAATTTACATAATAAGATTTCTTATCTCAGCCCTCTCAAAACAGCCCTTTCCCCTCTGCTTGGCATGCCATGACAAAGTGTTCATCAAAGCAAAAATGTTTTATAGTAAAATACCATGTCTGGTTCCAATGAACCAAAAAACCAAACCCTTGTACAGAGATGAGGTTGTGTGTCCTCTTTTTAGCTTAATTGTTGATGGAAAGGTCTTGGGAAGGATGAATTAATCTGAAAATCTTTAGGAAAACTTTTTTTTTCATTAAAAAAAGCTATGCTATTGAATCAAAAACACATTGAAGAATGTATCAGTTTAAAAAAGTTTCAATATGGATAGATCTTTAGGTCCAGCTTTTTTTTCTGGAAACATTAAAGTTTAAAAATACTAATTTATATACTAAGTCACTGTTTGCAAACATGTCTGACAGGCTTTGTTTTCATACAAGTGCAAAGCAAAAACATATTTCACAGCCTTGAAGTTTATCATAAAAGGCTTAATATGCTGTCCATCTGTGAAGGAAAGCTTACTTTATGAGTATATGCAAAGAGGATTGTCTCCAAATTCTTTTCTCTTTCTTGAAAATACTAGACTTCCTTACTTTTTGAGTAAATATTTTATTAGTGGTGTAGAAACAAATAAAGACGTGTACCTGTCTTTGGAGAATAGTTGTTCAGATGGGTGACAAGTGACATGAAGAGCAAGAGTGTAGTTTAAAACCCACAGCTACTCTGTTGCTGAAGAGCACTAATACATTTTTTTTGTACATTTCCCCTAAAAACTGCACAGCCAATATAAGCTTTCTTTTATAGTTACAGTTCTGCAGTATGTACTGTAATTATACATTGCTATAATACACATTGTAATTATAGTGCTATGGTAAATGCCACTCTTTTGCATAACATGCAAGGAGTTTTTTTATATGTTTTTGAATTTCTATGCTGATTAGCCAACTAGGTTTCAATTTTTTTCTTTGTAAACTGCAATATATCAATATTTTAAGACTAAAGGTATGCTTCTATACTGAGGTACATTCCAGTTAACAGTTTTTCACATCCTTGAGAAAATTGTATAAGTTATGGTGCTTTGCTTTTCTGCTGCTTTTCCAGTAAAATTCCTTGACGTATTCCATTGTAGGTCATTGCTCTTTTCCATAGCTCCCTGTCTTGGTTCAACATTCTTTTTTAATAGTTTTAATCTTAGTTGAGGGGGCTTATATTTATTTTCTTTCCAAGCAATCTGTTTACTTAAGGAAGGGGAGAAGTAGAATCCTGCTTTTAGTTTTAAAAATGAACAGAAACCTACAAGTCCAGTGGAGGTCTAAAGTCACGCAAACTAACTTATAAAGAACTTTCTCCCAATTGGGGAATCTGTTTTCTCCACTCTTAGTTTTCACCACACCTGTAAGCCAACAGCTTGGTACTATTACCAGACACAGTATCTATCTATCAATCACTGTTTGCTTTTGTTAATTAAGAGCAGATGGCAAGTGCTTAAAAAAAAAAAAAAAAATTGGCTGTTGATGAAGTGGAAAGAAAAACATCCCATCTTGAACAAGTTACATACTTCACGTACACACAAATATATGTACTAGAGCTTTTGGAAAACATCCAGTTTTATTTACTAAGAGTTAATGAAATTGCTGTGTTCACAGAACATTTGGCTTTGTGTAAAAAAAAAGGCAAAAAATATGTAATTTGTGGTTGAAAATGAAAAGACTTCATTAAGTCAACTAAAAATATTTTGCTTTTGATTAAACCTGAATTGGTCTGTGTAAGGTGAATCAGTCCAGGTTAACACTTAACAGAATCCACCTGTACCAGGTCAGGTTTCCTGGTCAAATAAGACCTATCACATTCTCTCTTTGCTCTGATGACTGTAGCGTGCAAGTCATGGAGTCGTGGTGGATTTGACCGATAATGTCTGACCTTTCAGATATTAGGGAATTTTCTGCAGACAATTTTCAGATGACCTTGGACACAATCAGTATGAAATATTCAAATTGCATCTTTCTTCACTGTGGTCAAAACTCTGGATCAGGAGAGACTGTTCCCTCAGCTTCAGTGGCATTGCTCCTACAAGCAAGGACGCAGGTTCCCAACTGCTTTGGAAATGACATGTTTTGTTTTCATATAAGAAGAACACCCTTCCACACTAGGAGTCAAGTTAGAGTCATCCCTGCTCAAAGTAGGAAGCTGCATTGACATGCAAAGCTATGCAAAATTACTTTGCTCAAACTAGACTTCTAACCACCCGGGCCAAACATTGTCTTAACTTTCAGGACATGTTTGCCTTCTTTTCTGCTCCTTGGAATGCCTTTGGGAGCAACTGGAAATTCTGGTTTTCAGTTGGAATCAAGAGTTGAGTAATCCACATTTTAAAAAGCCTACTCTCAAGAGAGTTTCTCCAAGTTTTGAAGTTAAAAGTAATTCAGACTATTTGTAGGAAAGATTAGAAATGAGCTAAAACCTTCAGCTGTTTCTCTTACTTCAATAGAAAACCCTAAAAACATAGTAACAGCTTTTATGCAAATGTTACTGAACAACATCAGCTTAGTTTTTAAGATTTTTTCAAGAAGATGTTTTCAGATTTTTGTGTACTGTACTCTTTTATTATCCTCATTTAAAAATAAAAGTTTGTAACATTCTAGGTAACCTGAAGACTTTTCTAGGAATGTCACCATACTATTTTTAAAACGTAACTATGTTAATATAAGCTTGAAAACAAAAGATCATGAAGATTAAGGAATTCAGCAAAAGGAGGGAAGGTGGGAAGAACAGTCCCTTTGCCTCATCTTCATATTATTTCTGAGTGAAATTTTAAAAAGTATGCTGGTATCATTTAAACTGCCTTAAAGGGATGAGGAAATGTCTTAAATGAATATGCCATGCATTAGATGAGCTTAACATTGTCATTACATTTTAAATATGACTGGTGAGCCTGGGACACTGTAATAATTTCTTTTATCTACTGCCTAATGAAGAAAACATACATGAAGATATACTTAAAAAAATACAGAACTCACTCTCCTTTAGGAGTAGCATCTCCTACTGGAAATGTCAGCCACCTAGAAAAATTCAGATATCTCATTCACATACATTGTTATCCCTACTGTAATTCTTACAAGGCAAAAAGTAAAATAAAATTTAAAAAATCCATCAGTTTGTCTTTCTCTAAGCAGTTACTCTGAGCACAGAGGAAATGCAGATGACTCTACTTGCTGCCCAGATGTGAAGTGGCAGCTTCAGTTTGAATTTGCTAATTCAAACCCAAAGGGTCTAAGTGTCCATTTTGTTTCTCTTTTGCACACTCACACAGGCATAGCACATATTCACACGCACCTGTACTTTATTTGTCTTTTGTTACTTGTCCTTTTTAAAGAAATAAGTCACCAGATAGAAAAATTTCTTTTCTTCTCTCATCTTCTTCTCAGTGTGGGAAAACTGAAAAACCCTTGCAAAATATTTTTGAAATGCTGGCACCATGGATATAAACCAGAATAGGCAGCTGGGCTTTATTTTTGCTTTGAAGGGCCCGAAGATGTGTACAAACTCTTGCCCTCCCTCATGCATGCACTGAGTCCCATGGAGGTCTGGGCAGCATCTGAATAGTCTTGCTGACCCTTACCCCCATTCCCCAGACTGTGTTTCTGAGTAACGCTTTGACTATAGCACTTGATATTGATTACTTTCCAAAGAGGGAGTGGGAGTACAGCCGAATTTTGAAGCAAGCTCTTTTTCCTTCAAGATCTTGATGTACAGATACCAGAGAACTTTCTGGGGAAAAGTACATCAGCTCTGACAGCAAGTACTCCAGATGAGGTTGGAGTTTGCCCTTGTGCAAACTGGTTCTGCACCCAGGCATCAGAGTTCAGAGCCTATGTCTGAAGCCACCACGCATACACAGGCAGACAACAAGAACACTGGGATCAGCAGCTTTTCATTTTTCTTCCTGATGCTATTGCAAGTTTCCAGGGGTTCTTCCCAATGGAACGTGAAAAGTGAAATCTCAGAGTTCTGTGGGATGAGGAAAGTACTTCCTACCATACTGCAGGCTGAAGGTCTTCATGTTCCTTCTTAAAGCAGATCTTAAGGAACTGTGTACTTTGAGGCTTGGGTTTGAAGTCATGAATTTAGTGTTGCAGGCAACCGGTGGCTCAGTTTTTTCTCCAGTTATTTGGTGATTGTGGAGTGTATAACAGTGGATCATAGTAACAAAATGTTAAATAGTAATTTAAAAACATTTAGTACAAACAATAAGTAGAAAGTACTTAAGGACAAAATTGTTTTATTTCCCATGAGATATATATTTCCCATGTGAAAATATGATATGAGATGAATGTTATGAGATGAATGTTCTGTTATGTGTGCAAAACTCAAATCTTGCCTCTGAGTCAAAAAAAGTTTTTTAAGAGGTCTTACATCTACAAGGGGAAAAAAATTTAGTTCTCTTTCAACATGAATTTCATGCTTCAGTGCATACTTAATGGGAATACATACTCAACATTTCTTATCCAAATCTTCCAAATCCACAACTGTGCAGGAATGAAAAAAGTCTCAATATCAAAGGTTGATTAGATTTTGTTCACATGAAAGTCAATTAGTTAAAAAGCTACTGTTTTCCAGTTTCTTAAAACCTGTGTGTTATGGTGCTTTTGAAAAACACTTTTTCTCGTTATAAAACCCCTGTAAACTGGAATCACTCAAGGCCATCAGGGAACAAAAGTTTCTGCACATAATGTGATTTCATACCGCATTAATCCATGTACAACACATTTTTCCTTAGGAATTGCTCTTCTGCATATGCTTCTTCACTTCTACTCTCAAAAGACAACCAGGAAGACTTGTCTTCAATCTCCTATAGAGGCACAAAGGGTAAGGAATTGGATTATTAACCTTAGGCTGTCATATAGCACCCTTGCAGGCTTATTGGCAATAAAATGTATGGTTAAAAAAAGTGGTATGGTCTCTTATCTCCGAGATAAAGCTCGAACTTTTTAAGGCTGGGCCATATAGACATGACCTGAGATTGACAACTCTGAGACTTATCTCTTAAAAGGAAGAAGAAGAGAACGTATTTTTATCACTTTTGTGGAAACATGAAACTGTGGAGTGATGTGAAAGCCACAGACACTGGGAAAGAATATATGAAAATCTGCTTATTACGGATATATGTTAAACTTGGCACTAATTCTATTTCATAGGTGACAGTTGTTTTTTATTTTACTTGCAGGAAAAATTTATGTGGGATTTATTGCAAATTTATCCTGAATTTTACTCTTCAAATATATTGCTTTCGACAAACCAAGCATATAAAAATGAACAGTAATTTCTGGAAGTGTAAGGTGTTGTTTTCTCTTAGGTGTTCCTTTCATACTGCTAGATGATCACTTTTTTACTCCTTTTATTACTGTAATTGACCCAAAACTTCTTTTGCTACGGAAAACACCATCTCTTCAGTCATTTGGTGGAAAGACACATCTGTGTAACACTGCTTCATTAAGGCCCATGACTCCGAGTAGCTCATAACTCTGTAAGATTACTAAAGAATATGAACTGAGGTGCCAACTCCTAATTTCTGTCTACAGTTGAAAGTAGATGTTTTTAGGAATAAATTCTTCATAGCAGAGTTGTTTGATAATAGACAAACATACATTGGATTACTGAGATATGGCTCAGAGACCGTAAGTCTATCAGACACTTGGGCTCTTGAAATGGTAAGCAACCACCTCAGCGTCCCGAGGTTCAATGCTAGGTGGGCTTGGCTCAAATCCTCTTCCTGATTTCACTGCTCAGTGGGACCTGCTGTGGGAGACATTGGCTGTGATCCTTGTCAGCAGCACAGAGGTACCTGTCAAATTCACAACACTGTTCACTTCACTGGGCTGCAGGGTACGCTTTTTATCGGGCTAACATGTACACCCTGCTGGTGGTGACACCTGATGGCTTCAGCGCTTTAGAAGTTTTGTGTAGTTTGCAATGCACATGTTTTTTTATGAGAGGAGATCTTTGATTATTTTCCACTGCCCATGAACTGAGGCATACCCACACTTCTGTTTATAATTATGCCTTTAGTAGGAGCCATTCACTCCTGGCAAGATTCAGCAGTGCAAGAGTCCATTTTGCTGACTTGTAGGCTGTGCAGTATTTGATAGCAAATGTGAGCTCTTTGTGCCAGGATATTCCATGGCTCATATTATATTAGCATTTGTCAAATACTTCTGGATTTACTGTGAATTAAACACTATTCCTGGTGTAAAGTATTTCACATACATATGACACTTCAGAGTGATTTATCTGTACAGGAGAGAATGGAAGGCTTGGAATTGGAGAGATATTCAAAATGTAACATCTTTATTAGCATTAGATATAAAAAGCAAGTTTCTGTTTGTAGCTGCACACATTTTATCAGAATTTTGGGAAGCCATCTTCATAGGGGATAATATTGCTGTGTAGGAGACTGAATGTGGTGGCAAAATAACGGCCCTTCATTTAATTTGAACATCAAGAAGCAGATGAGCTCTTGTTTCAGGAAAAGATAGCTGAAATAACAGGAGCCACTTGGAAGATACAAGCCATATTGGTGGATTAGAGCTTGAGTAGTGAAAAGGATCTCCAGAAGGTGCAACAGAAAAGCAGAGGCTGCTCAATCAGGACACAGAATGTCTCCAGATGCCAGGCTGTGCCTCTTCAGGCTCAGGAGGAAGGAGAATAGAATAAGCAGCAGATGAAGTATGGCTTCAGGATCCTTCCTTTCCTCCCCTGCTCCTTCCCTTCCTCCCTCCTGTCCAAAATGAGGTCATTGACAAAAAATAAAAGAATGTAATATTACTCTTTTTTAGGCTGCAAATAAGTGTTTATTATTTTTTCCGTTTTAGGTTCTCTAATGTGTTTTCTTTGTCATTGGTAAGACAAACAAAGTTAAATCTATTTAAATTTATTCTCCACTGATCCATCAGTCATTTTAATTCCTTTTGCGTTCATTTTAATCCTGTCTGTGGCTCCATTTTGTGTGTCTGCCTGTGCGTGCGTGTGCACAGGTGGAAACCAGAATACCAAGAAGACCAGTCCTGACTTCTTCTTTACTGGGGTTAGGGCAAGCATCTGAGAGTATGGGCCTGAAAACAAGACTGCCTAGACCAGCACATGGTTTTAGTGGACTTTACAAGGCATGTCTACAGAAGAAAAACCTGAAGTATCACATTACTGCAGCTCTCAGCACTTAATTCCTCTGTACTATTTTGATTCATCTGTTCCAGACACCTTTGCCTGAAATTCAACTCTTTCTGCTATATATATATCCCAGGCACTTTATTTCTAACACTTGAAATACATGTTGTTCAGGATATTAAAAACAAATATTATTTTAGAAATTGTAAAGATTTCCAATATCTCATTGCAAACCTCAGTCATTTGTGACTATGTACAGTTTGGATGATTGATTATACTTGTCTGTAAGTCAAAAATCAACATACTTAAAGTAAGTAGTATTTGAAATATATTTATTCAAAAATAAATATTTTTTTTAGCAAAATCAATGATTTCAGTATTTAAAAAATAAATATCCAGTGCTTTTAGACAAGATGCTAAAAATCATGACAGTTTTTGTAAGCATGGACTTTTAATGAAAAGACAGTGGCTGATCTTTTTTATTTAAGGCAGAGCTAACATCACCAATGATAATAAGTGATATAAAATGATAAAGTAAATGAAGTGCCAAAATCAATTAATGGAGGTAACAAGCACCAAACTTTGTTCAGCTTTTAAACCCTCCTTCTAACCTTAATCCAATATGGCACTTTGGAGAACCTTTGCTGAAGTGACTTGCTTATAATTCACAAAACCATTCAGTTGACTTTATTATATGAAAAACACGCAGATGAATAAACTGATAAATTTTATTTATAAGCAATAAAAAATATGACTTGAAAATGGAGAAAAGTGCAACATTAAAAATAATCTAGGGAACAGGAGAATCCTGGAGTCTGCAGTTTTGTGTGTTTAATTCAAGGTATCCTTGGCTGAATGGAACAGTCTATAAGGAAGGATTTTGTCCAGACACTCATTCTGCTGTGCAAGTCACAGCTTTTCAAGATTTGAGACCAAGAGGACAATTACAATATTTTCTGGCCTAGAAACACTGGTGCCCTTTCCTTGTGGAGAGAGGTGCAGGGAGATGGGAGGGAAGAAGCAGCCCTAAGTGGGAATTCGCAGTGAGGTTTCCAGGGCTGGACTGAAGCCAAAGCAGAAGTGGCTATGGCTGGTGATGCAGTGGAGTCAAGATCCATGAGCTGGCAGTTATCCCATTTGCTACACCCAGACCATGCAGAGATGTTACCATTATTTCCAAAACACTATAGCCAAAGTTAATGATCTCTGAATTATGATGTAGTGACAGGCTGATGCATCTACAATTGTTGTGTTCTTGGGACAGACGTAGGGTGTATGTTTCAGGCTCTTTGCAACATGATTGACTGCATGATGACAGCATGCCCCAAATGTGTTGCTTTCATTGCAGTTCTTCGCAAAAGTTTGGAAAAACCCGAAGACAAGAAAGTGAGAAAAGAGAAGAAAATGTGAGAAGTGTAGTATAACTCAGGAGTGTATTTGTTCAGGCAAATTCACTTTAGTAGTATCTGAATCAACTTCTGGTTTTACCAGAAAGGTAGAAATTTAAAATAGTCCCTTATGTTTTTAACAGATTGAGATGCACTTGGCAGAAGTGCCCATTTTGAAAACACAAGACCTCATTATCTTCATTCATGGAAGTGTTTAATACTTCAATTAAAAAAAGTACCCCAAAGGATAGGAGGGAAAGGAGAATGAAACATATTGGAATAACTTCTGCTTTAGGTTTGTGTAAGTCAGACCTGGAGTAGGAATCGGCTGAGACAGTTACCCGGTTGTTGCCACTTAGAGCTGCCACAGCAAAGTGTATTACACTGACTGCTGGGACAGTGAATGAATCCCTGCAAGCAAATAGTGCCAATGCAGCCATCTAAAATCAGTTCAGCACTTCAGAGACAGTCCGTGTGAAGAACATATGCTTTCATGAGAGAAGATAATGATGGGAGACTATGGCCATTTAAGGGCTTGCAACTCTCTGTGTACCTTTAAATATGTGGAGTCCTGCCTAACATATCTTTGTAGGAATTAGTTAAAATTTCAATGAAGACTGTTTCACATTTCCATTCTTCTTCTAGATTGGAATCAAACTTGTCTAATAAAATTAAAAAAAATAGAATTTTACATTAGATAAAGAATGTGTGACAAGAATAACATAATAGTGATAAAAGTAGTAGATTCATACCGCATGCAAACCTGTCTAGAGGACAAACACGGTTTTTCAGCAAGTTTCAAGGTTTGAAAATTTGACTGTATTTTGGGAAAAATCCCAAACCTTCTGAAAACTTTACAAAATAAACTGATGAACAATTACTAGTTTTTGAGTCAAAACCAAAAATGGTTTTATATGAGAGGGTTCTATTGACTTCACTGTGTGTTTGTATTTGCTTCTCTCTCTTGTAATCTAGAATACATATTTTTCTGTCTGAGTCAGACTAAGAATTTGAACATGTGTCTTTGACATTCCAACATCAGAACCAATGTAATTTAAGGATTAATCTTGATCTTTCTCCTGTTTGCTGGCTGGAACAGTCAGAAAGCCTTGGATATTCAAAAGCGTTGTTGAAACAGATACATTTCTGGAAGACATCTGCTTCAAAAAAATTTCACTTCTTTAAAAACATTTGTTCAGCTTTAATCATTGACTCTTTTTCCTCTTCTATTACTATGGCTATCTGCCATTTTCTAGGAGATCTAAAGGAATTAGTTGTTCAAATGTCATTACAATGTGGTGGCAGTTAATTATCTAACTCCTGCAGAGTTTAAAAAATGTCGGAAGTTCTTTCTTTATCAACAGAGTTTTTAGAATGGGCTCCAACTGATTGTTTCTTACTATCTGCCTAAATATTTATCCTGTGTAAATACATGTCATAATCATACTATTACTGAATTATTATGCACCTAAAGAATTATTTGATAGAGCCTAATTCCTTGCAGGAAAAGCTGTGCTCAGAAGAAGAAAGATTTGAAACTGTGCCTTTTATTTTCACCTATTCCTGATGATTATGGTTCTTTGTTCCTTATATATGACACTTATTGCTATAACCACTAACTATATAGAATGGAGCAGGGCAGAACTGAACAGAGCAGAACAGAAAATCATAGCATAAAGTAGACTAGACTAGACTAATTCAGTTAGAAGGACCTACAGTTATCATATAGTCCAACTGCCTGACCAATTCAGGACTGACCAAAAGTTAAAACGTATTAGTAAGGGCACTGTTCAAATGCCTCTAACACACTGACAGGCTTGGGACATCGAACATCTCTCTAGGAAGCTTGTTCCAGTGTTTGACCACCCTCTTGCTAAAGAAATATTTCCCAATGTCAAGTCAACTTCCCTGATTCAGTTTTGAACCATTCCCATTGACATATGCTGTCACCGGATCCCATGGAGAAGAGATCAGCACCTGCTTCTCTACCTCCCTAAATGAGGAATGTTGCAAAGGAAGATTAGCTTTATCACAAATATTATAGAAAACTGTATTTTCTGACACAGGGGATGTTGATATCGCAGGATGAAAAGGGGAGTAAAATATAAAAGAATAATCTGAAGAAAGAAAGACCATTCCTGAGAGGTAGGATCAGAAAGCCAAGGGTCCCCTACTCACCTCCCCCTGTTCTCAAAGTCTCTGAAAGGACTGGACTTTATTAGGACTGGCTTAGTGTCTTCTCACAGTATCTTCTGTTAGATTTCTTACAGAGACTTTAACTGAAAAAAACCACAAGGTTAAAATGGAGGTGACTCTGTCAGGGTAGGCTTTACTTTATTGCTGGGGTAAAAGTGTAGAGGGACATGTCACTCCTGAATTTGGTAGGCATTTCACTGTCAACAAAACTCAAATGTGTGAAAACAATTAGGCATTTCAAAAAAAGAAAATTCAAATGGCCATAGAGGAGTAAAGAATAGTATTTGAAAGCCAGTGACAAAGACTTTAAGTTGGCCCATTAAATAGGAGGAACACAGGACAAGACTCTCATCCCAAGGGTGACAGGTCAAGACTGACTTTGGTCTTTGGTCCATTTGGTGGCTTTCTACAGTATAAGAAAGATCTGTATTTCTCCAGAAAGAGGTTTATGTTGGCCCAGGAACTCCATGAAATGAAATTTGAAAGAAAACCTTTGCTTTGGGTGAATTACTTGAAAACAAATGGCTTAGGTCTTTGTAAGGCTGCTTTATAGAAAGGTTCACATGGCTTTCCTTACATACAGTTAGAGTCACATAATATGTCATGACATAACTCTGTAGCTGTACCTCTGCTTCTGAAAGCTCCCCAATATGCTGAGCATGATGTACAGTGTGACCTCTGAACTCATAGCTTTGCATAAAAATAGCTTAGAGAGAACTACGAGAAGCATAATGAATCCTCATGTATGTGAGGTTGTGACCAGTATTTTTTGAAGTCCTAGTGGGAGTTATTTTTCAGATGGGAGTAGCTATATGGTTTTGTCCCCACAGAGCTGGAAAAAATAACTTTTCTTCCCTTTATTGATATTAGTGGTATCACAAGAGTTGTCAACATTAAGGTTAAAATTTGGTTTCCTTTATAAATCTTATTTGTAGAGGTTTTCACATCTGGCTTATTTCAAATTACATCAAGCTTCAAGAAATTTGGTGTCTAAACTGTCAACATGAGTGTGATTTTTTTTAAAGCAAAAATGTTTAAATCCATTAAAATATTAGAGCTATGGAGTGGGAAAGTATAGCATGTGTTCCCACGGGATCAATGAGAGTTTTCCCTTTGACTTCAGTGGAAACAGGAAGAGGGCTATAACGCGTAATCAGTCTCAGAATTCCCCAGCACAATCCGGTACTTCAAACTTTAAAGAGGATTCTGAGGTGTGTATGTGATGTATCTTTTCCCTTTGCCAATCTTTTAACAGGACTTTTGTGGTGTTTTAACCTGAATTCACATCTGGTTACAGAATCAATACACCTCTACTGAAATAAAGCCTTACTGTCAGAGCAATGGCAAACAAGCCACACATAAATCTCCAGTGCCCTCAGTACGAAAGACTGGTATCTTGTTTCGAGTCCCCTGAAATGTGAAATCACACAGCAAGAGTAACTAGAGATGGAAAGTTGAGTATTAGGTCGCATGTTACTCTCCCCTGCCAGTCTAAAATTGTTCCCTGCAGTTTGCAATCTAGTTTTAAATGACCTGAGTATTAAGGGGCATCTCCCTCTTTTCTCAGGAGTATATACCAGTTTAACAGACCTTGCTTTAGGAAACATATCCAGATAGCCACTAGATACTCCCTGAACTCAGTCTAAGGGTAACCTCTTTGACCACACAAAATAATCATGCCGACTTTGACTCCCTCTTCTTTCAGTTCTTGCAGATGATGCGGTCTGTTACTTCCCGTCTCCTTCTGTCATTACTTTGCATAGCTATTCACATAGGGATCTTTTCATATTGCCTTATATCCTTGACTTTGATCATGAAGCTATTTTATTTTGATTCCACTGTATTTTTGGCAACTGTGGATAGTACAGGTATTTCAAAATATGTGTCTGTGTGTGTGTGTGTGCTGCAGATCATGGTACAGCAGAAATATCCACAGCCGCTCTTTCTGAAATTGGTAACATTTCACAGTCCATAAGCAGCTGTCTTCTGTTCTCTATTTTTTCTTGCACAAACACTGTCTATAAAATTTACTCTCCAAAAATATGCCTGGCAGCTGAAATAACATTCAGCTTTTCCCGTACTTGGGAATGCTGCATTATATCATTTCAGGCTATATCATGCAGTATCTGATACATGTTACCTGAAATAATGCAGCTCAAACAACGAAAAAATCAGGAATTTGTGCTGACTTTCATCTTCAGTGTAAGATTGTCTCAACTGATTATAGGATAAAATGATTTACCGGAAACATGTGGTTTTGCATAAGGTTGTTGCACATGACAGTTGCTCTTAATAATAAATTATATATCCATGTATATTCTAGCTCATGCATTTGTCACAGATTGTGACACATTCAACACTGTAAGTAGGAATCAGTAAAGACTGGTAACAAAACATAATGTGGTAAAGTGAACAATCTAGGTGGATGTAATGCAAGGGAACTTTTTGGATGTTTCCTCTATTACAAAATAGATTATTTCAGTTGGAAGTGACTTAAAATTATCACCTAGTCCAACTCCCTGACCAGTTCAGGATTGACCCAAAGTTAAAGCATATCAGTAAGGGCATTATCCAAATACCTCTTAAATATTGACAGGCTTGGGACAATCGACCACTTGTCTAGGAAGGCTGTTCCATTTTCTGAGCACCCTCTCAGTAAAGAAATGCTTCCTAAATTCCAGTCTGAACTGCCTCTGTTGCAACTTTTAACCACTCCCATGAGTCCTATCACAGGTTACGAGGGAGAAGAGATCAATAAGAGATCAGAGAGAGCTGGGTGAAACCCTGATCAGTGAAATTTTTCCCTTGATGTTACGGAAATCAAGATCTTAAAATTTCATTACAGAACTTGTATTTAGCCATTGTTCAGAAAGATCAAAATAAATCCAAGGCACCTAAATTTACTCACCTTAAAGACAATGTCAAAACTCAAACTGATTATGAAGGAAGAGTTTCCAACAATTCCCTCAAAAGTGGTACAGAAAACATACAGTTTCTTGGTCCATGCAATATGAAATCATTCAGACTTGTTTACACTTCTTGCCATTCCTATTGGATTGATTGGCAGGTCAGAGATTACCCTGTGAACATCTTTATTTCCAGAGCTCTGGTCCCAACTTACTTGTTCTTTCAGCCCTTAGCATTCCACGGCTGTCACCAGTAAAGAGAGTAAAGGAATATTAAATTAAAACGGGAGCTATGCTTTATCCGCTTTGCCTCTGTCGTGAAGAGGTCTGATCTGGCACCTCTGGAAGCCTCCTCTTTTTATGTTGTGAAAGCTGAAGTGGCCCACATAACACACAGCCAAATTCTCAGTCTTTTAGTTACTTTTAAACTAAGTTTTAACAGGACTGTCAAGCACTGCATGCAGTATGTCAGTTCACACTGTGGAGTAAAATTGACAAAGAGCACTTTATGTACCTTCAGAGTAAGTATATCTTTACCAACACTTTTGAGCTATTTTAGGTTTGTAAGCTGAAAGTATCTCCTCCTCTCAGATTTGATAACAGTCAAACCAAGACTAGAGATGAGTAGCACCTGGCAATTAATAATCTGGCCAGTCTGCAGTCTTTAATAAGCAGAATGATAAAAGTTTAAATTGTCCTGACTCTGGCAACCCCTTCTCCAAATACTGAGAAGTACTTGTTTCATAGCCACAGTTAAGCTTGCTTCCCTCCTTATTTCTATGTAAAGATCTATTAGAAGCATATGAAAAATCAGAGGAGGGCTATTCCTGAAATGAAATACATAAAAGTAAAGAATTTTTTGTGTCATTTGCCAAAATTGAAAATCCTCCCATAATTTTGTGAAAGTAAATGACTTTCAGAATGCTTTAATTGTTCCTTTCAACATCACTTTCCTCTCATCATGTCCTGGAACAGCAAAGCCTTTGCATATGCTGTGGTTAGCTTTTAAGAACCAGTCATTGAAATGAAAATGAAATGAGAAAAGGGGCATTTTAAGAATTTTCTATCTTTTCTTCTAGTGTTTCCATTTAATAACATCTGCTACTCATAAATCATGAAAGAAACCTCTAACAGCCTCTAATACCAATACGTGTTAGAAAGCAAGAGTCTTTCACCTCTTGCAGGTAGGCAAATATTTTCATCTTAAAGTAATAAAAGCAGAATATTATTATCTTCCTTCCCATTTGCCAATGTAGTCTGCCTTCAGCATTCCCATCACCAGGGACTGCCAGGTGGCCCACCCTGGCTGTGGCGACGCTGACCTCCAGTCAGCACCACGTCCACGCTCAGTCTGCTGCACTTCATGTACCAAACTAATCTGCGCTCGCCTTGCTGTGCCGGCAGTGTGCAGACAAGCAGCTGGTGCAAGGACTGGTCCTCTTGCACTGGGTGCTGGGCTGAGACTTCTTCTCATTTGCTTTCCACAGTAAGTAAAAAAAAAAAAAAGTGCTCTTTTTTGAAAGCAGCACATGGGGAAGTTCTGCCCGTCACCTCTTGTCTGTGACTGAGTGACTTGCCTGTGGCACACAGCTCTGCTAGGTAGAAGACAATTTCATTTTGCTCACCAGTATGGTGATTTCAGCAGATCTTTATAGATACATATTTATAAAAAGATATATATGTATATAAAGGTAGCTGAACAATAGGAGAGTTGTGAATTTTAGAGCCCAGCATAACCTTACAGAGACCCTAATAATATATTAAAAAATAGATTAAGATGTAGACAGCAAGACTGTGTATCACCTCAAAAACACTATTAGACTTTGGGGCAGAAAAAAGGTGAATGAGAGGTTATAAAACAAGGGAAATTGTGTCCATGACCATCAAGTTATGACAAATTGTGACTGATTAAAGAAAAAGATGACTAGATGTTACTATGCCTGAATACAGACAAGGTAATAATAATGACTTGACTTTCCATAGTAGCCTCCTGGATAATTTTCCTGAGATTTTTTTTAATAAAAGCACAGATTTTCTCATTCATTTCACTCAGATTTGATGCATAAATTCAGGAGGAACATTATTGAAAGTTCTGTGACAAATATAGCAGTAGTAGATAAGCCAATTCCAGTGTTGTGTGTAGGCAGGTTGTGTGGCAGCAGCTCAAGCACTGCTGGTTTCCAGCATGGTTTGCACTCCTGGGCTGATATGTGGGATTATCCCATCTTGGGTGCAAAACAGTCAGGGTGCAGCGTGGACCAGGGACTCCATGGAGGCCAGGGACTGTAGGGATCTGCAGTGGTGGTGGGACAGAGTCTGGCAGCCTGGGACTGTCCCACCCTCAGGCAGAAGCAGCATAGCCAGGGGGCATGGGAACAGCCTGACCATCAGGCACCTCTCTGGGGATAGGGGCAGGCAAAAGCTGGGACAAAACATCAGCCCACAACTATGGGTCAGTGTAAAAACCTTGTGTTTGTCTGTCTTGAACTTCGTGTAGTTTCTGTTCGTTTAGTCCTCAAGTTCTCAGTAAAATCTGAATTGAAGCTCTATTGATTGACAAGTCATTCTGTTCCCTTACTTTAATTAAGTCCACAACATTGATGAGGGTGCATTTTGACTCCTCATCCCAGTGGTGAAGATACTGAACAACATCAGCGTAGGCATCAGCTTCTGGAATAAGGAGAAGGGGGCACTCCTGACCAACCACAAGGACATTAAGATTGCTGTCTTCTGAGCCCAATAGTTTCACACACTTTTTAGCACCTCCAACGCTGTATCCATCCAATCCCTAACTCCTCAACTTCCAAATGAGAAAGGTATGGGAGGTGGTGTCAAAGGCCATATTAATGATATATACATATATATATACACATATATCATGATATATGAGATATATATATACATGATACATCCATGTACACATCATGACTTGATGCTTTCCCTCTGTTTTCATATATGGTGATTTCATCACAGAAGGTTATCAAGCTGATCAAACGTTATTTATCCCTGATGGGTGCACACTGACTGGTCCTAACCACTTTGTCATCCATGTTGACATTAAATTAGTAGGATCTTGTTCCACTATCTTTCCAGGAAAAGAGACAAAGCTGACAGACACATTCATCTCAAGTTCACTCTATGGTCTTAAGACAGACATTAGTCTTTTCACAGTTATTAGCAATTTTTCTGCACATCATAAATTTCATTGATGATTCAAAACAGACTTACAATTGCATCAGCCAACTCATTCAGCATCTATATGAATCCTACTCGTTTTAGGCTGACTGTATCTGGACCATATGACATTACTCGTAAAACCTTTGAGTCTCAGAGATCGGTATCAGTCAGGCCAGAGCACTGTGTAGGGTTTCGTTTTGAACGGAGATATCTGTATTCAGCATTTGCAGGCACATTTGGACCCCACTGTCTTTTATTTAAAGGTCACTGAGGCCACTGGACCTTTTTTTACTCTTGCAATGGAATTCCATTCTGACAGTAGTTTTTATATCAGTATTTCCAACATGATTTTTCTTATTGTTTACTATTTGTCTACATGTTTTCCTTCCCCTGAAATTTCATTTGTTGAAATGAAGTTTCTAGAATAGTAGAGATTTTTGTACTATAACATATGTCTTTGTTTAGACCCAGTAGCCTTGGGAATAACAAAATTCTGCAAGATCAGTTTTTAGAAGGGCATGAAGTTCCCATTGCTAGGATACACAAATGTTACTTTATTCTAAGATATTAGGATCCCTAAGCATGATGATCAACTTCATATTTTTACTAGAAATCTGATTGGCTGAAGTTCATTCTAAAAGCCCTGACTTCTTGTAATACTTGTTTTATCAATTACATACAAAGGGTTTAATTAAAGAGAAGCTAGTTGATTTTTTTGAAATTCTGTTTTCTGTAAAGTTCTAGTCTTTGAAAAGTGTTCCTGAATATTATTCTCCTGGCCTTTGTAAGGAGATAAGTGCTGCTTCTTTGCTCTAAAAGTAGCATGAGGCACAAAAGAATGTCTGAAAAGTGTTTATTCAGCAAGAAATATCAAAAAGATCAAAGGTTATCCCTTTTTCTGATGCCAGGAATAAATTTAAATCGATGTTTGCAGAACCCTTTAGCCAAAATACTTGTGAAATACTGTGTTGATGGAAAAAAAATTGATTTTTATATGTCTTATGCAACATTTTTCTTTGAGACTCTGAAATCTCTGTCCTACCTACATTCTCCTTTTTAATCTGCAACTGTTAGCAAATCATATGCTGAGGTTTTCAATTCTTCAGGAATCCATATAATACTATGTGATATGTTGCCAAAGGACATTGTAATACTGAAAATATTGGATGCAGAGATGGGCCCTGCAAAGGTTTTGGAGAAAAAGTGGATAGACTTGGTTTCATTGGCCATGGGGCCACATGCTGCTGGGTGCTAATCAGTACGAGCTGTAACCTTGCAACTTCCTATCCTAGCAGCCAAGAATATAATAATATAGAAGTGCTCTAAAAGTTTTAAATTTCATCTTCAAATAGGTATTCTTTCTGTGCTAGCTGCACAAGAAACTTCTCCACTAGTAAAATAAAGGTGGTCAACATGTGGACTTAGGCAGAGGTGTGGGGTCGTTTACACTGTTTAGATGTTGGCAATTAGCAACTTGCCTGGCCCTGGGTCTGGTAACACCCCCTCAAAAAAACCTTGACTTTGACCTCAAAGACAGGTCAAAGACTATTCCGGGGGGAAATTTGAATGCAATCACTCTGTTTTAAGGGGTAAGAGAGTCTAGCTCTAAAGACATAAACTGCCACATGAGATGGCCTTGGGGTGTTAGCTGATTGTCTTTGCTAGCAGATGATCTTCGATAACCATTTTATTCAAAACAGGTTTATTGGAAAAATCTCCACCATGAAGATATTCCTAGTTGGAGCTCTCACTGATGTCCGTATTAAAGGTTGCTGGCACAATACAGCACCTCCATAACATGCCAGTCACTGCTGCTGAGAACACACTCAGGCACTCCACTTATCTCACAAGTCATGAAAATACGACTAGCATATCTCCTAGATGCAACGTGTCTGCAGCCCAACTCAACCAGCCATGCTCCTTAGCTGTCCTTAGGAGAGTCCATCAAGAAGTAGCAAATGTCTGGTATTTGTAATATTCAAGAACAATGGATTGACTACTTTCTCAACGGAACCATTTTTCATTACTGCCAACTTGATGGAAGGCTGCAGTAGTCCAACATGTCTTATCACATATCACAGACACTGATAGGATCAAATTGCCTTCTAGATGAGAGTGCTTAGCTACCTGATGCTGAGAGCAACTGCAACTTTCAGGATTACATTGGATTTTTTTATGTGTGGATAGGAGCAAATCATCAGTCGGAGTGAATGTGCTTAGCTCCCTTTAACTTGATGAGGCTGTGCCAAATTACACTAGCAAAGATCATGGCTCCAGGATAGGCTGAATAATTTGGCAATCTCCACAGTTACAATTTGTTTTAAAGAGGAAAACATTATTTTGTATTTGGTAGGGATCATTTATAGTTTAGGACGTTATTAAATTTTAACAGTAATGTTTTTCACTGTGACAAGCAGAGATAATTAGAACTATCTTAAATATCCAGCTTGAAATGTCTTCTTGTTTTCCTTCTATGGGAAAAAATATCCTTTTAGAAGAGAAGTAGATAAACAGCTCTAATACTTTATAGGGAAATAGAATGAAATAACCCTGTAAATAAATTAGTTAGATAATCTTTTAGAGTTTAATGGGAATATGGAAGCAACTATTATTTTTACAAGCCAA
Organism: Cephalopterus ornatus; assembly: GCA_013396775.1. Taxonomy (NCBI): domain Eukaryota; kingdom Metazoa; phylum Chordata; class Aves; order Passeriformes; family Cotingidae; genus Cephalopterus; species Cephalopterus ornatus. The sequence continues at coordinate 472,195 of VZRE01012196.1, read as the reverse complement.
GTAATGTAAAACATATGACTTCCCTAATTAAAAACATAGAGCAATAGAGCTATGACTAAAAAAATTTAAGATGGAAAACTCAGAAATGATTTTTGTGGAAATTTAGAGGAAAACACTGTGTTAACTCACATAAAAATAGTTCTACAAATAATAAAATGTAACTTATATAATAAAAATAATAAGACTATTATAAATACTTTATTATTGAAAAATACCATGTTATAAAATATAAAAATGTGATGTTTACCTGATTTTGTAAATAGAGTTTTGCAGTTTCTTAAGCACTACTGCTTTATCCCTTTTTTGACTCCATTGTTTTTAAGTCAAAGTATTTCTTGTGCTTTGCAAACTAAGCAGGCCACCAGTGTGGTCTGTGAGCCTACAGAGAATCTCAATTTCAAAAAACAAGCACAGTAGATAATCTATGATCTGCTGGAGTCAGAATTGCATTGTCAATTCACTAGACCTCAAAACTGCCTAAGAATACAAGAATAACCATATCAGTTCTCATTAAAGCTCTATCTAGGCCAGTATTCTGCCACCAGCAATGTTCATAAGTGGACATCACGGAAAAAGAAGATACAAGCAAGCATAAATACTTCATTGTAAAATTTTTCAGTCTCTTCCTACTTCACGTTAAGAGATTTTTTTGGTTTGTATATTTAGTCTATTTCTACATGAACTGTTTTACTTCACTGTGGAGCAGTCAGAGCTATACTTTGGGCAAGTATATTTTTAAAATCATGTCTATTTGATACTTCTGACTACGAATCTTTTCCATGAGTTTGTCAAGACAGCATCTACCTGTCATTCCTGCTAAATTCCTGTCATGTAGCATCAGATACAGCAAACTTGTCAGTATCCCTGAGTAGTGTGATCCATAAATAAGTCACTCTTGAAACTCAGATTGTTCTTTGAGAATGGAAGTGGATAAGATAATATGCAACACAGATAAAAGTGATATTATTTCCAAATTTTATTTTTATGCTGTTGCATATCTCATTACACAGTAATATAATCATAATCATAATTATATCATATCTTCCCTTGGTGTTTGTGCATTACAGTTGTGGTGGAGAAGATAGGACTTTCACAGTCATGATAAGAAACATCATCCCCAAAGAATAAAAAAAAATACAGAAGCCATTACTGTGTTTTTTTGCAATTTTACTTTTCAGGATATTTCACAGAATAAAACTGAATAAAAACCTGATTGATAATCTGGGGGAGGGGAAGAAAAATATGCTGATATTAGAGAATTTAACACACTTCAGATCTAGAATAATGTTAGACAACTTAATTTTTATCATCTTAAACTCTCTATTAACCTGCCCTTCTTGTTCTTTATATTTTATTTCCATGAGCTGCAGTATTGCTATGCTAAAAGGCTGTGTGTGATGGTAAAGGTGGGTTATGGATTGTGTGAGTCTACAACATACCTTGGGGGACTTTAAGAATAAGATTCATATCATCTCTTTAGGGCACTCAGCCTGCAAAGAACAGCAAATTTTATGGCTAGGCAACAGGAAATAAACAGCTCCCAAACTCCATTTAAACCTTTTCATTTGTGATCCAGAACCCAGAATCCCTCTAATGAGCATAAGCCCTTGACAGAAGAAGAAGGGAAGAGCTTTTGGGGAGAACTTGGAAGGGATGGTGACCTGAAACCAAGGTGGAGTCTTGTCCTCACTCTCCTGGCTCTCCTTGATCTGGGTTGTGCAGATCCAAGCTGGCTGTGTAGAACCAGCTTCTCAGGCTCCATACTCACACAGTCACTACTGCAGAACAACACACAGGTGGAGGAGTGGCCTCTTGTTTAGACCCTGCAGGCTGGATTTGCCCTGTGGGTTGCAAGTAATGCCCTGTATGTATCAACACCAACTCCTAAATGAAATTAAAAGAGACGAGTAGTAACAAAACTATGGAATCCATGGACAGAAATTGCCAGTTATTTCAAGTTGATTGGACAGCAATATAAAATACAGATGCTTTTTTATTTATATTGCTAAAGCTGGCTTAAACATTTACAGACTATTTTGCTCAAACACTGAACTATCATTTTCACCACATCTTTGTAAGATGATAAAATTAAATTCTACACTAAGGCCATTTGCTGAATTCTAGGATATATCAGGCTTAAAAAGGAAATTTCAAAAAGTGTTTCTCAACTGACTGAATCTGAAGTAATGTCATGAAGCAGACTTCATCTGGGTGTTGACTAAAAGGAAACATGAGAGTGAAATAAATTACAGATTTGTTGATTCTCATTTGGACTAGATCATTAACCTAAAGTGGAGCTAGATATAATTAGATAAGTCTAAGAAAAAAGCTGGTCAAAAAAAGGAGGGATCTTTGATGAGAAAATGCTGATAGCAGAGTTCTTTCCATGAATGCTGGGAAAATTGTACCTTGGATGTTTTCTAACCTTGATTAACAAATATGCTGGCCCAGCCTCTCCGAATATTCCTAGATGTTACTCTGCGTTTTTGCTGTCAAAACTCTACAGCATGATAATGGAAGAGGAGGCAGGAATTCACCTTCTTTAATTCCAGTTCAGACAGAAGTATCATTAAGACAGTAAAACTGTGCCTAACAATGAACTGCACAACTGCACACTTTGTTGAAGGTAACAATAATGAAGAATAAGAGAGGCATTCTTAACACTGACCAGATCTTTGCTCCCATTTTTTCTTCCTCTTGTCCTACCTTCCACCCACAGTAGTACCCTATTTTCCTCTGAAATGTTGCCCCATGAGGTATTGAAACTAGAAGCTGCTCTAAAGGGTGGAAAAAGTCTGATATGGTCTGGTTTTCTCAATCTGATTTTCATATAGTAAAGACATTTAAACAAGTATTTTAAATTTTAGTTCATATTAAAAATTTCATCTGGACTCTTGGCACATTTCTATACAAAAATTATACGCAGTTCCTCCTTTGACTTACGCAGAAATATTCCAGATTTATGCTCAGCAGATATGAGATGAGAATCTGGCCGAGTATGTCAACACATCAGGGAAAAGAAACATCTGGATCCAAAGCTGATCTGTAAGATCTTTTTTGCAATGCCCAAGAAAGCAAGGAAACACTAGTAGCAGACACCCCCCTGCCTGCCAACATTCTGCAAAAAATGATGGAGTATTTGTTTCTTGGTAAAAAAGATTATGCAGTGGCTATAGTGCAAAGTATATGTTTTGTTATCTCAATATACATTTTCACATTTGAAAAAAAAAAAAAGGAGCATGTGAAAACTGGCATGCTTTATCTTGCAGAGGAACAGATTGCTGTTTTGGCTGACTGCAAATTACATTAAAAGCAAATTCATTATCACTTGATTTATGTACATAAAAACGAGAGCACCCATACTTTGCTGTAGGCACTTTTTACAACTTCTGAACTAGAAGCAACCATGGATATGGCTGCATAACTTCAGTTTCTACACTGAAATTTAGAATTACAATAATTTTTCTTCCTGTAAGACAAAACAAGAGGCCTCCTGCAGCTCTCTTTCTGATGAAAGACAGAACAGCAATTTGTCTGGATAAAGTATTTAGACATTTGTAAAATTAGAGTTAACTGAAAATTTTCACTCAGTAATTGCTAAAAGAACATTGAGTTCTTGAAGATGTTCCTTGCACAGCAACAGAACTGAGTTAGCTCAGAGAAGTCAGACTAAAAAAGGAGGGATATTTGTAAACAAAATGCTGGCAGTAGAATTTTTCCAGAGTCCTGGTGAAATACTTCATACCATGTATGAAATTGCTAACCTTGATTAGCAGTCATGTCAAATACTTACATCATATCCTCTCAGGACTTAATGTAGCCAAATCAGAGATGATCAAATGTTTTCTATCAAATTTGTTTTTAGCAGAAAATTGAATTTTATAAGAAACATTTTCATATTGCACGTGTCTGTTTCCCATGGAAACCTGGTGTTTTGCCACAACCCCCAAACTAAAACCTTTGTGGACAACTCCCAATACTTTTCTTGTCAGCTGATCGCTTTCTGAGTTTTGTCAAAAAGCTGACGTTTTCCAGAGATGCATTTTGCTTTGTGTTATGAGACTGAGACTATATTACATTTAATGCCATTTCATGTTTTTATCATGTTTCATCTTATCTGCCTCTTTCCTAAGAGATAAACTTTTCAGTCTCCCTGCAAGGAAGTTTTTCACAGCCCCAGTCTTAGAACTGTGCACTTCTGTAATCTGTTCACAGTGAGGGTATGAGCTGTACAGCCCACCTCATTGGCAAGGTAAACCATCCAACTTCTGAAAGTTAAAATAACTTTTCTTTAGCGTTCTCCAATGTTGCCTTTTTAAGATTTTATCATCTGAGTTGTCTGTATAATTTCTCTTCCTCATTGACAGAGGTAGCTCCCAAATACTTAGGTTCATCTCCTGAATTAACATTAGTTCAATACTCTGTACTTAGTTCAAGTAATTTTTCTTCAGTATGCATTCTTGCACCTGTCAGCACTGAATGGCCATAGATGTCAACATGTGCTCATTCACAAATTACCAAGACCAAGGAGAGTCAAGATTTGTGCTTGGTCTCAGTTTAATTAATTCCTGCCCCAACATTTTAACATGTGATTGTATGTATTCAATGCAAAAAGCAATTTAGGTTAGATGTCTTCTTTAAGCTTAGGTTTTTTGCCTGTCTTTCCGGACTGTAGTCTCTTTATCTGAGGACTATGCCTGCATAACACTTTCAATATAAAAGAAGCAGTCATAATAAAACCATATTTTCAGAAATATGGAAAGAAATACAAGAAGCAGCAGCAGAAATCCTGTAGAGAAAAAAAAATGTTTTCAGAACAGGCAGTCACAAAAGACTGAATAGGGAATTTTTTTTTCAGAAGCTCTAAATAATGAATAGCCATTACTGCATATGTAGTACTTAATCCCTGAAGAATTTAATTGCTGTTTATTTATTAATTATTTCTACTTCACAACTAAAACTTATTTAAAGCTAGGAATTATATAGAAAGAAATAACAGAAATGGGATTTGGATAAAAAAATAAATTCTAAAAAGAAGTGTTTTTTGAGGCAGGGAGATCATGTAAAGCTCTTGGTAATTCCTCTAATGAACCCAAGAATTCTTGCAGAATTATTTAATCAAATAGTTAAAATTACAGAGAATAGTTTTAGCATTTTAATTGATACGAGGATAAGAAGAAATCCTATCATATTTCCACATAACAAAATGTAAGATGTTTCGTGATAGCTTTGGTGTTTTATATATAACTTGTTCAGTTCTATTGTCAGTATCCATTATCTTTTTTTTTTTTTAAATATTGGGATGCAAAGTTTCACCTTTCAGTTGGAGATTTCTGTATGAACAAATTAGGATGAATTGTTGTTGTAATATAAATATGAAATATGAATCTTTGTTTCTTTTCTTCCTTTCTTTTCCATAGATAATATTTTATCCAACACCCGTCTGATGTTCATGGCACAAGAGTTATGCCAAAGTCTGATTTTTTTCCTTTTGACTTCTGAAAGAGAAAGCTCTTTTGGTCCAGTTGTTATTGAATAAGATTGACCATGGCCATGACTGTGTGCTGATGGCTGGTATCTGTCAAAAAGAAAAGCTATAAAGCAGAGGGAGATATCAAAAAGGTTGGATTTCAGAATGATCTGAATTATTCAATGTGGTGTTAGCAACATTAAGTTTACCAGATTAATTCTAGAATCATACATGTATACTTTCATATTTAAAGATATAAAATGTTATGACTATCAGAGATGTTGCCAACATACATCTCAGTTGAATGGAAATTACAGGCTTTTGGGCTAAATTCAAAGAATACTGCAACCTTGTGATCAGCAAACATCTGTACTGCACATTGCAGCTTGGCCACGATAAGCAATCCAACTGGTGAAGAGTTGGGCAAATTAGCCTGTGTGGAACACCACACTAACACAGCTATCATGTGTCTGATAATCTGTAACATACTGCTGTGTGAGATGCAATGTTTATGTTCCCTGGCACTGCGGTGTACAGGTTTTAGGCTCCTGCCATCTCTTGGGACATCACAACACATGAATTAGATATAGACTGTCAGTAGAGCTTATGGGAAGAGACGAGTGCCAGCACTCTGACCAGATAAAAAATAACTTAGGCCAGCCAACAGGAAATATTATACATAATCCCTTGGTAAGATTTAGGTATTTTAGCTTTGCTGCAGTGAGATATTTCACTTTATAGATGATTCATAGCCATTCCTGCTACTGAGACCCTTTGCTTAAGGAATGAATGGGGGATCAAGGTCAAAGGAGGACACACTTGTAGCTTACTGTTTCCATATATTATTATTCCATGTTCCATATTATAACATTCATGTACCATCAGGAAAGTTGACTACAGGTTCATGTTCTCCCTAAACTGATTTTAAGCCACATCACATGTGTTACGAAAGAGGGTCTTTATCCTATAGCTAAAAGATACATGGGATGGGAAGGGACTGTTCATGCCTTACAAGGATTTATAAACATCAGCAATGACACTGGGCCCATCTGGTTCAGCTGATATAAGTTGAAAGCAGATATCCAGATAAGAATTAAAAAAATATTTCACAAAAAACCATCCCAGTTTTCAACTTTTTCTGCTCAGGACATTTGTGAGCAGAGAAGGTATCTATTGAAGCCATTTTTCTTTCAGGGAGTAATTAAGCCCTCATCAGAGTGGGGCAGAAAAAATGCGCATATTTTCAGGGTTCTCTTAACTCACATTTCCTTTTTCTCAGTAAAATCAGATTGCAGTGTATGAAAGAGCAAGCTTCTCGTGTAACTGCTAGTATGAAATGAATAAGTCCTTGTTCCCTGGGAGCAAATTAATTTGTTTGCTTATCTGTTGAGTAATGGTTTGTTTGATTGCAGTTTGTCACATTTGTGGTTTGGCTGTAAGTTTGTGTTTGCAGAGTCTGTTTGGGACTGTGTGTTGTGAGCAGGAAAAACATCTTGCAGCTTGAGGGGTGAAAAAGCCTTTCTGCTTTTAATCACTGCCAACAGTGTTAACAGTTGTTAGCTGCTCAATCTGTGTGACAGGGCAAGGTTGACTCAGGTAGATTTTCCGGAACCCCAAGCAGTGAAGAACCAGCAACAATGAAGGGTAACTTGCACTGGAAGAGCATTACCCTTTCTATCTTAAAGATGAGGTGGAAAGCAAAGTAACCAAGACTGAAAAGGCAGCACAGAATTCAAGAATGTGAATAAAGTTTATATTTTTGCATATAGATTTTAAAAATTGGAAGTCTGTAACTTTATTTTTTCCCTTGTTTACAAAATTGTCATGGTGTGTATGGGGTCACATCATAGAATAGCCTGTTCACTGCAACAGGCTATTGTGTATTTTCTGAATGCATGTGGTTTGCATGTACAACAGTACGTTTTGGAACACAGATGTGATCCAGTTGAAGGCACAGCAACATACAAATCATTTAGGGAGCCCACACAACAGTGATTCTGTACCAATAAGAGATCAGGGTTAGATGCCTGAGGATCACAACATGTAGTGCATCCACTTGCCCATTTTATGAGTTTTGGGCAGTCGATCTCAGTAGAATGTGAAAAATTCTTGGGCAGTTTCTTGGGGTAATTCATCTTCTGTTTGCAAAATCAGTCACCATTTTTGGGATGATCTCACTTGAAGGTCTTGCTGAACGAGGCTGCATTTATATCTCTCCTTGCAAGACTAAAGTAACATCTCAGTCACCTTCCTAGGCAACTGATAAAGCAGTTAAAATTTTGGCTGCTGAACACACGCCTCAGTCCTCCTATGGCAGATGTAGAACCTTCCAGTGCCCTTTCCATTGGATATTTGATGATCATCCATTCTGCGTACACACTAGTCCATTCCTGAGTGGACTTTTGAGATGAATTAGCTAGACCCTCTGTGGTTTGGCTCTGAGGAAAAATCACTTCAGAAACTTATCCTAACAAGTGGTATAAAAGATAAAATATCAGGTTTGCTTCTGTACACACCCTTTCAGCCTTATACTTGCAAGATTATTTTTTTTCACATATCTACATGCTCTCAAGTAGCAACTCAGTCTGACGACCTAGAAAGAAACCCAGAGCTGCCTCTCAATAATAAGACACAATGAAACAACTTTACAGTCCCTTTTGTCTTGCAGATTCTACCAGTATAGTTCTTACTACCATCTTTTCAATACCAGATGAATGGGCTTTTCTGTCCCAGCCCTGGAGGTTATGGGATTCCAACTTTAGAAATAACAATACAGTTTAGAGTTTGTCAAGGGTGACAGTAGAAAGACTTTAAAACAAAGGATTTTGGAAAACAGATGCTCGAAAAAACACATAAGAGAAACCGTGCAAAATTTAGAGTATATTTAGCTCCAAGGATGACAGAACTAGGCTTAATCCCAGTAGGCATTGCTTGCAGCCTGTTTCTATTCTACTAGGTTTTGATCTGGGGAAGCTAATAGAAATTAAGTGGACTGTTTGCTTAGGAAAGTGTCTGAAGGAAACTGTGCTCATGAAGTAGGTGACTTCGGTATTGAGAGTGTGCTAGGTGTTTGAGTAAGGACCAGGTGCCAGTAAAGATCTTCCCAAACATTGTGCCAGGTCTCTCATAACCTACCACTGCTGTCTTCTGTCCTGTTCAGAGCTAGAATGCAAGTAGCTGAGTGCAGCTGCAGCTGTCATTTGGCTCTGGCCAAGGACAATAACAGAAAAGTACACCTCCTCTGGGCCAAACCATGGTTGCTTGAGTACTCTCTTCACTGCTCCCATACTTTTAATTTCATGGATTACCTGTCCACTTGGTTTAAGATAAGGCTCAAGTGCCCAGGCATCTGACTGTGACTACAGATGCCCAAACTGATTAAACAGAAAATAAAAATGGTCACTGTACATACCCCAGCTAAATAAGCAACCTTTGCTCTAGGCTATCATGGATGCCAGCTGACATATCCTCTGCATCAGCTCTGGTGTAGGTTCTGTTGGTGTGATCCTGTGCCTGGCTGGTGTCTCAGCGAGAATGGAGGAGGGAAGAGTTTGTAAATGCTGCACACTCTCTCCAGACTCTTCCATGACTGGGTCCAGCACATGGAGGAAAAAGTCTTTGACAGACCTGTAATGAATCATGGGGACCATCAGATGCAGATGTTACCTCTGGCAAACATTTCTCTCTGCTTCATGATGGCAGTCACCCATGTAACTGCAGGGGTATGCAAATATTTTTTTGACAGCATGCAGCCTTCCTATATAGCACAAAATGCTTCAAAATACTGAATGTATTGGGCAGAAAAAAGTGTCCTTCATGGAGAAGCCTATCATCCCAGGAAATATCTCAGTATTATACTACTACCTATCTCAAGCTGAAGTATAGCTGTTTATCTGCTGACGCATCAGATGCAATGAGAATATTAAGTGATGATAATGATGAGCAGAAGTCCAACCTCCTTCTCCAAGTACTCTTTATAAGCTGGCAAATTCATCATTCTTGCTCTTTATGTATGTGTGTATCTGCTTTTTAAATTTAATATTTTTTATTATGCAACTCCAGTAAAATAAGCCAGAGAGGGCTTTTTGTGGAAAGAAAAAGGTATGGAGCTGTGATTCACAACTTGCCAGGGTGAAAAAAGTGTAGCAAGAAGTGAAAGCCTTCAAATGTGACATACACTAGGTCTTGGACTGGCAGAGCTTTGTTTGAGCGAGAAGGGTTTAGGTAGCATAAAGCCAGTTTCCAGTCACTGACAAAAGAGCAGGGACAGAACTGCCAGCAACATTAGATGGTTCTATTGGAAAACTGCCTCAGAGCTAGCTGCATGCTTAGAAAATGATAAGAAAAAAGAAATTGGCCTCAAAGGCCTTCAAAAATGATCCAGAGTTTGTCCTCAGACGCTACCTTGTTTCCTCAAAGAGGGCAACAAACATGAGGCACAAAATCTCAAAGCTCTGCATCTGACTACATTGCATTCAGGCAGTTGCCAAGCTTTTCACAGTACCTGCAGAATGTCTTCCCATTATCTATGCAGCCATTATTATCCTCAGTCCATATTAACCCTTCTTCAGAGCCTTCAGCTCTAGTCAAACAGTCCTATACCGTAAACAAGACAAAACCAGGGCCTATCCCACGGCCTTGAACATAGGAGGTTTGGATGGCTAAACTTTTCCCTGCTCTACAGGAAGAAAAGGAAGGCCTCGACTGTCGTTCCTGAGCCAGCCCCTGGCCAATGGTATTTTCCAGTGTGAGAAGTTCAGCTTGCTGAGGCCAAATCCATGTAAAGGAGAGTGGTAACTGTTAAACAGCAGGACAGGACTCAGTGAAACGTTATGGTCCTGTGGGAGGCAAAGTAAACATAATGCACAGCCATAACAGCACTTAGACCCTTTGCACATGCTGGCAAGAGCAGACCTGAGAAGAATCTCTCCCAAGAGCCCTAGCAGCTGTTTTAGATCTACCTACCTTCATTCTGGTTTGGGATAAACACAGTGGGATCTGGGCTAGTGCAAATGAGGCACACATGGCCCTGATCTGGCTCAAATCCTGCCCCTGTCTTTGTGATAGTAACCATGGTGTTGTAGCTAACATTCAATCGTGGCAGTGGCAAAGTCTGAGGCAGTGGGCCCACACAGAGATGCAATGCATGGCAGATCCACAGCTAGATCCATGACTATAGATGGAAACCAAAGACAAAGGGAATTAAAGGGCCCTGTTCCTGCATATAAAAGATGCAAGGCTGCTTCCAAGGACAATGACTCTGGGCAAGCAGGCAGAAATGAAGCAAGAAGGGGCTATGAGAAAGCTCACAGCCCATCTGTAGGAGGTTCGCTAGCTGTGGGAGATCTGGCATGGTCAGGCAGTCCTGACTTAGCATAAAGTTAGCTGGCACAAAGTCATCTCATCAACATTTTTGGAGCACTATAAACTTACTTTGCTGGCTCAAGTGTAAGTTTATCAGGACTCTGCATCATGTAGTGGGAGTGTTCCTATTCCAGCAGAGTCTGGATTTAATCTACAGCCAAACCATAGACATAGCCAGAGAGAGCTGTAACCGAACAAGAAAATGGATATGTGCACTAATGGTAAAATTGAGAAAAAGAAGTCATTACAACATGGGGGAGCAAACTGGCAAATAAAAATGCTGAGCAGAGAAATTAAAAGTATCCAAATACCAAGTGATTATAGAGGCATGATGCTATACACAGCATATACAGTTCCTATGGATATCAAATGCAGAGCATGCTGTGATAAATGTTTTGCAAATGGCCCAGTGGAAGTTGAAATACACAGCCTTCACAGTAGGAAAGACAAGTGAAAAACACAGCGAATGAGCTTGTGACATGTTCCCTGTGATCTGTAATGTTCATGTATCACACCAATAATTTCCTGCAGGCCAAAAAAACTTCAGTGTTTCTAATTTTACTGGAATTTTCTCCTGCCTTCCTTCAGTGTTGCTTCCTTATTACTAGGCCATACAGCTAAGCAGAGGATCCACTCTGGTGCCAATTGAATCTTTCCAAAGACATTCTGAATGTGAAAATGAATGGAAAATTGCCCCATTCCTGAATTAATAGGTCCAATTTTTCCTATAGATAAGAAATATTTTATTGTTATTTGGATGTCTTAGACCATACCGAAATCAAAAAAGGTAAAGGCAAGTAGAAATTACCAGTATTCATAACATCCCAGACAGACAACGCAGTTACCAGTGTTTATAAAATTTTATGCAAAAAAACCCCCAAATCAAAGCAAAACAAACAAACAAACAAAACCCCAGCAAACTATTTAATCTACTCTTATTACATTTATGTCAGAAAGGTCTCTGCTTTATGCAGGTGACTCCTGTTTCTGAGAATGTGCCAGGTTCAGCCCTTGGATACCAGTTGCACATCACTTGGAGAGGCAATTTCAGGAGGTTCCCTACAGAAACATCCTGAATTCAGTCTCACCCTGCAGGATTTCTCTTCAGATAATCTCTGACTGCACCATGATTTTTGCTGTGTGGAGAATGTAAACGCTTGCAGACAAACTACTTTTAAATTCCTGCAGGGACTCAGACAAATATTTCACCATAATATTCATTGTGTTTCTTAATTATGAGATAATTTGATTGTGTCTGTCTGTTAAACAGAGCATTGTTTCATCTTCTTGGACTATGAAACTACCTGTAATCTGGAATAGAAAGTGGTCCGCATTTTCATTGTGATAGAACTTCTTGTTTAGTGACTCCCTTCCAGGTTTCAATGTAAAATGGGCCTTACACTGGATCATCTGTATCAATTTCCATGTTTTAGAAAGGATACACACCATAAACATCTAACTGATGCAAATGCATGTTGAAAGCTATTGGTTTGGAATGATACATTGGTACTTAGGTAAGATAGATGAAAACAAAGAGATAGTAACAAAGCATATCATAATACACTTTTTCAGTAAAGAAAGAACAAATAGAAATTCATAATCTCCACAATCCTTTTGTACTGACCGACCTTCTTTCATATCTTAGACAATTCCTCTACAAGTAGCACAGCTGGCATAAAAAGTTCCGTCGTCTGAGAAAAACGAACCTACTAAATTTCTTTGGAAAACATTGACTCAAAGGATTTGTAAGCTGTAGTTTTGAACTTGGTCATGTTGCAGATGACGGAGTTGTATATGGAGGTTTCCACCCTCCAGGTACTGAAAGTGCTGATGGCATAAACTCAATGAGCATGGAGAAGCATATTGTACAGGAAGAATAACTGAGCTCAAGGACTAGAGTAATGGAATTGCATAAAGAGTTACAACACAATGTGCAAAAATCAACAGCAATTTGACAAAGGTTGAAAACGAAGTTCCAATGGGATGAGAAATTTTGAATTTATCCTGAAAAAAATCAGTTAAGAATCTCTTAAAAAATTAGATACAGCCATACAGAAGACTGTGCAGTAGTAATATCAGTGATTCATGCCTAGTTGTTACATAATAACTAATTTAAGTTTTTAGATTCTTCGAAAGAATATATTTTGTTGTGGTTTTATGTTTGGGTTTTTTTCTAGGATATAATGTTATCTGAAATAGTACTATTTTGGATACTCTAATAAAGACATATTAGATATTAGTGTTATAATTGTCATGATTTAAAGACATAAGTAAGGCAAAGTTTGGAAAGAGTTGTAATACTTACTGCCAGACCAACCAGCAAAGCTGTAAAAAGCAAGTAAATCTTTGGATAAACTGCTTTTATTTAGTCATAAGAAACATTTGTGTGCCTGAAAACCTGTGAATTTTCTATCCTATATAGGTTTGTTTAAGGGCATATAGTCGAATGAATGATAAATAAGCCAAAATAAAATCCTAAGCATAGTATACCAGATAAATTACTGAGCATTTGGAAAGAAAGAGGAAACAATCAAGATAAAAATAAGAAATACTTGTAGAAACATGGGGTTTTCTGGGTGCTTTCTTCAAGGGGGGAGTTATGCATATGAAATATAAACTGCAAACAAGCATTTTTAATGGTTTTGTTTCGTGATATTCCATGTGAAAATATCCATTCTAAGCCACATTGTTGTATAATGTGACTTATGCAAAATGTTTTAAATAATTATTTGAAGACAAAAGTGTTTTGGATTAGGAAAGGGAATCAAGAGTTGTTAAGTTCACTAGAGAAATTCGATTCAGATTTCATAACATAAAACAGTAAAAGGGTGAGACTAGGCACTGGAAAAACAGTATTTACTTTTTCCTGTCAAAGAAAGAGCTAAGAAAATCACCCCCTGTTGCAGGACTCAATGAGCTAATAGATGAAACTTTTCACAATTATATTCAATTGTGATGTCAATCCTCAAGAGTACACTGACGTTTTCCTGATGAAATTGCCTCACAAACAGTACCAAATTTAATTGAGTTATTGGTATGTTTATTGACACAAGCATCAAATGACTTTTTCTACATGAATTACTGGCTGGTCCAAACATCTCCAACCTGTCTGTTTCCCTGAGTGTAAATCAGATACAGTTTATCTTGTGTCTAACCTCTACAGTGTCAGATAAAAGTGACAGGAGCCATGATGCTTACAATAATATGCAGATGGCAACTGTAGGATTGCAGTGGTTTAGTTTGTTTTCAACTCCTGACTACAAAGCGACCTACCTGGGTGCTCCGGCAGGAGTGCAGCCAGCAGGGCAGGCTTGCTGTGCTGCACTGACTTGTAGGTGACCAGTGTTAACACCCGGGAGACTAACAGTGCCTGCTTGTTGCCACCAAATAATTTAAAATCTCAAGTGAGTTTTCTGGGAGAATGGTAGGGATAAGATGAACACCACTCATGACTGTTGGAGAGACTGAGGTGTGCTCTTGTAAGCCTCTCCAGTCAACATCACAACTGCTTCCAGACTGGTGAACACATATAAAAAACCTTGTTATTATGTAACTATTTAATGTTTGTGGCTTAAACTACCTGTAGATGTATGCTGAAGTTAAAACTGGGTGGAACAGGCTTGGGCTCTGTGATACCTCCGGATAAAGCCAATGATATCTTTCTCAATGCTGAGGTGTGAGAAAGAGTGACAAAAAGCCCCCAGCAATGTCCAGGGCGGAATAAGAGCCACCATCCTTTCCTCTAACTTACTAAATGACCTCATCTCTGACAGCTCATCCTTTTTGCTTAAGTTACATGGGGAAGATCTTGGGAAATGTTCCTTAGAAAGAAACTCAGAGGTATCTCTGTACTGAGCTGTTAGAGAACTATGTAGGTGAGCTGCAAATCCACTGACAATACAATTTAAAATCAGTACCATTTACTGATTAGTGAGAAGCACCTATCTTCTAATAACCCACTGATTATTATTTTATCCCCAACTTTCTTGGTATTTATTATTCTAAAAACAATGTCCACAAATACACTCTTAAGATAAAAAGTTACTACCTAAAAAAGGGTGTATTGCCACAGAATAATTAAGAGATTATTTGTTATTATTATTTTTTTCCCATCCATACTAGCCAATACATTAATTTTAGGCATACATTGATCTCAGTTGAGTTATCTCACTGTAAACAGAGGTTGATGCCTAAAAATCTTTAGGCATCAAGGTCATACAGGAGAAAGAGAGGCCCTTTGTCTTCATAATTCAGGTAGTATATAACTGCTAATATTATGACAGATATATGCCCACACAGTTGTACACTTATGAATTTATTCCAGTTTGTACACAAAATTAGGGTTCATTGTATTTAATTTCCCTCTGTACTTGAACTTGCCTGAAATCATAAATATGTTCTCAAGCACAGTGCAAACTCCATGTACCCCTTCAGCAGAGAAGGGATCTTTATTTATATATATATATATATATAAATTATACTATATACTATTTATACAATGTATAATATATAGATGTTATTTAAACATTTTAAAATAGATTTTTTTAAAAGAAATATTGGTGTGTTTTCCTGATGTTTTGCAAGATAATGGAAAAGTAGTTCATCCTAAAGACTTCATAATAGCTACTTTTCCACTGGGAAATTAGTTCTTTGTTCCTTTGACTTTCCTAAAAGAAATGAAGGCACAAAGCCATAGATAATACCCAAATTTCTAAACAGTTTCAATCTCTAAGCTTTAAATTACCATAAAGCCATTTGATCCATCTATATTTCAAACACTTATAATTAGAGAGATTTATATTTACAGCTGGCAGTATGACAGAATTGTAACTAGCCTCTTTTGGATCCCGCTGCCTAGACCCTATCACATCTGACACCGCACTGGTGAGGTAGAGGGCTGGAGAATGCTATTAGTGAACCATACTCCAGAGACAGACAGCTATAAATGGTACTTAGTATCAGAGTTAAGAAAATACTTGTGTTATGTATTTAACAGATTTCCTGGGATTGTGTGGAAAGGAAAGATATACATCTGTTGCAGAAAGAAGACATTAAATAAGGTTTTCCATTAGGAAAGGTCTATTCTGTGTGTATAGTTCCCACACTGTATGTCAGAACAGAGTTTCAAGAGGGTAGAAATATTTTTGCATTATAACAATGCAAAATATATAAAGTATATAATTTTAGTTTTAAATATCCCCAATGGTTTTCTGAGTTTACTAGAGTTCTAAACTCATAAAATTACACCTTTAATTTTATGCATCATAGCTGCAGTCAAAAATATTAGGAATCAGTCCTCCCCAAATCTTTAGGTGCAGCTGTTTGTTTCCTTAACTGCATTTGGGCAGGGGAGAAGAGGCTGTGGTCAGCCTGTGGCCTTGGTACACCTGCTTTGTCAGACTTTGAGAGCACACCTTGCAGCAATAACAAGTGATCCTTCCTTCTTCCCCCTCTACTACAGGCAAACAGAATAGGAAAAAGTGTTACAGTGAGTTTGAGTTCTTACCCAGAGTTGCCTGTAGAGAACAGCTAGGCAGCACTCACAAGTGCACAGTTATCCTCACATAGCTTACAGAAGACAGAGAGTATCCATGTCCACCTGTAAGCAATTGGTTCACTCTGAAATCCAAGTAAAAAAGTATGCATTTTTTGTTCTTTCTTCTGAAGTGGACAGCCAGCTAAAAAAAAAAATATTTTGTTTGTTTGTTTTCTGTTTTTTGTTGTTGTTGTTGTTGTTGTTTTTTTTAAGGAAAGATGACTATGAGTAAATGACAGAGGAAGAGTTAGATTTTTTTATTTTTTCTATAGTTGGCATTGGTTCAGATCTTCAGAAAAGCAACCCTGGAAAGTTGATACTTTTTGTGATAGAACACAGGAACACTGGGGGAAAAAAAGCAGAATTTCTGGAATAATCTGAAGTCAGACTGCAGTGATTTTTGTGTTTTCTTAAGGTTCTTTTGAAAGATTGAAGGAAGATGATGAGAATGACCAGTAAAGAACTGAATTGAAGAGGAACCTCGAAGGGCTGAAGAAGGAAATATCAAAGACTGGTTGATATGAGACAATTGGAACAGTGTTCCAACTGTTGATATGAGTTGATATGAGACAATATAACAAGTGTTATATTTTATACTTGAAATCTCTGTGTGATGGTGATCAGTGAAAATTCTGCCACTGATTGAAGCAAGTATTTATTAGCTTCCGTGCTTTTGAGTACTTACTGAACAATATCTGATGCTGCAACGAATTATCTAGGAAAAATGAGGTCTTCAGCTTATACTAAAGATTCATCCAAATGAAGGGTCCAAAAATTGTACAAATGCAGATGGTGAGTGGAGAAACCACTGCTTTGTTCTGGGGACAAAAGCAATACTGCAGGCAAAAAGGGTTTTCTCTAGCCAATGCTTTGTTCTCATGCACTTGATCATGATGGTTTTCGGCTGCTGTCGGCAGAGGAAGGTAGCTGTAAACTTGTATTACAGAAATTCTGAAGATGTTGCACTCCATAGAACTTTTACTATGGAAAAAGGCAAATTTTAAAGGGTAGGATGAATGGGCTGTCAGTCCAAAATCACAAGGAAAGCTAAATTTAAAAGTTGGACATAGTTCTGCAAGACAGTATTATGCCAAAAACTGTAATATTAGCACTGAAAGGAGAGCCACAGGCAGCAGAGGGTAAGCTGGTAAACTTCAGCTTTATGATAGAGAACTTATCCCCACTAAGGGAGTTTGTGAACTGAATTCATAGGGGAACAACCGACTGGAAAGGATTCAATTTGTAATTGGACCAGAGGAAGGATTATCCATTATAGGATTAGAGAGAGGTCATGCTATGGTGTTGCTTTGCTGGTTCTCTCGCTCTTCTGCTCTGGGTCCATCTTAGAATATCCTCAGTGGCTGGGGAACATTGCGGGACAGGGATAGAGAACTGTGCTGTTCTCTCATGTAAGATGGTTCTTTACCTGGGGTAGAGGCTAGATGAAGAGGATAGGATTTGTGTGTGTGTGTGTGTGTGTGTGTGTGTGAGGGGGAATAGCCACTTACTGAATGTCTACTGCTCTGCACATGTGAGAACTGGTTCAAGATGGTTTATCTCTGAATGTGAGCTGCCTTCTTTGAGTGTGTAGGGAATGAGAAGGTACAGGCATGCACATAAAGAGGGGTAATGAGGACTTTGACAATTATCACGCTGTAGGGTTTTTCTGTCTTTGTTGTCATATAATCTAACACAAGTAAATACATAAACAGCAGATACTGTTTGTGATTACCTTTCCTAGTTCACCAGCAGTTGAATAGTGCAAGGCTTCTCTTCCTGGTAAATCCACACTGGATTTTCAGTTGCTTGTGGCATCCAGCATGTGAGAAGTCTTCTCTTTATTAATGCTCATACAGTACTTCTGGTCCTTAAAAAAGCATTCTTGTCTGGAACTGATGCATAGACAAATTTCTCTATTCAGTACAGCCTCCCAAATACTCCTGTCTCTGGAGTACTGAAGCAGCATCTGATTTGAGAAGGACAGAAATTGAAACTGTGAATTTCTACGCACAAGTTAAAAAATAAACTTATTTTTCTGTTACTTCAAACTTGTCATGACCTATCTTCTTCCAAAGATCAAAAGTCTTTAAGCAAAGTATAGCTAATTAATGATGTGGTGAGAGAAACTGCACATAGCTATAATGTCCTTCTGAAATTCCTGCTAGGGTTTATGTCTGCTATTAGCTGCACAGTAATAGCAAAGTTTGTTTCTGAAAATATATATGTATGTTATCTATTGTAAATATTTCTACTGGATTTATTAGAGAGTTTATTGTTTACTTCTAATAAGAAACAGTTATAAGTGAAGAAAAAGCCTCCTGATTATTTACTTTCTTGAGGCCCTGGCAGAAAAGGCACAGGGATCCTCATTGCTGCTATTATCGTAGAATGGCTAGAAGATCATAATAACGTGTCACAAGAAAATGTTTTCAGTGAGATATTAGGCAGAGGTCTGGTGCATTTCTAAACTCTATGTCAGGCCTTGAAAGTTTTCAATTGATTTGTCTCCCAGTTTAGTAAAGTGAAAATCTCTGTGGTAAAGGGTTATCACAAATATACCAAGGCTGTGTAACTCAGAGGAGCAATACTCATACTGAGCACTTATATGTAGACCTCAAAGAGCTTTTAATCACTAAATGCTTAACCAATTTGCAGCAGATATCTTAGCTACACAATTACAGCCTTCCTTTAACTCCAAAGTATTTGTGGGCAGACTGTAATTCTCTCAAACAGTTCAGTCACTCAAAGCTTTTACAGGAGTAACTCTTTAAGGAATACTTTCAATTGCTACATATCACTCCTTAAAAATAATTCACACATCAATTTCTGCATGTATTTTGATGTAAAATAATCTAGTAAGCCTTTAGAACTTATTGTGCTATTTAAAAACGGAATGCATGTGCATGATAATATAACCTTATTGGAAAACCTGTTTGTTATACACTGTGCTGTTCACAAAAATAATGTGCTGTTAATTGAGTAGAAAAAGTTAAAATTTTAATGTAATTATTTGAGACAATGCTATAGGTCTTTGAAATTATGTATTAAGACATCATTGCTACTGCTCCTGTTAGCAACGGAAAGTGAGCTATATCTTCATTGACTATATATACATTATATCTATAACAATTTGAACAAATTAAAATACTAAAATAAATTGCTCTTTATGTGAATAAAATGTAACTGTCCTCAGGGTATTAAATACTAGTTCTGCAATTCCAACACCAGGAGTGTCCTTCTTTTACCAAAAGCCTCAATAAAGACAGAAAACAAGAGAAACCTGGATTGTTGGATTCTCATGGAACTACACAAAGGGAAAACAGTGTTTGCTGGTGGTTCCAAAATGAAGGAATCTAAATGCCTAAAACTGGGTGCTATCTCATTTAGGATGTACCATCTACATGTGTTATTAGGTCAACTGGGGAGAGCAGGAGGTAGGGATGGGGGCAAAGGGTTCTGAAGGACCATTTGAGATTTGAATCTTCACTGAAGGCTACTTTTTAAATGCATGTGAAAGTTGTCCCCTGTCTGAAAGTTGTCCTGAGTGAGGTGTTATATAAGGAGTTGCAAATCACAGAAGCCACAAGCAACAAGCTATGCCTTCCCACATATGCAAAGACAAAGCACTTATATCTATATTTTCATTATACATAGGTATTGATGTATAAAATACTATTATATATCTTATCCTATTTTATTTATATACATGTTTGTGTATGTGTATGTTTTTTATATATTTATATGCATAAATGACAGACACAGACATTTTTATATATATATATATATATATATAACCAGACTGTTTATTAGTAACTTCTCAGACCAAATCTGTTTGAAAGCATGTATTAGAGAAGACAGTTTTGATGTTTGGTATTGGATATTTTAAAAAATATATATGGTGCTCTCTTCCCTTCCTTTCAAATAAAGAAATTTCTGTGCTGATTGAGGTGATTACTTCTACTTTCCTAAGAGAGAAACAAAAAAACCAAAGCAACTACAGTCACATGCAAATAATCAAAGCTTTTTCCCAAGTAATTCAATCATGCATTATACAAGATGTCTCTCATTTAAACATAAATGTGGCAGTTAAAGCAAAATTATCACTGAATTTCTTTTGTTCAATAGTTTCTCAGGACTGCTCTATAAGTTAATAGAGCTATCTCATAAAAGTCTATTAGTCTGTGGTCTTCTGCCACAGTGCTGCATGTAAACATTATAACTGTTAGAAAAGCATATGAAAACCAGAAATTTTCAATTTAAATCTTCAAACACTTAACATCTTTCATTAAAAAAAACCCCAAAGAAGCAAAAACTCCCCCTATTTTATAGAGATTTTAGGTACTCATAATTCTGTTTTCCTTTAAATATTCTTCATCTAGCACCACTAGAAAATCGATTTTTTAGGTGTGTTAGGATGTTAAACATGTTGCCTATATTTAAATTTAGTCTCACCATCACAAATATATAAGTAGGTAGATTTAATGTGAAATCAAAGTAGTAAATATATATATTGGTGATTTTCAAGGCTTGCAGTTAGTGAGAAGAAAGATTTCTAAAACCTCCCCATAATTTCTTTTGGTGTGACAGCTGTGTCCTGCACACAAAACCACCATGAAGGAATCTGTTCTTGCGTTGTTATGTATAATAGAGCTGTTTGACACAATGTAAACATGGTAATATTGAAGACTCAGGAAACCTTATAAAAATTAGGTGGAATCGAATAAACATTTAATAAATAATTCCTTGTATTTGCACTTTTTCTCTATGCATTTCAGATTTATGTTTTTTATTTGGTTGGGGCTTTTTTATAGTTTCCATTATTACTTCTAAAAAGTAGATTTGTTCATGTTTCTCACATATGGTGGACTGTACTGTTTTAGGCTGCAAGAAGTAAACAAATTAAAATTATAATTATCTTCTATTTCTGCTTTTTAGACTCTCTATATGCTGATTGTATCACTAAAGTTGAGTAAATGCACTGGCGCAGCATCACCTTGAGTACTACGTGCAGTTTTGGGAACCACAATACAAAAAAGGCATTAAGCTGTTGGAGAGAGCATCCAAAGGAGGGCCATGAGGATGGTGAAGGGTCTGGAGGGGTGTCTGAGGTCACTTGGTCTTGTAATCTTCAGCATCCTCACGAAGGGAAACAGAGGGGCAGGTACCGACCTCTTCACTCTGGTGGCCAGTGACAGGACTTGAGGAAACGGCACGAGGTTGAGTCAGGGGAGGTTTAGGCTGGATATCAGGAAAAGGTTTTTCACCTAAAGCATATTTGAGCACTGGAATAGGCTCCCCAGGGTTGCAGCACCAAGCCTGTCTGAGTTCAAGAAGTGTTTGGACAATACTCTCAAGCACATGGTGTGATTCTTGGGGTGACCTGTGCAGGGCCAGGAGTTGGACTAGACGATCCTGATGGGTTCCTTCCAACTCAGCCTAACCTATGATAAATGCACAGAACTAAGTGTCAGAAGAACTGT
The DNA here is from genome assembly GCA_013396775.1 of Cephalopterus ornatus. Classification (NCBI taxonomy): domain Eukaryota; kingdom Metazoa; phylum Chordata; class Aves; order Passeriformes; family Cotingidae; genus Cephalopterus; species Cephalopterus ornatus. The sequence continues at coordinate 450,345 of VZRE01012196.1, read as the reverse complement.
AACCTACACGGTAGAAGTAGAACTTCATGCTTCTTTATGAGTCCTTCACACAAGCAAATTGTTGTTTACTTGCTCTTCTAAATTAGTATGAAAAATTTGAAATCACTTATTATGCAAGTGGACCTTTCATGGGTCATGGGTCCTGGTTCCTTACACTATTAAGAAACAGCTATTTTGGAACTTGGAATGCTTTGCATAGAAAATCATACTGGCATAGGCTGGTTCATAATCATACCCTTCAGTCGCACACTTTCTTTCTTGCTCTGCTTGTGTTTGTGAAGTTTTTGGTGGTGCAAATTTACATTGGCACTAGCACCATTGCTTACTCTAGCATTTCAGTTAGTATTAAAGCTACCAGGTCATAACTATCTAAATATAATCCACCCTGTTTCTACTTTTGCTCTCAGTGACTATTTTTGTTTCATTTTGTACCTGGTATGAAATATAAACCACCGCAATGAAAGGATTTTTGGATCTTTATGCAAGTTACAAGAATAAAGAAGTCACAGCAGAATCCTGTACAAATGTGCATGAATGCTGCCATTCTAAAATTGTAAGATTCTTGAGAGTTCTCTGCTGTTGCTCAACCACTTTCAGCCGGATTGAAGGAATCAGTCTGTTTAGGCCAGTTGCTCTTGTTCTCAAACATCCTGCACCTCGTGTCTCTTTATTTGTGACTTGTGTAGGCGTATGGTGCTGCAGAACTGGAGCTTGAGATCTTTCTTCGTTTCTTTAGGAAGAAGATAACTGCTTGTGCTTGTCACACACCACACACAGTAATGTGGGCTCTGAGTTTTGAGCACACTAAAATGCTAATGTCTCTACATAGAGTTTAAGATTACATATAGGTCAGCCTTTTGTGTAAAGGGGAGAATGACATTTCTCCAAGGACAGATAATATTATTTATAACAGATTTCTTGCACTTTTCAGTGATGGTATCAATTGTTTACAGCTGACTGAAACAAGAAGTAGAGTTATTCTGATAAGGGACTGAGGCTCAGGTTCAAGCCCGGATCGTTTTACCAAGGCTGCAGTAGAGAATGTTCGAAGACTGCGCAGCCAGTGAAAAAGTAGCATAAAAAGAGGTAAAAATGTAGTTCCATGGCAAATTTTTCATTAACATTAATGACTTCAAGATTTCCCCCCTACTGTGAGGCTGATTTATCATTTGTACAGGGCATTTTTAACAAAAAAGCCTTTGCTAATGCCAGAAATATGACATTGCCTGGACTGAGAGGCTTAATTTTATTTTCTTTTATGAAGAATATGTCTGTTAAAACAGTCTTGAATGGTGAAATCACATTCTGATATAATGATTATGTTGATATTTTAGAAAATTTTCTGCTTCGAACATTGTGGCAGGAACAGTAGCTCAAATACTTTTGACAATGAAATACGCAGTAGTGTGAAACTTTACAGAATTTCACATATCACAGAATGGGTTGAGAGGAACGGACCTTAAAGATCTTCTATTTCCAAACCCCCTTCCCCATGCAATGACACCTTCCACTAGACCAGGTTGCTCAAAGCCCCATCCACTTTGGTCTTAAATACTTTCAGCTTTGGGGCATCCACAGCTTCTCTGGACATCTTGTTCCAGTGTAATCAGCTCAATCAATGGTATTACTTAGTTGGCAATTACATATTAGAAAATGTCAATAAGCTGGAAGCCAAGATGTAAGTTTCACTGGCAACCTGAATATAAATCTCTATTCCTTTTTTAACTTTGGTTAGAAAATGACAGAAAATTTGTAAAAATATCCAGGAAAAAAAAAAAAGGATTAATTTCCTATGTACTCTGTGGGTCAATAAAAGGATATATTTTTACTAGTAATCTACTAGTAGCAGCTATTCAGGAATTGGCCTCATGGACCCCAGGAATACATTCACGGCGTTTACTTAAGGGAGCGGCAGGCACAGGACAGGAGCTCTGCCTCCCTGCCCCGTGCCCAGGCTGCCCCGCGCCCCACGGTCTTCTCTGGTGCTGTGGCAGCTGCATTTACAGCCGGCGGTCGCCGTTAGCCGAGCTACAGAAACCGCGGATTCTGTGGAAGCATCCCAAAACACCGTCAACCAAAAAAATATTGTTTTAAAACTTGGGGGGTTTTGCCGCAGCAGTGATGCAGATGCCCCCCTGGCCCATGCCCGCGTCGAGCGCTGGCGCGGCCGGGAACAGACCCCAGCCCCTCCGGCGGGAGCGGAGCCCGGCCCCTCCGGCGGGAACAGACCCCAGCCCCTCCGGCGGGAGCGGAGCCCGGCCCCTCCGGCGGGAACAGACCCCAGCCTCTCCGGCGGGAGCGGAGCCCGGCCCCTCCGGCGGGAACAGACCCCAGCC
>VZRE01012196.1:248438-447747 GCA_013396775.1 Cephalopterus ornatus | reverse complement strand
TCCGGCAGGGGGCGCTCGCGCCCCGCGCGCCGCCCGGGCGGGGCCGTCGGCGAGCGCATGCGCCCCGCAGCGCGGTGGGAAAGGAGCCACCCGCGGGAAGGGGCCGGGGGGAGCGTCAGAGATGAACGTTCTTGTGCTTCTTCGTGTCTTAGGTTCCACCTGGCTTCTGAGGTCCCGCAATTTCAGCAGTCATATGCTTCGTAGGACCTAGTACTGGTGGAGCGAAGGGTGAATGATGCGGCAAAAACGTTGTGAAAGGCTGACGGAAAGAAGTTTAAACAGTCAGGGTGTTGCAGAAACATAGAGAACGGGGAAATCTAAAGTAACAATTTAATGGAAAATGGTAACTATGCTGATGTTCTGCTTCCTTCATATTTTATTCATACAGTGATTGCCTTGCTTTAGAGCATTTAGTATCGCTTCCGCTTTGTGTTACATTTGGCTATGGTCCCATAAGTGTTCAGGAGTTTTCCTATGCTTTTGAAAAAGAAAAAAATTCTCAGCTGTCATAGGTAGTATGTAAACAGCATGGCACAAAGTGACCTTCAAAACATATATTTTTGATAGTGCCTGCTACAGAAATTTTGGTTTGTCTTCTTGTTTTGACCTAGCCCTAGTGAAATCATGGAACAGTGATATGATTTTTTTTCCTCTCATGAACAGCACAGGGTGGAACAAGTGGCACCTGTTATGTCCTCATGCTTATACCTGGCACATTGACAGGCCCCAACAAAACAATAAATAGTAAATGTAATTTATTTCAAAAAGCATGAAAAACAGTTTGTTGGCAATGTACTAATGATATTACAACTTCCCCAGCATTGCTCAGTCCCTGTAGACATCTCTGCCTGCTTCTACTGTACTAGACAAAGCCTGATACCCTCCCTGACACCTGCTTCTTGCAGCAGCGAGTGTCTTAAGATGCACAGCCTTGCTTTGCACATCCAACTACCTTAATTTGTATTTTAGGAAGGGTGAGTTTATAGTTGCTTATTGCCTATGGCAATAATTAGGGTGATGGTTCCATATTTGTCAAAGCATTTATTTAAAAATACCGCATGAGCAATAGAGAACTTGCAGAAGCAGATTAACTGAGGGTGGAGTAAGCAGAGCCACATCAGATGTCACTGCTCGTTGCACTTCGTCCCTTAAGGGTCATCTACCAAACCCCTTCCTGACTGTGTTTGGTCTTGTTATGTTACTGCTGTTTTTTTGGTTTCCAGTTCTAACATGCAAATATAGTTGAGATGATTTGTGTCACTGCACAAGCCCCCAGCGTTTCCAGCCACGTGGGGTGGTCCCAGTCACTTGCATAGTGTCATGTGGGGTTGGGAATGAAGGGAACCTGAGTTCAGAGCAGTTCAAACTTGGATGTGCATGAAGCTAGGGGACATGAAAAAGCTGTGTACAGGACATTCCTTTTACACACTTCAGAATCTAAGGAGCAAGATTATACTGCACAACAAAATTCCACAGAGCTTGGCTAGCTTGGATGTGTTTTAAATTCTTGAAAGCTGTACTTAGAATTTTGATAGTTAAACTTGTGATTGTTTTGCCACTTGTTTTAAAATAATGTTTTTCTATATAAAAAACATTGTCCAGATGGTACTTTTTTATAAACTACAATAACAATGTTTTAAAAATTACTGCAAATCACTGGCTGAATAAATGACATTATATAAACACCTGGGGTTTTTTTACTGTTTATACAAGAAATATAAAGTACTTCACTAACAATAATACTTGTATACAGACCTATCTACTTTTCTACTTTCTGTATTTCTTCTCTGTCTCCTGCTCTCCTGTTCCAGCAATTACAGCTCAGATTTAATCGGTGACACAAATCTGGCTCTTGCTCTGGGACCTACCTGGGCATTCAAGGCTGATAACTGTTCAGAGGGCATCTTCTGAGCACAGTCTCCAAACAGGACAGGGACACTGGTCCTTTTAGAAGGAAGAATGTAAATTGTCACAAGCCTTGTCCCACCCAATCTTCAACATTACACCAAGATTATCCTCACCTGATCCAAAGGATGGAGTTTGATTATTTCATAGGATACATGCAGAGAAAGTTGCAGTTAGAAAATACTTTATCTCCGTATTCTAAGTTAGACAGTTACATTAAAGATGCTAAAAACAGAATAGAGGTTTTTACATTTTTTTTGCCTTAAGAACTGTACAACATCTCAGTGGCAGATCAGAGGATAAAGCCCTAAACTACCAAGAGTGATCCCTTCCCAGGTCATAAGCCCAGCACTCCCCAAGAGCCGAGGTTAATATTTATCTATGCCCTGTGGCAGTAATTTCAAAGGTGTTGATCTTGGGGATTAATTACTGCTTTAAACAGGCAGTTAACAGTTTAAACAACATTTTTATTGGCATACAGAAGTTGAATGTCTAGTAAGTGTGCTGATGGGTTTATGATGATCAAAGTGAATTTAGAGTCCCTCTTTGAGTTGCACGCAATTAGAGGCACTGGGTTATTTGAGTACCCTGGGTTAATGTATGTGAGATGTACAGTAGCAGCTGTACACAGAGAAGAAAATGTTCCTTTTTTTTTTTTAAATATTGTACTTCAGACCATTTTCTGTTATATTTATATTCAGAAATAAAGGTCTCAGGCTCCTGGTTCTCCAGTGACTTGGAGCCTGAGCACACATGCTCCTGAGGACACAGTCCAGGCTCTGGTGCTAATTTTTCAGTGCTGGTTTTCCAAGGGATACAGCAGCAGAAGTACTGCCAGGCTGTCACAGGTCCTACATTGCACTGTGTTTACTGAAGTGGCTGAAGAATTCGCTGTAAATATCATTACACCTATAAACATGTTGTTTGGATTCAATACAGTTGCTACAGCATTTATATGACCGCTGGCATTAGGGGAAACCAAACATATTTGTAATTCCATTTATTATCTCCAATTTATGACTTATTGATTAGGCATTTTGAGATGTACAGTGTGATTAGAAGCCTGAGACCTACATTCTGGCTGCTTGCTATAGGTGCCAATCTCAAACAGTGTGGCTATGCCTGCTCTCTGTAAGGAGCCACGACCTGGAAGCATCCTCTGAAGTGGGCTTTACACACAGCTTTGGGCACCTGTTCCAGAGCAGGTTGTACAGAAGTGCTAGAGGGAATCTCTGAGGGGAAGGTAATATGCCTTTCCTGCAGCTGCAGTGCGACATGGAGACGACTGAGCTATGGGGCTAGCTGGAGCTATGTGGCGCAGTGCCTGAGCCTCAGGACTAGGCATGCCCTCGTCCCCAGGACATGGATTCCTATCTCTATTTTCCAACTGACTAGTATTAAGGATAGCAGGCCAATTAATCAGAGCCAACTTGTGATAAATGTTTTCTCCCATATAAAATTATGACAGCTTGCTGTCTAAGTATAGGATGAGTGCCTCCTATACTTCATCCAAGAAGTGGACATGTGGATGCAGTGAAGCTATTTAGCACAGTGCAGCTGGCGTGCTTTGCGGGTGCAATTCCTTGGGAAGCTGCTTCTAAACCATAGCTAGCCTCTTGCCTCACTGCTACTTATTTGTGTTGTCTGGCCTCTCGTTTCCTAATTAAAAATGATATGTACAGTTGGGAAGAAGCTGATTGGTCTCTTAATTTTGAGCAGTTGACTGAGGTTTCTAATTAGTTAATGATGACTTTTGGTATTATGGGGATGCTGCCAGAATGGTGCACAGAAAGCCAAGTCTCTGCCTCATATACACATAAGGAATGTGAAACGAGAAGCTGTTTGCAAAAATAAATAATAGGTGTGGGGAGAAAAGTACGCTATAAAATATAAGAGATATTTTATTTATAAACCACCTTCTTAAATAAGAAGTACTTGCAATTCTTGATTCCAGACTGTCTCTCTGTGCTTCTCCCTTTCAATGACTACACTGCTGTTTACTTACCTCTGGTACCTCAGATTCCTAGTAGCTTATTCTGTCCTTTTTCCCTGCTATATTGGTCACCCAGAACCTAACTCTTAGCTGCTGGGAATGATTTAATAAACAGACTGAGTGTAAGGAAGCTGCCATGACCATAGGGACTGTGAGGTTTCGGGTAGACAAATATGCCAGTCTTGCTATCAAAGTATTCAATTATTATTTGACTTGATTCCTTAAAATGCATGTCATAATATGAATATATAATCTATTAATAATGTTGGAGAAAGAACTTGGTATTCTGACTCTTTAAGAGAAAACAAGTAAGATTTTAAGGACTTTTTGGCAAAAATTGAGCTTGTTAGACCTATGATACGTTCACATAGTAATGGTGAGCTTGTATTTCCTGTATTTGAATTTAAATGCAACTTTATGTTGTTTTTCATGAGGTTCTAGAAGAACATTGCCAGTGTTTTTGCTTTTTTTCCCATTTACTGCATTTTAAGTGTTTCCATTCAACTGGGATTCTGTAGCTTCCAGGATAAGTTGCTTATGCTATAAATCTTGGTATTGTCAATATCAAAAATATCTATATCCTTCATGTTCTGCTCTCTGCTTCCTTTCTTAATATTTTTCCTTTCCAGAACAAGTACCAGCAAGGTGATCTGAATGCTGGAAGACTGGGCTGTGTGCGTTGTGTAATGTCATTACTGTTGCCTTCTCCTGCTCCTGGTTGAGTTGAACTCTGGCCAAAAAGTTAATCTAAGTTGGATGAACACTGAGAGAAACACACAGAATCGAGTGTTCCCATTCATGAAAAATACAACAACAGTGTGAATTCAGAAAGCTGAAATATTGAAATTGCTCACTCTTAGGACTCAATTTCTCATTTGGAATGAAATACATTTCAGTAACATCACTGCATTTGTGACATATTCCTTTTAGCCAGATGTCTAAAATGATTAAACTGTGGGTTTGAAGTTGAACTCAAACAGGAATAGCAATTCAAACTATCAATCCCATGTTTTCCCAGTTTACAGCTACGTCAAAAGATAGGTATTTCGCCTACATAATTAACTATTAACTTATTGAAGGATGGGTTTCATCCCTCTTTTGACTGAAAGCAAAAAATATGTTTGTTCTAGAAAAGTGATAATACCAGATTTTTCACAGAAACTTGTAAAATGAAGATTTGATATACATTCACTCCTTTTCCTCCTTTGCCTATTCGTGTATAGGTTATACCTTTTCAAGGCTGCTTTTTCTAGTCCCTTTAATTTGCAGTTCTTTTCCAAAATGTATGTAGAAGTTGATCAGAACTCCACAGAAACTCAGGAGAAAAAATTGATGTTCATAACTTCTATCAGAGCATTATATCCAATAAAGTTTATTTCCCATGTGTTATTTTATCTAAGCCTATTCTAGGAAAAAATTTTGCTAGGCAAATAAGTCTTAATTAGGAAAAAGTATCTACCTTTCAAGAAGCAGGGCTATATTCTTTCAATGTATACTTTAGCCATATGCTTGAGTTCTTGAAGAACATAAATACTAAGAACTGACCTGGATTTACATCCTCTTCTATGTGGAGAAAATGAAGGAGAATGTTTTACATTTTAATTTTTAATTATATCACAGAGCAGCAAAGACTGACTTTTGCAGTCAGTGGTTCAGAGTGTTGTTCAGGTTGATGGGGAGTCTGCCTGATGTGTCTCAACCAGCAGAAGAAACATGCCTTGCAATTCATGCCTTGCTAGGAATATATAAGCTCAAAAAGATGAAAGTCTGATTCCTGCCTCTCTTCACATCAGGCAGTAGAAGGATTTATATCTAGGGCTCGCCTACAAATGCTCTGACCATCCTTGGCAGGGGCATCACTTCTCTCTTTGCTGCACCTGAGTTGACAGTCTGAGGTACAGAGAGGTCTATGAGGAAAAAACTTTCTGATAGGACAGAAAGACTGAGCTCACTGGAGTATCATGCTTAGAAAGGATGGGTAGGTCTCATATTTCTTCTAATGGATAATGTAAGGGATTTTGTCACTGATATTTTGTCCTCTGTGTTTCTAACAATTACGTATTTAGTGCTCCTCATGAACCAGGCTTTTTAAGCACCTGATTCAGGATTTTTGTTTCCTTTAGGGAAGAAGGCCGTAATCTTTCGGTACTTAAGGCTTAAGACTCCAAAGGAAAGATGTTAACTTACCACTCCAAAGAGTCTGAAGAAACTTCTTTTGTTGTTGTTGTTGTTGCTAAGTAGTCAACTTTTACCAGTATTCCTTTCATAGGTAAATCACACTGTTGTGATTCCTGCCATTGTGACCTCAAGAACAGATGTACATACAGCATTGTACTTGGAGCTACATGTTAAATTAAGTCAGAAACTGAAAGTGCCAATAGGTTGTTGTTTCTCTCCTGCATTTTTCCCTGGTGAACATTAAGATCCAAAGATAAGCCATAGAATAACTAAACCATTCAAAAAAACCCACTGCTATAAATAATTTCCACAAAATTTCCCTTTCAATGTAATTTGCAACAGAAGGCACATTCATGTGATAGGGCTGAAATGCTTGTACCTGTATGATCTTTCTTTTAAAATCACTCGGTTGTCTGGTTTTGTCTAGGATTTACAGCCCAAGATCACTGTTGTTGATCTTCTCATCAGGTATTTTAGATTAGGGCATCTGTTTTTATCGTCATTCCCACTGTGTTCCACTACTGTGTATCTCTCCTGTTCGATAGGGTTGGAGGCCATCTTTGAAAATAAATCAAGGATCCTGAAAATGTGAAGGTTAAGGACAAACATTACCCTAGACAGATAACAAGAGGATGCTGGGGGTATTCCCTCCTTCCCCAGAGAACGAGAGCAAATTTAATGAAATTAATCTATGTGCTTTGTCTCTACATGCATAAGCTCAAAGAGTTCTTATGAATATAGGAAAAAACCTGATTTTCCCATAGCATGAAAATAAGTTTTCAGAAAACACCTCATTCTCTCAGTTGCCACCAGATTTGGAAACAATACGATGAAGCCTCTGTGTGAGACAAAATTTAGACACATTGTACAGCATAACAAGTAGCTCAGATGTTTCTGTGGTGAACCACCAAGTTTGTCTAAGAGCTGCTGCTTTAGCAGCTTCTACGAGCTCTGTTAATGCTCCCACCTGTTTATTTGTTCTCAGGTGTGAAATCAAATGCTGGGAGGGTTGGGCTGGGCTGTGGTGTGACTGAGTATTCATTGTTGTGTTCCTTTGAAGGAAGGATCTGGCAAGCAACAACATGTGAATCATACCTTAAATATGCACATGTGAATATAAAAAATTCAGTCCTGAGGAGTAATTTATCTGAGATGACTACTTGCTTATTCCTAGGAGAGTAAGAAAAGAAAGCATATAGGTAGTAGGAGAAAGTGTTGTTGCGTGATAAGTAAGTCTTCCGCTTCATCTGCTCTCAATACCATCTGGATTTTGTAGGATCAGTCAATACCTGACTGAATCCTGTTCTGGTTTGAGCAGTATGATTAAATGGGACCATTTCCACTAAAGTAACTGGAGAAATCTTAGCACATAACCAGTCAGAGTTAATCCATTTTATTCTCTAGAATTTGTATATGTAGAATGAGGTTCTTTGGAATATGCCTGATTAAGAATAAATATTTTGTATCGTAATATAGCATTGGTTGATCTATAGAGAAAAGCTTGCTTCTTGTACCTATACTCAGGAGATATTCTTCAGGGACTTCCCTTATAAACCGAGGAAACTGAGTTGGAGTAACTCCAGTTACAGTGTGTGACATGATGCAACATTATTGCAACTCATCTGCAACAATAACACATATTGCAGCAAAAATGTAAAGAAACAGAAATAGATTTTGGTTTCCTAGAATTTATATTTGAAATCTAAGTACACATATAATTCTGAAACAAAAGCCACTAAAATACATTAATGCTAGATATGTAGGAACCAATATCATGTGAATGTAACCTTTATCTGGATGTTGAATTACCATTTATTTTGCCTTCTAGGATTGATTACATAGTGAGCTACAGTATTTTATATAGCTACTAAATAAAGAACGGGTATGAGACTTTTCATGGTCTGGGAAGGAAACCTCTGGATCCATCCGTACCCTGTTACACAGAAGGAAAAGTTCAGGGAATACAAAACTAGTCATTGTGATGGAGGAAGTGGTCTTAGGAAAATAAAGAGCCTTTTAAACACATCTATGCCCCTACTCAATTTGTGGTTGAGCCACTGTGCAATCCTGGGCAAATAATTTAGATTTTATCTGTAGCATATAATGTAAGATGCTGCAGAAATACCAAAAGTGACTTTGACCAAACTGTGAGAACTATTTTTTTTCCTTACCTCACTAAAATTTTCAGGTTTTGAAAAGCTGGGACATGTCACATAGATCACACAGTACTGGGATAATAAGCTGTACATTTGTCAGATTGTGTAAAAGATGTCAAACCATTGAAACTGGGGCAAGTTTTTTGTTGGTTTGGTTTGTTTTTGAAAAAGAAAAAACCCAAAACCAAATACCTTAATAAAATTAGGGAATTTTAGGAAATAAAAACTCTTCTTATTTCTGAACCTGTTTTCCTTAGATAAAATTGAATTTCTTATAAAATTGCACTGTGGAATTAAGTGGAATAATCTGTAGATCTGGAAATAAGATTTTTTCTGTATTGGTTGTTGCACTTCTGCCTGTGTATGAAGGGGACCATGAGTGTGTCAGGGAGGAGTGTAAACTGAACCTAGCCCAGTTGGTTCAATGTGCTTATCAAAATGACTTTGCTGTGTGTTTGGGGAAACGGCAAGCTGACCTTGTTGGTCCCTGTGTTAGGTCTGGGCATGTCTGTGATTCGAGTTAGGGACCCTGGTGACTAGCTCTGACTGTTGGGTCGGCAAGAGCAACTCCAAAGCTTGCTGAGTTTCTGTGTAGCCAACAGAGCTGCTGCTGTTTTCAGCAGTCACTCAGAGCCTTGAAAATATTGGAATGCATTCCATCACAATTCATAAGTCTACCCTGTGGGGTAGAAAGGCTGCAAATTCGGAGTAACAGTATGGCTCCTGGGTTTCTACCAGGCTTCTGCCATCCCTTCCTTGCCTCTGCATGAGACCCCATGAGTTTGGGCACACAAGATGTCTCAGATGCACTACTCCTACAACACAGATGTGAACATTACATGGGTGGGGGGACTTGGTTCTTTTTAGCACGGAAGGCTTTAGTGCAGTGTGTTGGTAGGAGATGCTCTGACTGCTGCATAGCTGTGGCACATCTCCTCTCTGCTGTGACACCTGACCATTATGTTTTGCCTGTGATCCCTCAGTTTGGGGCCTGGGGTTGGGGTACTGGCTTTGAGAGGCAGGTGCTGTGGTAGGGAACTAAGCTGGAGACAAATAAGCAAATGCCAAAGATGCCTGGTAACTCTGGGTGCTTCTTGAAGGTGTTAAGGGCTGTTACCCTTCAGGAAGAAGGGGACGGAAAGGGAAGGAGAAGTCACCTCAAGCTTGGGAAAGGGACCATGTAATAGCAACAAAGTGAGCCAGCTCTTCTCTGAGCTTTCCTCATCTGAAAAACATCAATTGTAAGTTTGCAATCTCACTTTTCCATATTTGCATGTGAATAAAGCTATTGCTTAAATACTCTGCAGAAAATGAATGAGGCATTTGTGTGTGTACTCATATTTGAAAATATGAACTAAAAATCTAGGAAGCCTTTGTACACCAACCTTTGCTATCCCCCATTTAAGTTTCTCTGAGGCCCTTTCATAAAGTACTCTTTTTACTTATAAGAAAAGCATGTATTATTGCCATCTTTGTGCTCTGGTATTTTTGCTTTCCCTCAGAGGGAATAGCTGTTTTTGTGCTAACCCTTCAGCTCAGTGTCTGATCCTACAATTTTCTTCTCTTTTCATCTCTGATCTTAGATGAGCAAATGTCTTGCAAATACATTTCACAATAATTGCAAAGACAGTGTAATAAACCACAGAACTTGTTCTGGTGATGGTGGTGAATTATGGGAAATGCTGTATGCAAGTAAGAAAGAAAGCTGAAAAAAGTTGGTTTTCAGAAGCAGAAAAAGAAAAAACAGAGTGCTAAGGTGGGCTGAACAGTTCAGAGGTGGAAGGATATTCTTATTCCGCTCAAAGCAACAGTAGCATTGATGTTTTGCTTTTTGCTTTTTATTCTTTCCTTTTTTTCTCTCTCTCTCTATTGAATACATAAAGATTTTAGAGCAAGATAAGAATTTCTCATTTCTCTATTTTATTGTAAGGGATATTACTTATTGGTTCAATGCAGTAGTTTCTTTCCAAATACAAGATGAAAAACCTCCACCCGCAGTTTTGAGCAGTAATAGGTTCCCTGGGAGCAGGTCAGATGCCTGGGTGAATATTCCAGGCAGTTCTGTTAGAATGACATTGCAGTTGTGATACAGTTGGCAATTGCATTTGTACTGAGGGTGCTTGCACTCAGAATTTTTGCAGGTAGGTTTCTTTGAGAGTAAAAACCTTGCAGATTGTTTTTTTTTAGTGATGCACTATTGCTATTTAGAAGACTGCTTACTTTCATCGGAACAAATGTGCGAAGTTCTCTGCATCGGTGTTGGCTGATATTTATGGAACAACAACAAATGCTAGTGCAGGAACTCAGATCCAAATTCCTCTGAATTTCATGAATATTCCAATCCTATTTCTAATCTGTGCATTTTTTATTTTCCTCTAGCAAACACCAAAGACTATTTAAATATAAGATAGCTTCTTAAGCAGTTAGAACAATCTTTTTCTGAGGAAGTTGTCCCAGAGAAAGTTACCACATATAACGAGGGGTGCCTTATAGCCCACACTGACTTACAAATTGGAAGAAGTGTTTTGCATGTGATAACTACACAGGAGTATAGAAGACAATCTGGACTAGTTCAGCTACCATCCCTCACTGGTTTTTAATTAGTTACCTTAGTTTAGACACCAAGCCCAGAAAATTATTATCTTTCTGAACTGCCTTTTCCCATTGCTATTTGGGAGTCCTAATTTCAATATATGCTGTAAAAAAATTCTCTGAAAACTCTTTTGAAAGAAACACAATTGTCTTAGAAAAGTAGCTAAAGCATGTGAGGGTTAAATGTAATTTTTTTTTCCGTAAGTGTCATTTGCCTGATTTAGAATTCTTTAATAGATACAGAGCAGTGCAGAACTGAAAGTATTTTTAATTGCAGTGCTTTGTATATTTACAGAGGGATTACAACAAACTTCTACACTTTATCTACATTTTAATAGGTCAGTGTGAACATATGAAGAGTATTAAGGTGGACTGCCTTACTTATTAAACTTACGTGAATTCGTCAAAAGCCCTCAGCAGTTGCATGCAGTAGGGGCTGGAAAGACATGCATGATTGAGGTCATGCATCCAGCCAGTTTGTAAGATGATCCCTCTGTACTGAGCCATCAGCCATCCTTAGCATAGGGGCGCACTCATACACGCATTCCTGTCAAGTCATCTTGTGAAAGGCTGCTTGCTTCCAGCTTGGCTTGAAAGTGCAACCTTAATAAAACTCACTGAAGCCTGAGAGAAAATAGCAGTTCTGCAGCAGATAGTGTAGGGGAAAGAGACTGGGATATGCATATGCAGCTGCCTAAACCAGGCTACATGCTGGACTGTAACAGAGAGGAAACAATAAATCTTAACTACTATGCAATAAGTATTCCCAATTTTAAATAAGGAAGCTATCCTCACAGTGAAATTAAAAAAACTAACAGTTTATCCAAGCCTGATTTTTAAAGTGTGCTGCTCCAGTCCTTTTTCCAAAGACTTTAAGGGAAATTAAGAACAAATTTAAAGAAAGAGGAAGAAAAAGTTTTTCTTGAAACAGGAAAAGAAAGCAATAATAACATGTCAGTTTTCCTTTCCTTTGCTTTCCTGGCAGCGATTCTTGCTCATATAGGCTGTAATAACCAGCGTCGGGGTCCAGAAGCCAGTGGGAGAAGATTTAACCGGATTCAGCATGGGCAGTGCACCTATACTTTCATCCTGCCAGAACAGGACGGGAACTGTCGTGAAAGCACGACAGACCAGTACAACACAAATGCTCTTCAGAGAGATGCTCCTCACATGGAACAGGATTTCTCTTCCCAGAAACTGCAACATCTGGAACATGTGATGGAAAATTACACTCAGTGGCTGCAAAAAGTAAGTGTTTCTTTTTTTCATTCCTCACTAAATGATTTTTTTGGGGAGATGTTTATGCTCTTAAAAGTTTTCATTAGTTTCTATGAAAACAGAAGTAATAAGGACTGATCTACTTCATGGCTGTGTAGGGGAGAAATGTTCCAACCAGAGTGCACCCTCTTAGTGACATTGCTCTTGGGAGCAGAATTTTCTTCACTTTACTGAAAGATGCAACTTCTTAAAACTTTTTCTCAAGAGACTATGGATGCATTTGAGCCAAAGAACACAAAAATCTGCCAGAGACTCTACTGACAGAATTTAATAAGTATTCTTATAAGCTCTACTTAGAGTTCACAGATTCAGATCAGATGTCATGCAGGATACCTGCTATTTTGACAGCAAAAGGGGGCATTTTTAAAAAATCAGCATTTAAGGGCACTAGATTAAGAATATAATTGCTCCTTCATAAATAGCTCCTGTAATACTATTCTACCCAGCTAATTGCTGGAAAGAAAGAAGAAAGTATATAGGTATTCTCACTTCAAAACATCACAGTAAACCTTTTTAACCTGTGTAGATTACAGTGGTCCCGAAACAGCCTGTTTCAATTTGTGTGTGTATATGTGCATTATTTCCAAAAAGGAGAAAATGGGTTACAAGGTGTTGTAGTACCTTAGTAGAAGTATTTATTTTTAGGAACTTGTGCAATAGCTCTAAACCTCTAATGAACTTTTCAGTGTTTTATGTATGCAGTGGAGTTTGAGTCTGAAAAGACTTAAATATGTGAATAATTTCACTCATATGAGCAGCCCCATTCACCTTAACAGGATCACTCACTTGTGTAAGACTGCATACCTTCCAGGATCTTGTCCATGCCTTGGTAATGAAAATGCTTTGGGATTACTGACCAGCAAAAATAAATAAACAAACAGTCCATGTGTAGTTATCTGTGATATTTCCATTCATATCCTGCCATTTTGACCTGGCAAAACTTAGAAAATTACACAATTGAGTGATGCAACTAGTTGTGTAATATGGCATAAGAAAATTGCTGTATGTACCCATTTGAGAGACACATGATTTAACTCCAAACTAGGTTCATATTAAGAGTGAATATCAATAAAACTCTGATGAAGACTCTACTAGGTGGGCTGAAAATTCATATTAGCACAGTTACTGTTACCTATCTCATTTTCAAGTTCTGTTTCATCCAGATAGTCTACAAGACAGAAGTATATTAAAAAGCACATACAGCCACCCCAGTCCCCCTAACTCTAGTAAAATCTTTAGAAAGGATTTTTTGATTACTTGGTAAATTAATTGTGCTCTTGAATATCTGGCTTTAGCAAGAGAGGGAAGATTCTATGTGGTAATCATATGACTATAAAAGAAAATATAAGCAAGCATTTAATTTTTAGACAACTTCCCTCATTTTTTAATATTTTGGTCTGCTTTGGGGAGTATAAGTCTGGAAATGAGGGGATGTCTTTTGTAGAAGAAAACATTTCTTAAGAAATTATTTTACTGTGCCTTGGGAGGCTGAGACAAGCACTAAAGAGAGGAAAGATGTTTTCTGTGTTTATGCACACATGACTTTACTTGAGCAAATTGCCTGCTGAATCATGCTTCTAAGACTTTACTTATTCTGTGTTTGTCCACTAGAGACTGAACTAAGATCACTGTTTCACTCTGAGCTGAACATGAGGAAATATGAGTCTCTGGAGTGTGAATGTCTGAGGGTTAGTCCTTTCACACTTTGGAGGGAAGTGATTAAACAGGTAGGAAGCCCAGTGAAAGGGGTTTATATTTGAGGACTGTTTTCTCCTGCAATGATTGTAAAAGTGGCTACAGGAAGAACTATCCCCTTCCTTCTTTCCCTCCCAGCCCCCAACGCTCTGCTCTCAGGGGTTTGCATAAAACTGGGATTGTGCACGTATCCCCATGTGTCAGTTTTCCTTGGAATGAAAGGATCTGTTTCTCTGTGTGATGGAGTATGGCTCACTCTGAACAAATGAGGCTGATGCAGCTCCTTTATAGCATCTCTGAATACTGAATTTGCTTTGTTGCTGTTGCCATTACAAAGCATCTCAGCCATAACTCATTTCCTTTCAAAACATGCATAATGCCTAAGTGTAATGAATATATTATGTAGATATCTCACATCTCATTTTCATACTCTGCATTTATTTTTTCCCTAAATTAGCTACACTAAACAGCATTTTACAATGCACCTGCTCTGAATGAAGTTAAGAATATTTAACGGTTATAGGTCTAGGACTGGAAGAGAATAGTTATAATCAGAAATAAAGTTTAAGAATTTGAGATATAGCCTGACTTACACAAAGGAAAGATATTTATTACTTCAGGTAGTAAATTTCAATAAAATGTCAATAACTTTCAAAAAAATTGTATATAGACAATGTTTGGCAAAGTGAATTATTTTCTCAGCACAGATGTTATCCTGTGATATTAGAAAAATATTTATTAAGAAAGTTTGTAAGAATCATGGTTTGCTTAAATCTCTAGTATTCTAATTTAAATTTTTTTTTTCTTCAATATCTCAACTCTCAGATTTCTAGAAGGAAAAATTTTTTTGTAAAACAGGCAGTGTTTTTTTATGCTTAAAACCAAAGTGCTTCTTTGATGACCTACAAGCCTACAAGCTTGACTGTAGACAAAAATGCCCTTGCTTAGGGAGCCAATTACAGGCAATTAAGGCCTAGCCTTGTCCATTAGTATTTGCATATCTATAGTCAGTGTAACTGGGCTTGGTTGAGAAACCAGGGACATGGCAAAATGCTCTGTGCAGAAACTACGCGGAAGAAGATGACTTGGTAAACATTTTTAACGATTTTCCTAGAACTGTTTATTTTAATACCGGATAACTTTCCCCATTGTTTAAGCTTGGGTTTCATTTCTGCAATGTGTTTATACTGATAGTTCAAAACAAACAGTTCATCACGTATTCTTTCTTGCAATAACTGACTGGCACACGTGACACTGTTTGGTATTCAGTTGCAGTGTCTAAGTATTGCCAAAGAGGAGTTACATGAAATGTTATCATCATGTCTTGCTTAGGAGCTTGCTGTTGGCTTGCTGAACTTACAGTATTGATGGGGCACAGCTTACATTCCGGGTAGATGTATAGATGAGTGTTTCATATACTTATCCTGCAGTCCAAATGGTATTAATAATTGTTATTACAGTGATAAGTGAGTTTTACATGATCCAATCTTTCTTTTTTTCCTGATCGTTACCTAAGCAGAATAGCATAAAAATTTAAAATTAATGCTTAATGATAGTATAGCATAAAAAGCTAACACAGAAATACAAGTTTGAGTTAAAAGTGAACCACAATCATTCTGGTCAGTCAGTATCCAAACTTAGATTTATTTTTTTTTCTTTGGAAATATTGATGGCACCAGTACACTTAAACCAAAAATAAAAGAAGCTTCCTTTTACTTTAAAGTGCCTATGCTGCCACCAGCTACAACAGAACAAGACTAAAATTATAATCTGGATTCAGTCTGCCCTGAAGAGGACAGATCTAAAGAGCTGTCATAATGTCCTATCAGGCAAATTTATATTAATATGAAGATGGAGGTGGCCATAGTATGTGAAAATTTTGTCACATTAAGAAACCAATTCACCCTAGTTGAACTATTACAAGAAATAGTAGAAGTTCCATTTGATTTATGATTATGTTTCACTGGGCATTTTGCAATGTAACATATGACCTTAAAGTCCACATGACATTCAGATGTTAAGTGTAACTGGGAGATGCATGATGAACCTTGGTTAATTCTTACAAATAAAAGCAGGTCATCAGCTTTGGAATCTGCTATTCTTCTTCTATGAGCATTACTAACATGGCTGTGTAAAGAACGGCTTTCTGGTAAATCTTCACTCTTCCAAGGCAGACCAGAGCTAAAAGTAAACAGTGAGAAAATTTAATTCAAAACTGGGCACTAGCCCCCTGTGTGGCATCCAGCTTGAACCTGTACTTATTTTCTAGACAAAGAGGTTTTTTACTATTCTAGGTGCTTCGTTTTGTTTTGGGGTCAATGAACTCTGATATCCAAAGCAGAGTGTCACCCTGGTGACATTTGAAGTGAAGTTCCCACAAACAAGTTGCATAAAAAAGGGTGAAATTCAAATTAGTGAGATTTCTTATGTAATGTGTTCTACTACACGGGCAAGTATATATATAAAAGCAAAATTTAAGGAGCAAATATAACTTCATGGAAACAAACTGATTCAAAGAAAATTCATGTTTGAGTGTAAAACCAAAATTTCTTATTTACTCCCCAAAATCTCATGGCCAATAATATGCCTGCATATCAAAACTTCATTAATCAAATTGCTGAAGTCCTTGGGATATTTTGATGTACCCACAAGAAAGAGGCAAGACTTCAAATGTGGAAATACCTGAAAGCTTGATATTATTGGGGGATAACCTATTTGGCAATTTATTTTTTATTTTATGAAGCAGAGGACTCAAAAAAGTAGACTGAAGGATAGTTTCACATGTTGCCACATTTGGTAGCAAGTTGCTTAAAAAAAAAATATTTCCCATGCTTGGACAGAAGGCTTTATCATAATGTTCTGGAGGTCCTGAATGTGTTTATTTTCAGTGATGACAGCCATAATTAGGAACTTTCTGGTAACAATAAAATATTACATTTATTAGTCATCAGAACTGTCCAACCAACATGCCCAGTGGGAGATCTCACTTGGAGCACTGAAAGCTTTTCTAAATGAAACTGATATACAGTAAAATGGCATTTCATTTTGAAGGTGCTGAGAACTCTTCACTCCCATTCCCTTCTGTGGTTTGGAAGCAAGCTACAGTGCTGTGTGCCCTGGAACAAAAAAAAAACCATTGGATATGTTAGGCCTGCATTATCCCACTCAAACTTATAATCATACATTAAGGTTAGAAAAGACCTCCAACATTGAGTTCCAACGTTTGACCAACCATCACTGTGTCAATTGAATCATAGCGCTAATGCTACATCCAGTTGTTTCTTCAACACCTCCACAGACGGTGAATCCACCAAATCCCTGGGCATCCTGTTCCAATGATTAACTACCCTTTCAGTGAAGAAATTTTTCCTGATGTCCAACCTGAACCTCCCATAGCACAGCTTGAGGCCATTTCCTCTTGTCTTTTCCCCAGTTCCTTCAGAGAAGAGGCCAACCCACTCTTGCTACAACCTCCTTTCAGCTAATTGTAGGGAGTGACAATGTCCCTCCTCAGCCTCCTTTTCTCCAGACTAAACATCCCCAGCTCCTTCAGCAGCTCATCATACAACTTACACTTTAGACCTTTCACCAGCTCCGTTGCCCTTCTCTCGACCTGCTCCAGCACCTCAATGTATTTCTTGTAGTAAAGGGCCCAAAACTGAACACAGGATTCAAGGTGTGTCCAGTACAGAGGGACAATCACTTCCCTAATTCTGCTGGCCACACTGTTTCTAACACAGGCCAGGATGCCATTGGCCTTCTTGGCCACCTGGGCACACTGCTGGCTCATATTCAGCTGGCCATTGGCCAGCACCCTCAGGGCCTTTTTTACTGCGCCACTTTCCAGACACTCTTCCCCAAGCCTGTAGCGCTGCATGGGATTGTTGAGACCGAAATGCAGGAGCCAGCACTTGGCCTTGTTGAACCTCACACTGTTGGCCTTAGACCGTCAATCTAGCCTGTCCAGATCCCTCTGCAGAGCCTTCCTACCCTCCAGCAGATCAACACTCCTGCCCAACTTTGTGCTGTCTGTGAACTTACTGAGGGTGCACTCGTTCCCCTTGTCCAGATCACTGGTAAAGATATTAAACAGGACTGGCTCCATTACTGAGCCTTGGGGAACCTCTAGTGATCAGATGCCAATTGGATGCAGCACTGTTCACCACCAGTCTCTGGGCCCAGCCATCCAGCCAGTTTTTAACCCAGAAAGGAGTGCACCCCTGCCAGCCACGAGCTGCCAACTTCTGCAGGAGAATGCTGTGGCCAAAACCCAGTGTTACACAAGATAGTTTTGTTTTGCTATGAGAAGGTAGCAAGCCCAGAGGAAGAGTGAGCAACCTGAACTGCTCTATAGAAGTCCCTGCTTCTCTTCATTGACCCCAGGGAAATCCTGACCAGCTCACTTTCTGATTTAAATGCTTCAGTTAAGTGGTATGATATTACTTCCCTCCATGTCTGTAGAACAGACTTCACTTGTGACTGCAAGGAAATTGTAAAGTATTCCTTTTTTCCCTTTCCTAACATAGATATAGCACTACTACTCAATTTCACAAGCCTGTTGGGAGGCTTAATATGTTATTGTTTGTGTTGCTTTTAGAGTTTTCTGGTGGAAGGTATTTTGTGCTCTTAATTTTAATAATGCTCTTAATTATAATAATGTTTTCAATATGTACAGAAAATAATGGGAGATTAAAAAATCTTTTGGAAGGAAATTGCTTTTAGTATATAACCAAAGCAATTCATATAAAATAAGCAGATAAATACAATGAATATGAATCTATAATGCAAAGAATATCTTGCAGGTTGCAGTCGGTAAATGGATTATCTGTGTCCTGCTCACGTTAAGAATGGTCCTCATACTTGCAGTGTTAAAACCCATCCAGCAGCTGCTGCTTCAACCTGTATTCATCTAAATGAAAAGGACTGTGTCTTAGTCTTGTACGGATTCTCATGAAGACCAGTGAGGTATATCTAGTTTTTCAGAGCCATCATTACCAACATTTTGAATAAACCAATGGTTATCAAATCTAGGCTCATTTGTGTGACCTATTGCAAACACAACCTGAAAGGTGAAGATAGTTAACAAGTTGCTTGTATTCATCTCAATTTACAGTTCAGCTTAGTTCAGTCTTCTACTCTGTATTTGCAATAAGTTGCAAACAAGGAAGAGCTAGTAAATTAGGACCTTCTAGAACCAATATCATGGTTTAACTGTGCTGTGAACTCATCTTTAACACCAGCAGGTCAAGTGTCTTGAATAAACAGCTCTGGTGTAAAAGTCTTCCCAGTAGCATAAGAATTTCCTCTCTTGTTAAGAGATTGAAGTTTGATCAGGAAAAGGAAATTGAAATTGTTTCATATTTCATAGGAAGAGTTCTTTTTCTTAAGAAACAAGCTGTACTTTAACACAAGGTTATTCTTGTGTAAACACATGTGCATATTTTAGACAGTATTATGAAACGCCACAGTGGTGAATATTCATTTGGAAGGGTAACGTAAAAATGCCATAAGTTGTTGAATATTTGCACTACATTCTCATTAATGTTTCTGCACAAAGATCAAGATTCACTTTTCATTGCCTCAGTTAGGAACCAGGTTAATCTAAAACAGCATAAGTCACTCCTCAACTGGAATAAGAATTCTAACCAGTTTAATTATCCACACTTAAAAACGATATGGATCAAACTAATGCACTAAACAAGACCTAAACCTAACAGTGGGGCTACAGTCAACATTGAACAAGCATATGGTACAGATGGTCAAAGCAAGACAGGGGCAGGGTCAGATGAAAAGATACCCAAGGTGCACTACAAAAAAAGTTTGCTTTTAGACTTAAAACAAACCAACCAACCAAAAAAAAAATAGTTTAAGGTAATGTTATAATCCCTCAGAGGAAGTCATATGGAAAATCAGTATTCTGGGCCGTGGAGCTATGTGATTGAAAGAAATTTCTTATATATCCTTGACTAACTTCTAGGAGCAGAAATTTTGAAAAAAAAAATCAACTAGTAGTAAAAGGGTAATAGTAAGAGAACTATGATAATTTCATGGTGGAATAGGTTGTCTTTAGCAAAGGTACTTCAGAGGTCTGTTCTGTGGTAGTACATGGTCAGTCACATGATCTGTGTTACTATTCCTTTCTTAAAGAGGAGAGAAGTAGGCTGAAAATCCATGTAAAATCTTGCAGTTGGAAAATCCATGACTAAAAAGTGGCTGATGAAAAATTCTCTAACAAGTCTGTAGAATTCCTCTCCCTTTGACACCTCACTCTGGTGCTTGAGTGTGTGCACACATATATGCATGCACATACATGCATTTTGTTTGCAGTTTTGGTGTTAAGGTACATGGAAATATGTTTTGAAGTGTTGTGTCTTAAATCCATTCTCATGTTTTATACCAACATACCAGCCGCCAATCTTTTATTCTCCTCAAATTGACCTGTTGGCTCCAAAAACCCCAGAAAAGTTCGTAGCAAGATGAAACCTTGTGTATTGTACATGCGTTAATTCTCTGTGAACCATTCCTCATACTGTGTTGCTGATAAATTATAAGGGCATGTTTGCTTTTGTTCTTTCCAGAATGTATATGAAGCAAGAATTTTCATATATTCTGGAAGAAATATCAGAGCTTTGTACTCCCCATTGCAGGCATGTTTCTGTCCTTACATGTGCAATATGTTGCAAGACAAACCTGAATGTACTTTGTGCATGTATGACATCTGCTTCTTTACTAGGACTTTGCATAACTATATAGTTATATTTTTCAGCATTTCTTCTGGGAATTTTTATTTATTGGAGTAAATTCTTGCCATTTGTCATGTTTTCTCTAGTTGTTTTGTTGCAAATAAGATGCAAGGCATTTCTTCTGCAATAGGAATGTATGGAAACAACAAAAATCCACTTGTTCCAGTTATCAGAATTCCCTTCTGATTCTATTCTGCTTGAGAATTTGGGTCCTGGTATTCTTTCTCCTCCGTTTGTACCAAGGAGGCAAACAGGCTTGAAAGATTCACTTAGAGATAGGATAAGCTCTGAGCATCCCTGCCAGGAGGAAATTAAGGCAAGAGTAGAGAACTGTGGGAGAAAATTGGGAGTATGACCTTAGAAGGTAATTTGTCTCTTTTTAATGGCATGGCTTCATTCACACTAGAACAGAGATGATCAGATTGGTGCTAATCAATTTTGAATCTAAAAACTACTTCTGCTGCAGGCTGAGATGTCATTTATAGACTGATTCTGTCTTCTTTTATATCTAAACTTCCTTTAAAGGCTTTCTGTATGCAAGAGGGTTTTCTATTTAAGTTACAAAACTTTAGTATTAGGCATAACATTGTTTAGCAGATCAGACTTTTTAGTTTCCTCATCTGTGGTTCACACCAGCCTAGAACTGCAAAGGGAACTTGCAAGGTTTCAAAGAGAAAAGCACTGGTGGCATTTGAATGCTCCTGCCCACTGTTCTACATATTACAGCAAAGCCTCTTCATGATTCAAAATGGGTTTTTACATCCTGACTGTAGATTAAAAACATCTGATTCTCAATGTGTAAATTTACTATTTTGACATCTATTTTAATATTTCAAATTTAATACACTACAAATCCATAGGACACATTTGAAATACCCACAAAAATCAAAGGAGCAGTCCTAATACAATCTCTAGATATGCTTTTACATTTATCCTTAGGGTTGTGGTGGACTTGCCTGCATTTTGGATCATATTATTTCTTAATGTTTTAAAATTGTCAACCTATGTTTATAGAAGTATAATTTTCTTTCTGAATCTCTTGCCTGCAAATATAGTCTTGCACAGTGGAGATTTAAGAAAAAAATAACGTAGTTGTTAAATGATAATTTTGAGTTTGTTTTGTTTGGTTGGGTCTTTTTGTTTATTGGTTTGGTTTTTGTTTGTTTTTGTTTTTTAAAAGTTTTGTTTGTTTTTGTTTGGTTTTTGTTTTTATTTAGGCAATGTATTAAAGGAAGTTTTGAATTTGGATTAAACCACCTATGGTTCTATTTAAATCTGCAGATTTTTCATTTTCTTGTGTTCAGCTTTGAATAGCTTTACAGATAATTATCTTCTGGAAGTTTTGCAGAAACGAGAATCGTATCAGATAAATATTTTTTTTTTTTAAACTCTCCCATCAGCTCAGTGTGTGGGTAACAGTAATGGTAACAGAAGGGCCATTTACATGCCTTTCTGTTCTCACTTCTGAGCCATCCATTTGTGTCTCAAAAAGACAAGGATCTTCAGATAACTATCTCACTATCACTATCATTAGTTCTCCTAAAACTCTGGTTTTTTCATTGAAAAACCTGTGCGGAAATTACATGATACATCTGAAATCTCAGAGAAACACTTCATATACAATCTCTTTCTCTGAAGTCTCTTTCAACGTCAAAGAACTCAAGGAATACCTTTGAAAGCTGGGCATTCATATGCAGATAAAAGCATCTGATTTGAGGATTTAGGATCACTGCCTTTATATTTAAGTATATTTATTTGTGTCATAGTTAAATATTTACCCTCCACAGTCTTAATTCATCAGGAAATTCCTGTGGCCTTCTAGGCCACATCAGCAAGTCAACACAGTAATGGGAAGTCCCCAAACCATGATGCCCTTGGTGCTGTGCCTGGAATTTTGAGGATTTGCTTAGAGGGAAATTGCTCAGAGAGATGACCTAATCTCTTCCTGAATGAACTATTCCCCTTTGTTCCTTGGCTAAAACTTCATACTTCACTCTGTGTGTGACTTACCATAGTAGAGATAAATGGTCAAGGGCCACCTATCTTTCCTGCGTCACTTCTATCCTGTTAATGGGAAAGGCCATCAATGCTCTGCTAGAAAGTTTTCCATGTTACTATTTTTGTGTGGAGGAGATATGGACTGCAAAATTCTTTATCACTTTAGCCTGTTAACTACAGAGGTGATGATTAAGGTTGTTTCTCTTCACATTTTTCTTGAATGATCCAGTTTGATCTCTTGGCTTTTCCAAGAATTCTGGCTGATGCAATAAATATCCTTTTGTATATTCCTCTGACATTGTTGACCTCCATGACATCGCACAGCTCAACCATTAGGGCCTCTACCTTCATGTCAGTGAAGAACTATTAAAAGAACTATTTGCACCTATTACAGTCCCAAAGTTTTATGCAGGGAAGCATAAGCAAGACAACTGTATTTGCAGAGGCAGACAAAGCAAGAAGAGTTTACCAAGCGCCACAGAGTTGTCATTCAAGGTGATCATTAAAGGATGATTAGAGGAGAATGAATTAAATAATCACTGGTAAGACAACATTTTATGGTTTGATCTGCTTGATGACCTGTTTTGTCAGTCACTGCAGAAAGATGTAATATGTGGCTCTGCAACTGAGAAGCATCATGTTGAATGCATGATTTCAAATCCTCGTTAGATAAGTTTTGCTGAGAAAGCTGGCTTTATTTCATACTTCCTGACATACTGACTTCCCTGAAACTGGAGTGTTAGTTGAGTTTCTTCATCTCCTCTCACTGGCAAAATGCTTGCACCTCATTACATTCTTATGAACACTGGTTTAGAGACACAATGTAATGCTTGGGTAAATTACGTGAAATATCTGTGATGAGTCTGTAGGCTGGGTGTACTGTAAGTGCAATAAGAATATATGTAACTTTTTCCAGTGTTTTTTTTATGATTTTGGACTCTCTGTTATAGTTACAGGACAGGTGACTCCCAAGGAAACTGAAGATGGCTTTGTAACTGCAGACTATTGCCTGTTTGGAAAGGGTTAGCTCAGAGAAAGTGTAAAGGCCCTGGAGAAATACTGGAAAAGCTAAATATAAGGTGGGAGGTGGGAGTGGTTCTTCAGAGCAAGAGGTCTTTCAGTTTGAGGTTGATAAAAGATTAAACTCTGACAGGAGGGGTAAAGGTTGATGTAATCCATAAATTTGAAACTGCCCAAGATACCAATATGTCACTAAAATATACACAATAAGATACCTTGTTCTGAGGTGACAGAAAAGACTGAAAAATTACTCTGGGATACAGCACTGTTCAGTAAAATGCCCTGAAACAATTTAGATGTAAGCTGTTTACTGGTGTGTGGCCATACAAAGATCATAATACTGCATATTTTAGTAGTATTACAGTCTGGTGAAGAAAAAACTCACCTCAGTCAAGGAAGATTTTATTTAAAATAAGACTTTTCTTTTTAAAGAACAGAAAAATTATTTTTCTAAATTTAAGACGAATATAGGAGTGAATCAAAGAAAGTGCTCAGCAGCATGTTTTAATGAGGAAATCGGGAATTCTCCAAATTCTCCTGGCTATCAAAGTAGCTGAAATGCAGATGACCCCTATCCGAAATGCTGAGTGGAACCAGAATGACATGTAGAGCAGTGCAGGCGGTAACCAAAGTGTCACTCTCTCACCAGGAATGTGCTTGCAGCTGTCAATGATGACCTCAAAAGTAGTGTTTATGTTTGCTGCTTATGACCATTAAGGGAAGAAACAATTTAGTAGCAACAAACAAGCACCATGGAGAGTCTGTGATGAGCTAGAGGTCAGGAATACTAGAACAGCATTTGCCCAAACTTGCCAACTTTAAATTTTGCAAGATCTAAGAACTTGACCCCAAGTGTGCCAGGTGTCCTGTTTTGAGTTGATGGCATTCTGAATTTTCCAGGAGTAAGCTTTACAGTAGGTTGTTTTTATTTCACCATTGCAGTGTTAGCACAAGGACGTAGCTACTTTTCAGTAGACTTCAACAGGAGAAATGAATTGGAATTCCTCTGTTACTCTAAACAAACATATGTATATTTTATTCTTTTGGAGAAATGGATGAAAATAGGAAGTCCTGAGACTTCCTATGGAGAACAATATTAAAAAAAAAAAAGGACAAAAAAAAAGTGAATTCCTTACACATTTTACCTGGAACATCGGACACCTTTTTTTTCAACCCCTGATAACCATTATGGCACATGCTGTACTAGCAACTACACAGTGAGGGAATAATTCTGTATTGAATTTTTTGTTCAAGGTATTTGTATATTGACTTTCAAAGTGAAATGGATATATTAATGTTAAAAATAGTATAAAATTAAACACAGACTGAAATAAAAGAATTTGTCTGGGATTCAGGTTCTTAAAGCTAGGTTTATTGATTGTATTTCTTTAATGCTGAACCAGTAATTAAAAAAACCCAGCATTTGTTATCTCTTACCTTAATGCCTCCCACAGAAAACCTGAATTATAAACCCTAAAAATGAAAAAAAAAAAAAAAAGAAACAATTTCCTTGACTCAAGATTTAGCACTCCTACACATCTTGGAAACATCTAGAAATTTGACCACTGACCCCCTGGGGTATTTCCTAGAGGCAGAATTGAGCAAGACTGAAAACATTTTTGTTGAACTGTTATGGGCAAGAAGATAAGACATGAATTCTTGATCCATAAAATATGTATCAAGTGTGACATCCTTTTCCATGTGCATTTTTAAAGACTACTTCATCATTTTTATTAATTATTTTGCAATCAAAATCGTGCAGGGGTTCTGACCAAATTTCATGCGGAGCTCATGACCAAAATTCTAGTCCTTGGTCACTAGAATTAGTTCTGGGTTTTTTGTTTATTTTTTTCTGTGGGCTATAACTTTCCATGATAGAAGACTGAAAATGTGTTTTAATGTAAATTTCCCATTTTTGTTACGCTTAAGTTTCAGTATGACACTTCAGTGTTACTTATATCAGTGTGGTTTTGAATCCTGTCATGTTTTCACTTCCATGGTAAAATCCTTCAGAAAGGCCATTAGCAAGCTGCAGCAAGATTATTTTTAAAATACTACTCCTAATGCAATACAAGCTTTATCTTGTGAGACAGCTTCACATCCTAAGTCAGAGTTGCTCCTTGTTTTTTTCCATCAGAGTGGATATTTTTTTTGGGTTTGCTTCTCTTAGGCTCAGCCTGGTATTGCTATTACATTTTCCAGGTGTTGTTATCATGAGCCCTTACCAAAAAATACAACTAGAAACACCAGTAATTTCCTATGGGAACATGAACCCAAAGGAGGTTTTCAATACATTCCACAAACTCAAACCATTATCATTAAATAGTCTCGAGCGGATTAGAAACTAAAAAAAAAGTCTCTTGACTCTCACCCAGAGTGTGGTGTTAATGAATTTTTGTGGAGTTTGGCCCAACGCTGCTCACAGTGAATCAGCAGGAAAAAACTAAGCTCAATTTCTCTTCAGGAAAGAGCATTTCCCAACCTCAGGCCCAGCCTTCTCTTCTTCCCTCCTTCCCCTGTCCCTTGCAGAAGTGGTAGAAATTCCAGGTCTACCTTTTGATACCGGTTCTCTGGGTTCACCTACAATAAAATGTTTCTGCTGTAACATAAAGGGATTTCTTAACACTAAGAGACAGACAGACCTCAACTCTGTCCAGGCAAACTTATTTGGCAGAACAGGAAATTCCCAGATGGTCAGGAGGAATTTTAAAGGGCTGGAGTGTTTTGTTGCAAAACGCTAGCCTGGCACCCACAGAGACTGAAATCTGTTATTTATAGCAAAGCAGAGGCAGAAAACAGATGGTGTGCTTCCTCACAATGTGCTCTACAATTGCCACATTGTGTCAGCATGAATTTGTGGGGTACCACATCAAGAACTGAAATGATAGTACAGTCTTACGCCCAGCTAGTTCTTTCCTCCACATGCCTAGAAAGATACCAACTAAAACTGTGTGCAGTAGTGGTTTTAAAATACAAAAAAAAAAAAAAAAGGAGAAAAAGCCCAAAAACCCCAAAAAATCCAACCATTTTTAGAAAGCCCTGGAACAACAGCATAAGTCAGGAATCATGTCACTGGCATCTGTGGAACAATGCCAATGTCAATCTGCTGCAGCTTAAAGAAGAAGACTCAAACCCAGCCTGTGAGAAGAAGAGACAAACTCAGATTTTTTTGTTCATTAGCAGATAGGATTCTGTGTACAGTTTTTATTATTCACACTCCCCAGGCCTGAAAGGGGAACGTACATCTCATGAGAACAATTTTATAGAGATATTTTCAGTATTTCCATTTTTCTTGTGTCAAAAAGAACATAATTGTGACATTGCCCATTGGGGTTTTTTCACTATTCCTCTTTTCAGTCCCTTAAAACACTGAAGAAGAACTGAGATACTTGTTAAAACAGAAGCACTCAAACTAATCAGGCAAGTTATCTTCATTTAAAACTAGTCTTGGATTCTATCTGGCATCTATTTTTCAGTGGACATTTGAGTTGGATTTTGTGTTTCTTTTGCTGAAGCCAGTCAGGAAATATTTTTGGGGTTTTCTCTGAAATGTTTTAAAATAGAAAAATCTTTTTTTTTTTGACATTTTCTCCAGATAATTTTTACATTTACATGAGCTCTTTTTGTGATAGAATTGCTATGTAGGAGATGTAATCATGTTAGAGACCTTTGAACCCAACGGCTTGAGATCTCAGGTAAAAGTAATCCCATGGCAGAGAGCAACTAAACAATAAACCAAAATGCTATGATTCTTAGCCAAAAAGGTTAGAATTCTTAGTTAAATAAGGTAATCTATCTCCTTTTTTTTTTAAAAAAAATCTATTTACATATTTACTTATAAATTAGTCTTCCTTTTCTTTTTAAAAAATTATTTTTTTTCATGAACTGAAAGAAATGTCATTGGAAAACATTTTTCTGCTGATAAAATCAGCAGATTGATTTTTTTTTCCTTTAGCATGAACTAAATTAGCCAGCTAAAACATATTTTTCTTAATTAAACCAAAAACCAGGGCATTGGAAGCAAAGTTACAAATAGTTCTCTTTGAACTCAGATGCCTCTAGTTCAGTGGGGACAGTTTGCATGATCTTTTCTACATCAACAACATTCCACATGCATATTCTTTCTATCTTTTTCAAAAAAAAAAAGGAACTGTAGAAGCAACTGTATCCAGATAAACAGGAGGACACCACTACAGTGCATCCCTTTTCTTGTTAGAAAATGTATCCATGTACTGTGCCTGTACACCGATATTACACTTAGGCTTCTCTTTCCTATTCCAAGATAATACCAGAACTTGATTCTACTTTCACTCATGTCAGCCCTGATGGTCATGTTTTAAAAGTCTGCTGATTTTATCAGTTGAACACAAGATAATGTATTGTTTTGTTTTTATCTTGAACACAAGATAATTCCATTGTTTTGTTTAGTGATAAACTAGAAATGCATATTTGGATGTTAGAATCATGAAATGGTTTGGGTTGGAAGGGACCTTAGGGAACTAGGCTGTCTAGTTCCAACCCCACAGCCATGGGCAGGGACACCCTCCACTAAAACAGGTTGCTCAAAGCCCCATCCAGCCTGGCCTGGAACACTGCCAGGGATGGATAGCTACAACTTCTCTGGGCAGAGGTGCTCTGAAAACCAGGGGCTTTTTTTCTGAACTTGGTGGAGCCTGCATGCCTTGGTTGATAGAGTTACATGTCATCCCTCGGGCATCTTATGACAGAAATGCCTTTTAATAATGTATGCCAGTCACCAAGCCCATGTACATTTTTCTTTTGTGTTTCTACACTGCAGCATACTGAGGAAAAAATCTTACTGTGAAGGTCACCGGATAAAATTTACAAAAATTATAAGGGCTGCTTGAGTGTCCCTCCCCATAAATGATCTCTCTGCTTGAGTTTTTAACCTGTTCATATTTTTCAGCTTCTGCTATCTTTGCTAACAACAGAGGATATTAATATCTGTGATTCTTCTGTTTATTAAAGCTGTAGTTCCCGAATAAAATTTCACTGTTATTGGCATTGTTTGGGATATCTTTTGTGTATGGAATAAAGTAGTTTGCCCAATTCTGACATCCAGAAGTTATTCTACCGTATTACTACATGGAAGCAAGTTATGAAGGTTTTCAGTATTTCTTTTAATTACAGAGCACATATAAAAAGATCAGAAGTAAATCACTTGTCCTTCACAATTCATCACAGCTGGATAATGTACATTACATACAACATGTAGTGGACACCTCTGTTTTTAGTACAAGTGAAATACCATTGCAGTAAACATTTAGAGGATATTTAGCTTGGAGCAAAGTTTACAAATTTACTGACAAACTCGAGAAGAAAATGTTATAGTGATTATGTTTCAGATTACAGACAACAGTTTACTTACATCTCCTAATATAAAGAAATCATCTAGGTATAGAAATCCTAGCTATTGTGATGTCAAAGGGCAGAACTTTAGTAATTTCAGTGCAGTCAAGACTACATATCTAACTCTGCTGGTTAAATTTCTGGCCCTACGAAAGAAGTAGTGTTCATGCCATAAGTTCCATGCATATATCTCATATAGCTCTGAGGCCCCATGCTTGCTTTACGGTCTTGCATTCATTTTTTGAAGAATGGCAACAATTGATCATACTTCTATAACCTTTTGTGTTCAGGATCTCAATACATTTTACAAACATCAGTGAATAAAGCTTCATAGCACTCAGAAGGCTTGGAGATTGTGTTAATTTGGTTCTCATTATCCAGTGGAAAACCCAACTTATACAAGGTACAAGCTGATGTACATTTAGGCACTTCAGAAATCTAAGTACAGCCAACAATAGCACCAAGACCTGAGGCAGCTTCAGTTTTTATATGACAGCTATCAAAATACTTCACACTAATACAGATAGGTAATTATCCAACTGCCTCTCAGGTCACTCATCTCACTGCTGTCTAAAAAATTTGATTTTTGTGGGCTAATTTCATAGCTGGTGTAAATTGACGCTGTTCAACCTAGGTTAGTGGAATGGTGTTGATTTAAATCAGCTAGGCATCTGGATGCTCATGCTTGCATTAAAACCTCATTCTTAATGCATCTTGATGCCTCCTTGATGAATCTGACCACTTTATTGGACTGAAACTAAACTGGTCAGAACTCCTGCACACATCCATGCCATTTCCTTTTATGAATTTCTAACATGGCCATTTTCTGTATTTCTGAAGGGACCAGTCCTGGTCACACAACCTGATGTGCAAAGAGGCAGTGTTGCAGTGCAGCAGCTAATCCTCAGCACCACCCATGCATGGAAACACCGAACCATTTGACACCTACTCCTGTTTGTCAAATGACTGTTCCCCACATGTGGAAAAACGAGCCAGCAGAGAAGACCAGCATGGCTGAACAGAGAGATTTGGCTGGAAATAAGGGAGAAAAGGAGATATTTTGACCTTTGAAAGAAAGGACAGGCCACTCAGAAGGGCTACAAGGATGCCATGAGGTTCTGCAGGGAGAAAATTAGCAAGGTCAAAGTCCAACTAGAACTTAATCTGGTTACTGCTGTAAAAGACAATAAAAATATTTGTATTAATACACCCATTATTGGGCGTGGAGGAAAGCGTAGTCACAAAGGGTGAGGAAAAGGCTGAGGTACTTAAACCCTTTCTTTGCCTCAGTCTTTAGTAGTTAGACCAGTTCTCGGGAAGTGGTTGAGTCTCCATCTCTGGAGGTACTTAAAAAATGTAGATGTGGTGCTTAGGGACATGGTTTAGTGTTGGACTTGGCAGTGCTGAGTTAACTTTTGAATTTGATGATCTTAAAAGTCTTTTCCAACCTAAATGTTACTATGATTCTATTACTATGAATAAAAGATATGAGTTTGTTGTAAAATGTTTACAAAACATGAACATTTTCAAAGGGATTTGTCTCCACCCAGAGTTTTGGACCAAATTTCTCAACAATCTTCTCATGTTGTTGATGCATACTTTTTAACACCGGCAAAGTACCATTCATTGCAGAACTATGCAAATGAATAACTATGAAAATATGAATATTTAATTGATTTTTTAAATGAGTGAATCTGATGTCGCCACATATTTGCCTAAACCCACCTTGTGTGAATTTTCAGACACATCAAGGAAAGCAGTGCATTTTTATATATTGCTATTATGTGCATATTTCCAAATTTAACACATTTACTATTCTGTGTACAATTTTAGCTGACTTCATATGTGCCCACATGTCATCTACTGAAGGTTTTAGAAAAACTGTGCTCACATAAATATTTAGAATAGCATACTTGGGTTTTATTTACGATTTTTTCAACTGTCTTCTAGCTTTGAAGTTCTAGCTTGTTAGGTCAAGTCACTGTTATCTATGTTACATAGCATGTAAAGGAATGAACTATTAAAATATGTAAGCACAAGAAAATTTGGTAAAAATGCAAGGAACATTAGCAGTGAAGACACTGCTGAACTGTTGAGTAGAAAACACATCAAGGTTTTGGTAGGAAGAAGGAATGATAAGAAAATTCCAAGGAACGATGTTATTATATCTGAAAAATTGTAAATTACTTTTCAACTAAAGACAAATGATCAGGTCTATTATCAACACCTCAAATACTCCTTGCAACAGAAAGAGCAGCTTTTGTGTGGACTTGTGGAACTATCTATTTTTTTATATCTTTCTTTATGTTATCAGAGCTATGGAATGTTAATACTAATTAGATTTTTATTTATTTTGGTCGGTGACATAAGATATTCTCTCTTTCTTGTTACACTTGCTGGAATATCCACTGCCTTTGCTTCTGTTTCTGTTGACTGTAGATTAATACAGCATCTCTGAGTTCAATAAAATGTAACTAGAGGTAGAACAGGCATTGTTTTCTTTTGCATCTGTACACATAATTTTGAACATATGGTTCATATTCTTGACTTAAATTGTCACTAACTTGAACACATGCTTGTGTTTAATTTTTTTTTGTACTTCTATGTTTTGCATTTGTTGCCCAAGAGATTCATAGCCAGCTGCAAGGCTCCTTCTTAGGGCAACACCCTAAAGGACTTAAAAGAAGGCAGCGAGAAAGCTTCACTAATGAAAGCATCCAAAGATAATTAAGTTCCCTGGTACAAAGGACTATGATGAGAAGTGAATGTGGGAGTGGTGCATACAGTTTGAATTAACAACCTCCACTAGCACAGGGGATTTTGAAAGTTACTACAGATCAGCTTTCATCTGGAGGTCATCTAACTTCTGATGATGTCACCTTTTCTTTCAGATATTTACCATGCTAGGAAGAGGCAAAAAATTTATATTTACTCTTATTTCAACATATTATCCAAAGAAAATTTGGCAGCCTTTAGTATTTCTTTGGCACAAGAGAACCTTTTACATGCATACAATCTTTTTCACCTTCCAGTTATGATCCAGAAATATCTAAATTTTGTTAGTTGAGCATATTGTCTTGAAGAATATGATGTAAAAAGGATTATGTCCCATCTAGGAATTCATAATTGCTGTGAAAGAAGGATATTGAATGAAACTGAAAACATCTGAAACTTTGAAAGATTTAATGTACATTATAGAAAAATTTTATCATATTTTGTTTATTATTTACTGTTACAGAGTCTATTTATACTGACTTCAGAGATAACATTAATTAACTGCATTCCAAATGTGAGAGGAAATCTCTCTTCAGCACAGGATGGTTTGGTTGAAAGTTAGTGTGATGTCAAAGTAGTTAGAAAAAATACAGCAGAGTACACTGTTTAACTATTCTTTTAGAAAATACATATTTTTTTTTTTAGCTAGTGATAGGGAAAATTGAAACACAGTACTGATGATGAAAGCAGTGACAATTTATATGTATTCATTTTACTAATACTAAACTCTGTTGCTTTAGGGGCAAAGTATAGCTCTTGGTAACAAAATTTTATTTTAACATAGTTTTTCATTGAATACTGTTTGCAATCTATCAGATTTGGTGGAATTAATAGAGTGATTTAAATCTTGAACTTCCTATTATACATATCAAGTGGTTATATAGCAGTAAGAAATGAACACTCACTGCGACTAAACACCTCTGCTCAATACCCTGAAAATTGGAAGATGAATAGGAAACTAGACTTTAAAGATAGGAAGGCAGGTAATTTAATAGAGAAAAGTCTTGCTTTGCTTTTTTTCTTTTCTTTTTTTTCTTGTTTTTTCTAAGTAAAATAAGCTGGTCACTTTTAGTTTGTTGTCAGTTTAATCCTCTATGGTTTCAGTCATCACAGTAGCATTTTCTGCACTTGTTTATATAATCTGAGAGTAGATGTCTAGAATTGTACAGTCTTGTCTCTGCTTCTTTTTTTTTCCAAACTTCAACTAGTCAAGATGACATTTGGTGGCAGGAACTTCCATTTTCATATGCTAAATAACCATCTTCTTCCACAATCTCCATATAAAAATATTTAAGAAAAAGTGCAGCAAAAATTTATTCATTTGTAGGGCCATACAGGGATTACCTTTAATTTTCAGCCTTTCCATCGCCACCCACTTGTCTTGTTTCTTTCTTCCTTGTTCTCTTTTAATTTATCATAAATTGACATTCTATGATCTATTCATGTGCCTCTGTTATTTATGGCATAATTTTATTTCCTCATTAATGTTTTTCATTTAGTCTCTTGTCGTAGGTAACTTTCCAGTTCTTATTCTACTATTCAGTTAGTTTCAGGAATTTTCAAAGATTTCAAAATCAGGTTCCAATATTAACAGGAATTATTTTTCATAGTTATCTGTGAAAGGATATGCAATCCTGGCTCAGAAACAGCCAGTCTGATGAGCTGGCTTTGTGCCACAGGTCTTGGATTCCCTGAGATCCCAGGGTGCGGAGGAACTTGAGTGCCTAGGAGACAAAGCTGACCCAGAAACCTTGGCACTTGGATGTTATGGCTCCCATGAGCATTGAAACTCCTGGCTTTATGGCTGCCCAGGATAAAATTCAGCCAAGAGCTTGCTAACCTTGGAAGACCTGGGAGTCTGGACCTTTGCAGCTGGCAATCCCAGGACTTTATGGGTCACAGGTCCCTGTGAATCTGTTCAGTGGCTCTTTGCAGAACCGGGAGCCTGGAGATGTCTTTGTGTTGGACCGCACAGGAACTTGGTAGTGAAGGTGACAAATCCTGCCTAGAAAGTAGGTTTCCATTACAATTTTTGTATTTGAACTCCTTTCATGAAACATTCTTACAACAATAATTTCAAATTCTTAAAAGGGGAAACACTTTTGGAGCAGTGTTAAGCTTGTTAGATTGAAGTGCCTCTGTTTATTAGTGTTTTGGTCTTGGAAACACTGATATGTGGAAGAAGAGCATTTGAAGTATCTTGCAATGGCACCAGAATTGATTTCAAGTCTTGCTCCAGATTTGAAATAGAGAGGAAGGTGTGTTCTTGATAATTGATGACCTCAAGGTTATTTCACATAAGGGTATATGCAGATGTGTGTATAGCAGGTGCTTATGTTGGAAATCCATAATGCTCATAACTCCTCTTCCCCTAAAATCAGATAGAGTTTGGCAACTGATTTCAGTTAAAACAAATTAGATGTTCATTCAGAAATAAACAGACTCATTTGGTATGTTGAGCTTGTATCTTTTCATAATGGTTATGAGGCTTATTGCTTTAAAAAACTGGAATGGAGTTTGTGTAATTTAGGGACATAAGCTAAAATGAAAAATTCTAGAAAATTAATTCCAGAAAAAGAATGACAAGGTTGTTTTGGTTCCAGTAATGTGGATATTTGCTGGGTTTTGTTATTTTTTTCCTGATGGACTGAAATACATCTTTATTCTCTGGCTACAGATGCAGAATATTACACTTCCTTAGCACTTTGGTTTACTAGAACTTTGTGTGGGTGAAAATCACTTTTAGTGACAAGATCAGAATTCAAGACCACTTTGGATTAGCCTCCAAATATTCAGTAATTACTCTATCTTAATATTTCAATGCTTATTGGTTAAGGACTTTATTAACTTCTTTACTATACAAAATCTGGGCTAAGAAGCCCATGGAAAAAACACTTTGTTTTTAAGATTTCCAATACTTTTTGCTGAGGAGCTACAAACCTTGTGAAACAGTCTTTCTCTCAGACTTTGTCGTTGTTTTACCAGGCTCAATTTTCTGAACTATTCAGTGCATGATCTAATATGAGGGGGAAAAAAAAAGGCTGGATATTGTCCTACTCAGTCCAGTCTGTTTGGAGTCTTGGGTCTTCTGATCAGCCAGCCTGTGATTACTGCATACCTTGACTTGCTATTGCTGTCCTAGCACATAAAGGTCTCCTAGCAAGTTATGGCACTGCCACCCATTATTTAGGAAGAAATCAGTCATCATCCCATTCTGCTGTTTGCTCTCCCAATCCTGAATTGAGAGAGATGCCACAACTGTGGTTTCTGAGACCATCTTCTGTGAAGTAGGGAGAGCTCCTGTAGAGGAACTCTGCGTGACCAGAGGCGCCTGC
The DNA here is from genome assembly GCA_013396775.1 of Cephalopterus ornatus. NCBI lineage: Eukaryota > Metazoa > Chordata > Aves > Passeriformes > Cotingidae > Cephalopterus > Cephalopterus ornatus. The sequence continues at coordinate 412,709 of VZRE01012196.1, read as the reverse complement.
TCTTTAAAAGCATCAGCTGCTGCAGTGGGACAGGGCTCTGATAGACCCTTTGTCTAACTATGTCGGTTAACTCTTTCTAATTGAGCCAATTCTTTTCAGACGCTGCAATGGAAAAAAGTCTTGAAACAAAGGTTTAGAACCCCAAATTTTGTTTTCAGGCATATATCATGGTGCAGGAAGAGTATTCTCCAACTTAGTACCCCCACTAAAACCATATGCCAATCGCCCTTCCTGCCTTCTTCCATCCACTGTGCTTTGCTGGAGAGGGGAATTGGAGATACAAAAGGCAAAAATCACAGGTTTGAAATAAGAACAATTTACTGGAAACAGCAATGAGATAAGAAAATGAACAGTAACAGCAACAGAACTAACTACAGAGGGTACAGGAAAAGGAACTATTTGCACAGAAAACCCCCTGACAGGAGATAATACCAGAAGGCTCCCTCTGCCAGGATTGCTTGCCCCAACTGGAATCCCTTCTCCCCTGAAAGACACTTCCCTTCCCCCTGCCCCTGGTAACGATGTGAGGCAGTGTAGAATAACCTCTGTGTCCTAGCCATGCCCCCTCCCAGCTACTGCAAAAATTAACCCTGTCCTGGGTGGAGCTAGGACAGCATATTATTAACATTCAATGAGCAGGGAAACAGTTAAAAATGTTGAAATTCAAAGCCCAGTTCAAAACCCGTACCTGATACTTTAGAACAAAGGTAGAGGGGGAAAAAAAGAGTGATGGGCTTGAGTTTCTATTGTAAACTTTTTTAGCTGTCAAAACAAGCAATACAGTCCATTTTGGAACACTAAGAATAGAGATATATTTGCTGCTCAATAGAAACCTCCAGAACTGAGTGTCACAGGATGCAATTACTAAGATGGATATGAAAAGGAAATGTCAAAATAATATTTTTTTGCAAAAGAGAAGATATTATAAGTAGCCAAATGAAGTGTCTCAGATAAAACAGAAATTATTGCATTTATTACTTTTTTTTCATCAGTCAAGATTCTGTTTAGCAACATTAAAGTTTAATGTTAAGAATAAGCTTAAGTCTCATTGCAGTCATCTTTTAAACAAAAGTGCCTATGAACATTAGTTGTTATCTTTAAAAATCACTCATGATTATAGGACATCTTAAACTATGGATTAACATATAGGACATATTTAGTGAAAGTAACAACTAAATCTACAATGATGGTAGTAGATTCAGGATTGCATACAAGAGTAAAAGGAAGGACTAGTGATATTATTAAGTTCCTTTTCCTTTTAAACTGTTTCTTAATGAGCTGACTGGGTTTCTCTTTAATAGGGCGCTACATTCTTCTAATTAAGAAAAAAATATTCCTAAATGGACATAACATCATATATCTCACAATTTACTGATCAAAAACATCTAATAACTTTGTAATCTTTCTAAAGATTTAAAAAGAACTATTTAGGAATGTTTTAGTCAGTCTGATTTCTATGCTGTGTGAGGTAGAAGATGACCAAATGCTGTCCTGCTGAGAAGGTACTTGTGGTCTCATACTATGTTAGAGTGTTGTATTCATTGGGACAATTAATACAGGTCAAAAAGGTGTCAACAAGGCTTTGGCATATAATAGAATAGATAAAGCCTAATCACAGCTTTTTCAGAATATTTCTATATGTCTTTCTTGAAAAGAGTATATTTAGTCTGCTAGTACCAAGGCATATCTTTTCAACTCGTGATTCAAACTGTGTGAACACCACAAAGGAGTGAAACATATTTCTGTATTTTACTATTTCCTGATAAACAGTAAGTACTGTGTCTAAAGTCCTAGAACACAAGCTCAGACTCTGAGTTCAAGCATTATTCTCAAGGTTATGTCCTTATTACTTCACTGCTTATGATGCAGATGCCTAAGTGTCTTATTAGATATGAATCTAAATTAATAGTGTGCTTCATGTTTAAGTAGCTAATTGGGCAGTTAGAGAAGAAAAAAACAAATACTGAGAGGAAAACAAAAAAGGAAATGATAGGCAGCATCAAGTAAAGATGAAAATAATAATTGAATAATTGAAAATATTGAAATAATTGAAAAATTATTAATGATATCACATTTGTAATAAATTTTGTACAACTGTTGATTTAATCTTCCTTATAAAAATATTATTTTTGATTTAATCTTCCTTATAAAAATATTATTTTATTCAATTCATATCTTGCTTCTGTCTGTTTGATAGAACATAATCAGCAAAAGTTATACAAACAAAATAACAATCCAAATATTCCTGAGAGTTTACTTTGTGCTGAATGTCTACATTAATAGATGTCAAACTGTTAGATTATCATTAAATGGATTTTAGAAAAGTTTACAATTTCAGAGGACCTGGCTAGGAATTCTTCACATTATTGACAAAGTTTGTGTTCTGCTTTCTGTCAGTTGAAATAAACAGCTAGAAAAAATGTGTTTCTCTGCAGCTGTTTTCTGCATTAAGAAACATTAAGGGGTGAGCATTAATTTGAGGTGATTCCTTTATAAACTTTGATCAGTAAGTCACCAAAGTCTGACAGTTAAAACTGATTTTTTTTTATTCTGATAGTATTAGTAAAAAAGAATTCTCTATAAGCTTTAATTTTTATATCATGCTGATTCAAATGGGAATTGAGATTATTTAATATATATGACACATAGGCAACTAAGTCAGATAAGGACATGAGTAACTATTAGCAGATATGATTGCTAAGGAGAATAAACTTGGGGGTTGGGAAAAGCTGTTTGTGGGGTGGTATATATATAAACAACAATAATAAGCTAATGTGTTTTTCAGAATGACATAGATGAAATAGAGGAAAAATCTCACAGTGAAATACTAAAACTTGCATATATTTTAAGAAGATTGTCTTTACTGTATTATGTGTTTTGAAATTGAAAAATACACACTAATATTTCATTATTTTAGGGTCCAAAAATTTGTTCATACAAAGTCTGGTTTGGATATATGTATGAACGTATGTAAACATTCATGCATGTGTTTATATATGTGTATGTCTTCTGTGTTTCAACCCATTGTCTGTACAGATGAAAATTAAAGCACTCATTATAATTAATATAGATATATTCATGTAAAGTTAAGAGGATTTAAATAAATAAATACAAATATTTTACCTTTCAACTTCACAGTTATGAGATGCACAAGTGACTACACCACTTTGGACTACCCCCCTGAGTGAGTTGTTAACTATCTAATCTTTTTCTACTGTGGATACAGTCCTGCCATTCTCTTCCAGGCAAAGTTCCTACTGAAATCAGGGGTTTAGTCTGAGCAAGAGTTTTAAGTTTAAGCTTCTTATTGATAAATAGCTGTTAATAGTCCCCATTTCAAAGAAAGGCTATGTTTTGACAGAATTATATTCTGATTCTCTTTTTTTTAAACTTACACTTAAAAAGCATTTATGAGAACATGATTTAGAATTAATATCTGGAAGCTCAGAACAGATGCAGTTTTACAATAAGGTAGCTGGAGAAATGCTTCTCCTCTACTGATGCTCAGGGTTATATTGAATTTGCTTCCTGGAGCAGGAATGTGAGGCAGTACAATGGCTTTCATATGTTTACAAATGGTGCATGAAAAGCATCACCGTTCAGTATTGTTTGGGTAACTTAGACTCACAGGTTGTATACTCAGCATGTATTTTTCCTGTCATGAGAGAGGATAAGCTCATCAGGTCCATTAGGTCAGAGGTTGAATAGGAAAGGCAAGAGACCATGCAAGAGTTCCCACCACTATGCCCGACTTGTAAATAAATAGAAGACTTCAGTCTCCACCACTATCAAGTCTTCTCTTTTCACAAACACTTAATTCAGCAGCACAAATAGTCTTCCTTTTTTTTTTTTTTCCTTAAAAGATAAAAAGACACCTACAGATCTTATTCTGTTTGCCTGGGCCTGTCTGCCTTTCTTTACCATTTGTGATGATTGATTGCTTCTGTGTTTCATCAATTAAAAATGTTTTAGAGTACAAACTCTTTAGCATGTTTAATAGAGTCTGGTTAAGTAAACATCCTCCACCAAAGCAGCACAACTAGAGCTTAAAATAAATATTGCTACTGTGCCAAGTTCATAATTGCTTGCACATTTAGCACTTCACCATATCCTAAGCATAGCCATTAAAAAAAAAAAAAAAAAAAAAACAAAACAAAACAAAACAAAACAAAAAAAACCCCAAAGCCAAAATGAAACAGCTTTGTCTACTTACAATAGTTGTCATGAAACTGTAGCCATTTAAATACTGCAGGGTACTCACATTTTTTAAATATTTGATTTTCTAGTTTATATAATCTACAGAACTTGTTTCAAAGAATCAAAAGCTGAGCCTGAAGATGAGCAGTGGTCAGGTTTAATCATCAAACTAGCTGTGTAAGTGCTTTCATACTAATTTCTTTCTTCCAACAGGATAAATTTTCAAGGATACAGCATGAAAGGATCCCATGCATCTGTCCCTTCTTTATTGGAAAGGCAGACTTTAATCTGTTATTTTTATTGCAAGATAAATAAAATCTATTACAGTTAGGTGAAAGATACCTGTTACAACCAAGAAAACTGACCTTAACAACTAGGCTATGCAGACTAATTTATTCTCTAAAGTCAACATAAATTTAAAAAATTAAAATATTTTTACTAGAAAAATATATAAATTGTAAAATTTAAATAAATGTAATTTCTTCCAAATTAAAGACATTTTGAACTGCTCAGATGATGTATAAAATCCCAATGGTATATTTTTATCAAGCTAAATACATGGTAAATGTATTTGGGTTGATTTCTTTTTTTTTTTTAAATTCTTTTTTTTTTTAATTGATTTCTTTTCTGTAGAAGAAATCAGTAATAAGCTTTGAAACATAAGGAAACAAGATATAGAGCTGATAAGTGATAATTAAATAATGTTGGAAAAAATACTAGTGTGTAGAATATCAAGACTTACAGATTCTCTTTTTAGTAACTGCTGACTCTAAGAAGGAGTTCTGGTCAAGACTCTGAAAAGCCATTAATGTTTTGTTTGTATGTGCTGCTGCTACCATTAATTCAGGCACGTTAAGGAGAACAGGCTTTCAGAGCAGAGATACTCAGCTTTTCCAGATAATCAAGCCTTAAACAAGGCAAGATATGATCAGACAAACTTTGCATGAGCTTCTACAGGAATCCAAGGTAAATCTGCTACTGATGATGGAGTGAATCTTAGACATGTAGTCTTGAAATGTGGTCTGCAGATCGTATCCTCTATAACTTAACTTTTATAGGGTGTGTGTTTGACAAGCTGGATTGTATTTTATGCATCCATGGTATCTCGTTAAATTGCATTAAGTCCAAAACTCCAGGTTTGTCTACCCCTAAACCTCGAGGAAATTTGGGCTTGGAAGTAGGCATGTATAAATGAAATAGTTGTGGTTACATGTTTCTGGAGTATCTGCCAGGATACTCCAATATTTATCTTTCATCTTTCAACTTTTTTTTCCCTAAAAATTTCTCAGATATTGTCTTTATCACTGCTGAAAACTTAATTTTCAATCTCATTGTCTTGAATGAGGATGCATTTTTTTATACAATTGCTGAGAAATGTGTTAAAGGAAAGAGAGTGAGAGGAAGTTCTGAAGAAAAGACAGTTTAAGTGCTCCCCTTTAAATTTAGGTTCAGTTTAAATTCCAGTTTTTCTGTCTACAACCTGTTGTACCTTCCATGTCTCTCTCATTTTCCCTCCATCACTCCTCTGGGCCTGTGAATTTTGAGCGTGCTTATATGGTAAATACATGCTTTACACTGGAATTGAAAACACAAGATAGTTCTATGTATATGATTGACAAATCAAGTATTAAAAATACAGCTGATTGTAAGAATTTCTACTAATTATATTTGTGCCATGTTTGACCAAAATATTGGCAAGCAGAGTATTCTTGTTTGAATTCCGAACAATAAGATTGCAATATTAGGAGATTTGTTGAGCACACAATAACCATTCACTAAACTTAAAACTAGGTCCGAGAAAGTTTTCATATTTCATGAGCTTTGGTTAAAATAGTGTCACAATACTTCCAGGGAATTCTTACAATTCGTATTGCATAAGCAAAAGGAAGTTCTGCATTGTTAAGAAAAAATGAACCATTTAATTGACTTTTTTCAATTAAAAACCACATTAAATTTTGCAATTTCATAGCTGTGCAATGATACAGAGCATTTACTTGAGGACAACACAGCGCTACAACTCTCCAAAAATGAGTATCCCAGCATGCTATGCTGTTCACTCAACAGGAGAAACTGAAGCATGAATGAGAAAGGAAAACTAACAAACAGGTTTGCATCACTTAATGGTTCAGTTTATCAACTTTAATAAAAGATTGAAAAGTATATTTAATTACATACCATTTACAGTTCAAGAACATGAAGATTAATATCTGATCAAGAAGGGCAGATTTTTGAAGGAAATATTATCCTTCTGTGAAGGGGGTGCATTGAAAGTGTTTTGTTTTATTTTTAAGGACCCTAGGGAAGAAGACTTATCCAATCAATCTAAGAGATATCAATCTCTTAGTCTGGATATTTACCTGATAGGGATCCAAGTGCTGATTTTCAGGATACTCTTTCCTTCTTTCTCTCTGTATTTATTTTGTTTGTTTAGTATTCCTTTTATCTCTCAGCTCCTCTCACTCCAGAGTATACGTGAGTATATGTTGTAGAACATTAAATAGGCACCTAGAGATGTATTAGAAACTATACCATAACGTATTTCTCTAAAATGGAGTATGTGGCTAAACTGTAGAAGCAGGAAAAATTTAGATTATGACATTGAAGACATCTCAGGAGAAATGGAAATCTTGAATTCAAAGGTAGATTAGCATAAGAGTTTCAATTACTTTTACATTGTCTTTTTTGGCTACCATGAATCTGCTTGAAGACCACTGCTCTAGTCTGTCAATGGCTTTCTTGTACTGGAGAACCTGGGATACAGGGCTCCAGATCTGATCTTGTGAATTCCAAATAGTTCAGGGCCATTTGCAGTGAAGTGCCAAGCAGGGAGAGATCCTCTCAGCATGCAGACTGTGATCCTTTAATGTGTTTGTGGTGTGGCTGGCCCTCATTGCTGCAAGGACACCCTTTCGCTTATCTCCACTGCGATCCCCAGGGCCTCCTCTGCGTAGGGGCTCCTCAGTTGTCCCTCACACTGCACTAGTGCACTGGGCTGTCCCCTCAGGGTGGGTGAGTTTGTACCCACCAGTGCCGAACTTTGTTAGGTTGCATTTTGCTGACCTGCTGGGGTCACTCTGAAGCAGCAGTCCTGACCTCTCGCACATCGACTGCTCCCTGCAGTTTGGGGTCGTCTGAATATCGGTTAACTGATGTGTTTGAATGTTGAGTGTTACACACTTTGCAAATACTCAGCTTTAGGAAATAGTAGGCTGCACACCAACCATCTACAGCAGGCCACTGATACTATTTTGCTTCATTCAAACTGTTGCGTGAGGTTTGATAAAGTGCTTGGTCAAAATCCCCCAGGTCGTAGGTCCCTAATTCTGAAAATCTAACACTTCTTCTTGAAAAAAATTCCAAACTCAGTACTGCTGTCCAAAGATTTAATGCATTAAAATCAGGGAACTGAGTAAAAATGAAGACTTTTTTTTATTTTTATCTAAGTCAAACTACCAGTAGTCAGGCAATCTGGAGAGACAGGAAGGCAACTTTCAAAGGTTTTCAAGCTAGAAATTGTGTGTCCCACCATCTGAAATCTTCCTCCGTTTCAGGATGCTTTTTAGGTACAAAATATAACAGATTATGATGAAGCAGAGTGTGGAAGATCTGCCTTAAAAAACCCTTTCACAACTTATCTAATTGAGTTAGTGGCTGAAGGGTACTTACAGATTTGTTTTAACTTTCAACAGATAATTGCACGTGTACAATTGCAACTATGTTGTATTTTTATTAGGGATTTGTGGTGGAGGAAATATTCAGAACTTTTAATGAAACTTACATAAAAAATCTAATATGAAATTAAATGTCCACATAGAAATGAATTCTATATTCATTTAATCTCCTCTATTGGCAGAAAAAATAGTCCTTTCTGTCCTTTACAGATGACTTTATGTTACAATGGATGACCCAACTTTTTCAATGAGTTTATAAAGTTCCATTTTTCTGCCTATCTAAATGCCATGATGCCATACATTCTTTTCTGAAAAGGAGCAGAATTGTCCTCCTGACACCCTTGCTCAGAAAGAATAGCATTGTTTTCTCTGTGGTATTGAGGGAATAATAGATTAAGCGGCTTTTTCAAGGACACAGGAAATCTGTGGTAAAGCAGAAAAAGGAATCCCAGTATCATGAAACTCTAGACATCACTGTTAATCAGCAGACCACCAAAGCTAAGGCCTCAGGCACACTCTGCTGAGGGGAATAAAAAGTCAAGCTGAATGTTTCAAATTGAAACTGGTGGGACTTCCCATCCCTTCCTTTATTCCCCAGCAGAGCCGTGGGGGAACTTACAAACTGGCTGATGGCAAAAGCAAACGCTCTGAAAGACACAGTCAGGGGTGCCGCAGGGAACGGCCTCGTGTGGGCAGGGACAGCAAGGAGAGGACTTTGTGGACAGCCCTGCACACTGTGCCAGCTTTCACGTGTGTTGTCAGCACAGTTGCTGTGCCGGTAAGGGAAGGACACATTAAAAAAACCCCAGTTGCTAATCCCTCTAATTGCACTTGCACTTGACATTAGCAGACCACACCAGGGGAAACAAAGACAAAAAATGAACCTAAAAGTCTAAAATGGATTTTTTTTTTATATCCTGCAGGGTGTGTGGTTGTGGAGTGGGAGGCACAGGAGACACCGGGACTGTCTTGTGTGGTTTCCAGCAGTGACAAGTGCGGTAGTCACAGAGTCACCCGAGGACACCACTGATCAGGGGCTGTGGCTGCGAATTGCACCTCCCACCCCTCTCACCACAACTGGGTGATTGGGTAGGATGGAAAAACCTCTAGTTATCTTGGTTAGTACCTTTAAGGTGGAGACAAAAATGTACAGACTGTTCAGACCCACAAAGTTATCACAGGACAATTGAGAAATAGCAAGAGAGTGTCCACAGTGTTTTTTATAGGGTGAGTTCAGTCCATTTCACACTCTTACGATGACTAGTTATGTAATTAATGCTTAGCTTTAAAATCTGCGAAACTTAATGTATATTCATAATTATCACAGCAGCTAATTTGTTACCATTAATATGAATATTGGATAAGTTTAAAATAAGCATTGGAGGTTGTGTGGGGTTATTTTGGTTGGGGTTTTATGGTTGGTCTTTTTTTATTTATTTAATGCTGCAATAAATGGCTGAAATCAAATTGTCAGAAAGCTTGAGGTGAAGGAATAGTAAGCTCGCTCTTCATAACATACTAGGAAATTCTAGCATCGATTAAATGGAGAGTTCTTTTATTTCACAATGTTGCTTCATAATTAATGAATAAGAATTTACATGCAGAGGACTGCACTTTCTAGTGCTGCTTGTTTTAGTCTAAGCGTAAAATTCTTTTTTCTTGAACCTTATTTTTCCCTCAGAAAGCCTAATTTCTTGAAATTACCATATTACAGAAAAACGCCTGCTTTCATGTAGAATCAAAATTAAAATTAGTCAGTCATATTTGGAGTGAAAAAAATGTATGGAAATGTTACCTTCACTTACTAGAGAACATGAAGAAAAAATCTAAAATAAAAACACTGAAAATTGACCTCTTATATTCTCATATTTTTTTCTTTTTCAGAAAAGAATTCATGTTTCAATGACATTTGTAAATGTGTAAATAGCTGAGTTTACCAGAGAATACAAAAGGAGACACTGAAGTATCTTATTTTCCTGCATATGTGAAATTTTCTAATGCCAAATTTGGCAAATACCTTAAAATTTCGCAAGCCACAATGTCATAAATGTAATTCAAATTACAATATCTGTGTCCCTAGAAAGTTTTTTTTCATATCATCTCCAGAATAACACTGTAGCAAGCTTTTAATGTGGATTTTGGGAAAAGTCAGAACAAGAATTGGAAAAATCTGCCCTGTAGTTCCTCTTTAGTGCTCCAGCTTCTTCTTTCCTGGAAGACTTGTCCCTCTATATGCAGTGTCATGCTGGAATTCCTTTGTCTAACTAATGTTTTAGTGCAAGAACATTTCCAGATGGGCCCTGATGAGCATTTCTCATCCTCATTCCCATCCCCACACACCCTGCTTTTCCCCCATTCTGTTTTCTTTGAAAATAAACTTCCAAAGTGGAGACTCTGATTCAGCAGGAAAATCAGTGGTTGAATTGGAGATGCGCTTTGGAAAGAGAGGATTATACCCATGCGGATATATTTTAGGGTGAAATTCAACAGGAAATATAGGAAATATAGATAAAGGAATTAGAGAACACTAAAACACTTAAATTGAACTTTGACAAAGTTTTTACTCCCTTACTAGGAAATGTATTAGAGACTAATCCAAACATCAACAAGCTAAATAATATGCTCCCTTTCCCATCAAAACAGCTTGCTGAAATCACAGTGAGATGGTCAAAAGGTTTACTGAAATTTGTCTCACTCATGTAAAACTGTCACCTGACAAATGTTAAGTAACTTTTGTGAAATGCAATTGCTAAAATGTAACAGAATAAAAACCCCAAGTTACACATTTTAGTTTCAGTCACAAGAGACAATATAAAGTGACAGGTTTAGCTGTACTTTAGTGCTTAGATGTGGTAGGTAAAAGGAGAGGGTAAAAAATGCTTTGGTCTCAACATGGGTAAATACCTTGAAGAAATATTTTGGCATCTGATTCCAGATCAAATTTCATAGCTGGATCTTTCCTTTGGTCCTTTCAGCCATAAACATAGGGATAGAAGACCTCAAACTTCATGGCTTTATTTGAATTTTTAAGACTGGCACTATTTCTGACAGTCACCAGTACCAGATGTTCCTGAAGACATTCTTATTTGTTTTTAACTCTGTTGATAGGAGCCATCTGCTTTCCAAATATTTCATCTTAAGAATGACTGTAATGTATATTTAATAATTAACGGGTAATGAGCTGGGCTGAGCAACTTTATAATCGAGTAAGCATTTATAAATCCCTTCTTTTCTTTCTATTACCTAACAGGATTTTAAACTTTTGGGATTTGCAAACCACAATGTTTTCCTTGTGGGTATGATGGTCCTTGTGTACTGATATGAAGCAAACTTACGTTTCTTTGACACTTTTGACCAGTTCCTTAGACAAAGACTATGAACAAAAAAATCAGCTGAATATACCTTAAAAATACTGCCATAAGCATATTCTGAACCAAATGTATATTCAGTACAGATAAAATGACTGATAAATCTTGTAAATGACAAAAATGGATCAGAGAGAAAAAGAATCAAGTTATGCTTTGTCTCCAATTAAAAAATGTTCCTGTTCAAACAAAATAATAGAAGTTTGTGGACTTTCTCATACAAATCTTAAGCAGGCACTCTGATCGCAATTTTCCCTCTGTTGATTGCAAAGATTTTTTTGCCTTTGATGATCATTCATAGGAACTTTGGCCAGTACATCTCACTGTTAAGAATCACTGCTGATTTATGATTTATAGTTGAATGTCAGCACCAACTTTGAAAACATGAATGTTCTTTCCTTTAGAATTGCTCTGAAAGTCCCTCGAGAAGAGCAGAACTGTCTGGCACTTCCATTTCCAGTCTGAGCAGGAAGTTCAGGGGAACAAGAAAGCTAGAATAATATCAGAATATTTGTGCAAAGTTAAAGCTGAATCTGGAGTGAAATCAAGTGTATGCTTTTTTCTTTTTCTTTTTTAATTAGGCGTGTAATGCTTATCAGCAGATGATTTTATCCCATGCTTTGGTCACATCTCAGGGTTGCCACAAAGACCTCCTCTGTAATGAGAACATGACTCTTAATATATTCTGTCTTTATGGTCTGCACAGCACAGAACTGTCATGTGGATTTATTGTACCCTGAGAAGACCACTGAGACACTGGGCCAGTGTCTGAACTCCCCAGTGTGCTAGATTAGACACCCAAACCATAGCACATACACTGATCCCTGTCATCTTCTCTTTCTTCTGTGCCCATCCTGGCCTCATGTCCCCAGTCCCTGCTGCTTTTAAAGTCAGGGTGGAGGGTAGCTATGAAATACAGAGGCAAGAAAGGCACTTTGTATACCACAATTATTTTTAGGCACCCAACTGCCCCATATTTAGCCACGTATGACCAATAGATATATAAAGAAAAATAAAAACATTGAAAATACTAAGGTGCATAGCATCCCTCTTTTGTCTCTACAGCAGTCAATGTCTAACAGTACCGAGTTGTTTTTTCTTTTAATTTTAATTTTACTCAAAAAGACCTTTCCACTGGCTTCTGGCTGACCCCAGATTTAATTTTATAACTCAGTATTTTGTGTTTTGGAACTTCAGTCTTAAGAAAGGACAAAACAACTCAAACTCCAGTGTTGTCTTTGAACTGTGTAGGTTGGCAGATTTCTAAGGCTGTTTTACCTGCCTCAGCAGGAAGGAAAACAGGGAGGATGAGTGAGAATGAATAACCGTGAAGTTGAACTTCAGGGGTACACAATTTACCAGCTCTATAACATAGGAAGAAGGAAATGTATGGAGTAAAATCAAGGTAGCCTTAACTTGTGAGCAAAACAATAAAACAGTGGCACATGAGGAATTTCTCAGTGTGACATATCTCTTTGCAAAGCTGGCTCTGAGAAGAGCTCTGCAAGGGGCTCATTAAAATTCTGCAGTCACAGTCCACAAACAGAGCAGGACACACAGTGAATAAAGATCTTTATAAACAGGGAGTTTCAGGGAAAAAACAGATTGCTGATGGTTCAGTGTTGAGAACTGTACTTTGGTAGTACTCCTATGGGCTTCAATAGCATGATGGAGTCCTTGGGACTGTCTAAAGAAGAATCAGCTCTACAGACTCATCAAATAGAGTCCAAATAGAGAACATCCCACCAGTCCAAATAGAGAACATCTATTCACTTCTCCTTCACCCTGTTGCCTCACTATGGTTAAGCATGCATACTGCTCTCTTCTTTTTTATTGAAAATATGGAAGGACATGTAGGCTGGTTTTGCATTATAATATTTGCAATTTTTCAGTAAAGAAATAGAGTAGGATTTTTTTGTTCACAACTTAACAGTAGAACACTAAATTTTTCAAAAGCTAACAGATTTTAAGACCTGAGAGGAAATGCTAGCCAGAACTCTTTCATAATATAAAGAGGTTCTGTACAGACCCATAGTCTGCATCTGAGCTGGACCATATTTTCTAGAAGGAATCTAAGGTGAAATCTTGATCCTGCCTTCTCACAGACAAAAGAAAGCTAGCAGGAAGTGGAGAATTAAGTTCTGTAATTTTTTAGTTTGTTTTGGTTTAATTCAGGGCAAAATCTACCCTTAATTACAGTTTATGAACATGAATGTGCACAATAAAATGCTAAATGCTCTACAACACTCTCATTTAAAAAAATAATACTTCCTTACTGCTAACATAAAACAGTTACTCCAGAAAGTCCAATGCTGTCCTCCCTTCTGATGTCCTCCTTTCTCAGGCACCAACCCCCTTCATTAGTTTCATCTGGATTTTATCTGAGTAAAGAACAGCAGTATCTGCTCCCGTGGACTGCGGATGAAATAAATTCAACAGGATAACTCATTAAGAAAACAAGTCAAAAGGGATTTTTCTGTTTGTAATGTGAGAGATGTTGACAGCAGCTAACCTTACCAGCAAGCCTGTTGCTTCTATGTAAACCTGTTCTCTTTCAGTTTTTTAGGACATGCTGCCAAAGAATTTTGGCAGAGTCTATATTTGCCACTGCTGATCCCTTTTAATGAGGTTTGTGGGTCATTTGAAAGCTGCAAAGCAAAGTGAGACTTCGCTTTTTGTGTTTTGCCAATTTCATTATGCTTTGGCTGGTAGTTAAGGGTCATTTCCAAAAGCCTAATAGACATTTTTATTAGGTTTCTACAGGGGTACTACTTTTTTTTTTTTCCTGGCAGATTTCCATATTCTCTGTGACTAATGCAACCTCTATTGGTTTTTGACAAGAAGAAAAATAGACAATTTTTTTCATTCCCCAAGGAAAGAAGCTGTCAGCTACCAGAAGAATAAAGACTTCAGTGTTTACCTTTCCACTCAGCCCAATGACTACATAGAGGCAACACGGATTTTTAATGGCTAGAATGAAAGAATATGCAAAACTGAATGGGCTGAAAAAGTAAACATTTTGCATATTTCTTCTTGTTATTTCACCTTTTCTTCAGTGGCATTTCACTATGGAAACGAGTAAAGGTCAGTTTAAGATGGCTATTAGCATTTCAGTAAAATAGTCACCTTTTGGCTACTACTTGGAAGGTTGCTGTGTCACCTCGATGCAGTAAAGTGAATGCCAAAATGATCCCGAGTGCCTAGAGTGCCTGGCTATGTACTGCTTTCAGGATTGACCTTATGCATGTATGTAGATAGAATCGCAGTATGTAGTGGAACCAAAAGGGCCTTTTGGCTGAGTACAGAATGAGGGATGATGCTGGTGGGAGCCAGTCATCTGCTCAATGCCTGGCCTTAGGAACTGGTTTGGATGTCAGACAGATGTATTTGAGTCAGAAACCTTAGCAAACTTATCCGAGGGTAGCTCTGCCAGGACACTTTGTCCTTTCCACAGAAAGGGAGAGGGCGGATTTTCACAGAGGGAAACAGTGAATGGGGCAACAGTGAATGGGGTGACATCAGACTGGTGGCTTGTCACTAGTGGGGTTTCACAGGGCTCCATCTTAGGCCCTGTGCTCTTCAACATCTTCATAAATGACTTGAACACAGGACTGGAACGGATACTAAACAAATTTGCAAATGATGCAAAACTCAGAGGAGCTGTTGACTCTCTCAAAGGCAGGGAGGCCCTGCAGAGAGACCTCAACAAATTAGGGGACTGGGCAATCACCAACCATATGAAGTTCAACAAGGAGAAGTGCAGGATTTGGCACCTGGGGTGGGGCAAACCTGGATGTGTGTGCAGACTGGGGAATGAGATGCTGGAAAGCAGTGCCGTGGAAACGGACCTGGGGATCCTGGTCAATGGCAAGTTGAATACGAGTCAGCAGTGCCCTGGCAGCCAGGAGGGCCAACCATGTCCTGGGGGGCATCAGGCAAAGCATCACCACCCGGTCGAGGGAGAGGATTGTCCCTCTCTGCTCTGCACTGGGGTGGCCTCACCTCGAATATTGTGTTCAGTTTTGGGCACCACAATATAGGAATGATATATAGCAATTAGAGAGCGTCCAAAGCAGGGCAACAAAGATGATGAAGGGCCTTGAAGGGAAGTCATATGAAGTGTGGCTGGGGTCATTTGGTCTGCTCATCCTGAAGAAGAGGAGACTGAAGGGAGACCTCATTGCAGTCTACAACTTTCTCGTGAGGGTAAGACACTGATCTCTTCTCTGTGATCACCTGAGGGAATGGCCTGAAGTTGTGTCAGGGGATGTTTAGGTTGGATACTAGAAAAAGGTTCTTCACCCAGAGGGTGTTTGGACACTGGAACAGGCTTATCAGAGGAGTGGTCACAGCACCCATCCTGACAGAGTTCAAGAAGTGTTTGGATGATACTCTCAGGCACGTGGTGTGATTCTTGGGGATGGTCCTGTGCAGAGCTAAGGGTTCGATTATATGATGCTTGTGGATCCTTTCCAACTTAAAATATTCTGTGATTCTGTGATTTGGAATACTGGGATCCTTATTTACACTTTCGGTTTTTGTTTTGAGCAGAATTTCTTGGTTTTCCATGTGCATCTCACACTCATCCTCAAACTGCCACCCACTTTGGCAAGAGCATATGTAATGATCCTACTCAGTAGGGTTCTCCTCCTGTGACTTGCCACTCAGCTGAACTGGCTGCGATATACGTTTTACCTCTCTTGAAACTAATAGTATTTTTGCCATGTGTGTTCTTAAGGGACCAGATACATTATTGAGAAGATGAAGCAGGGCAGGGAGAGTGTGATATCCTTTATTTACATTCCAGTGAACGTAGAATTATTGAAAGGATTTGACCCAGCAATTGCTGCATAGGCATGAAAAGCAACGGGTCAGAAGGCTTTCTCTTCTCATTGTTTCCCTAACATGGTAATACAAATGAACAATTTATGGTCCTCCCAAGCATCTGTAATGTAGCCCAACCATTTTGTTCTTGTTTGCATGGATTGTTGCTTGAGAGGATTGCATGGCACATGCTAACTCATGCCACTGTTTGGGAACTCCTGTGAGGTTGTGGCCCCTGTTCCTCCTGCCAGCCTCTGCAGGGATCCATGCCCACCACTCAAAGGTCAGTTCAACAGAAAGCAGAACTTTTCGTCAGTTATCTTCATTTCCAGACTAGTTTTTCTCAGTGAACATTTCTACAATTCTCAAAGATGTTCTACTCTCTCCTCCAACTGGGAGGTTAGAGAAGAACACTACTTGTGCTCCCTACCCCTTCAACATTTTTCTGAGATGTGTTTTGCAGTATTGTTCCAATATGGGTTCTTGTACCATTGTCATTTTCTTAGTGTTGACCATTTATCAGGAAGCGCCTTCTCCTCCCAGCCCCAGGATGTCATAACTATTACATAGAGGCACATCAGTAGCAAGGGGGAGATTCTTCCTTCTGCTGTGAGCAGACATGAGAGTCCTGTCTCCCTTGTGAAGTAGCCAAGTCTGTCAGCTCTGAGGTGGATGCTAATTTAACTTCTGTGTCCAAGGCCTTTGGATAGGACTCTTGCTTTATCTCTGTCAGTGCACACATAATGCTATGCATCAGTCCCCTGCTTGTATTCCTGGATAGTACATGCGTGGAGAACTCTTCACCAGATTTCTATGCACCAATCCTCCTTCAGACATGGCTCCATGAGCAAATTGGGAAGTTTGTCTGAGCACACTCGGAAAGGCTCAGCAGGCCACGCGTGAGTGCTGCCGCCAGGACTGCTGTCCTGCACCACTGTCTGCAGCGCTGAGCCCCCCAGGCTCACCGTGAAATAGTGCTGTGTGTTCCTCAGGCACTGAAACAGTAAAGTTGGGGCACATTTAAAGCTTCCAAGGGTCAAAACACATAGACATAGCTCATGGTTCTTACATGTATATGTATTTAAAATTTCTATATATGTTCTCATATATGCTTTACATTTGCTGAGCTTCAGAAGGATTATTATTTAATAACAAAACCTTGTTATACCACCTTTCATCTAAAGGCCTGTAGAATATGTCTTGATTTGTCATAGTTAATTGTTTTTTTTCCTCAGTGTCAGAGATTAATGTGCACTTTTAAATGCTCAGTTTAACCACTTTTAAAGAGATAGATATAACTGAACTTATCATTTTAGCTCAATGGATTAGACAAAATAGGCCTGTAAATTAATTTCTCTAATTTTTCATAGGTATTTATCTAACACTAGTATGTAAATTATTGTGAAACCAGTACTGAATTAAAATGAAAGATATTTCATGGAACATTTTCTTAATGTTGAGATTGTTATAACATCTAATATATTACAGAAGCACAGTTAAAATTTTCTTAAATGAATTCACTTTTTAAGTTTAGAAACTCTGTGTTTCTCTCATGGTGTTTAACACTCTAGGAGTTCCAGTATACTGTGCATGTGAGAAGCAAAACTCATTCAAGCATCATGGCCTGGAGATATTAGAAATGTCTTGCTTTGTCTCCTCTGTTTTATTGCTGACTATCCAGCTCTCTGCAATATATTTATAGTATGGAGCTATGAGATTTCCTTGGGTACATTTTTTATGTGTCCATGTTTGTTTCTTGTATTTTAATGTGAATACTATTTTAACATTTAATTCTGGCTGTCAGGATAGTTTGAATCTTATGGCAGAATATGAGATAAGTCTGTGCCATCTGAGAGTTTGGAGTCCAGTTGTTTGATCCTCTGATAATTTTCTTTGTAAACAGTGCAATGTATCCAGATTTTTTTTTTAATAGAACTGAGTGGTGAGAGAATACATTTCTTGAACTTGATGAAACAGTCAGATTTCCCTGCAAGTCACTGTGTTAATATTCTGTACTTTCTATTGAGGGATCATATTTGTATTGGCACATTATTAGTCCACTTTCATCGCTATGGGACCATTAACTTACTGCTGTGATCCCTACAGTCTGAAAGGATGGACCTGTCTTAGCTGCATGTGATACGTCAGATAGGATCCCAGATGAACTGCAGACCTCATGATTCAGGTTTCTCCTCTGCAAAATGAGAATAATTACATTTTTTTATGTCTAAATGGTGTTGTATAGGCAAATACATTACAGAATAAGGGATAAGAAAATAACATGGCCAGAATTAGAAAGGGATAAGCTGATGTCACAGGACTAGATCTAGTAGATCCATTTGGCTCTAAATAAATATAAGGGAGTTTGGGTAAATATTTAAATAATACAATATAGTTTGACTGAAACTCTTTGACAAATAAAATATAAATAGAAAGTTTTTAAAGCAATTCAATTTGCATCAGATTTTCAAAAAAGTACCACAGAGATTTGAGGGCGGTTGGTTCCACAAAGACATTTATGCACTCTCCCAAATAGCAGCACAGAATACTAGTGTTTTTCAAAAATGTATAGAAAATCTTACATGGAAATCTTGTATAGAAAATCTACAGAAATCCACTTACCTATGGAAGGCTTACATTAAAAAGCCAGCTTTGCCTGCATCAATGAAGGATTTTATGCTACCTTCACAACTTCAAGAGTATATCTAAGAGGTATGGTTTTGCATTCAGAATACTCAGTGGATGAACCCTCCAGTTTTCTCCCACTGAAATGGAATTATTTCAGTTTGTTAACTAACAAGAAACAAACCAAATTTTAAATTAATGAAAATCCCAAAATTAAAAATCAGTTTTCTGCACCATTTTCTGTGGAAGTGACTTTTTAAAAAATGTAACACTGTGATATTGCTCTGGGAATGCTCTTCTGCTAATGAGAATGAAAACCACATCCAGACTAAAGTCTTTTGCAGTAGATGGGTCAGAGAAAGAAACAGTTTTCAGGACCATCACTGTAGATCTGATGACTTTCTAATGCCAGGGGTTTAAGTGGTTATGTTTTTAACATGTGGCCCCTGCCTCTGAACTGTGATGTGCTCAGTACACTACAGTAGTGTCTCTTTACTTTTCTGAATGAGAGATTTTGCTGTGGTTCAGTTACTGTCAGAGTTACAACACTGGGCTGTGAACTCAGAAGTGCTGTAATTTTGATATGAAATTCCTCCCCTCTGAGTAAGCAAATAAAAATAATTTTCTGGTGCAAATAGCAAAGATGTACCTACTTGGAGAACCTCCAGTCCTTTCATTGCTATAATACCTAAGTGTCTCTGGACCATTGGCACAATTTCTAATTTATTTTAATTACTGAGTTGTGTTCTTTACAGCCTAAATATAAATGTTTCGGAAAATACAAGGAGCAAGACATAGAGAGAGCTGAATTAAAAAATGGCTTAAAGTTGATCTTACTGCCAGCCTTCAGTAGTTAGAAAAATGTAATTTCTTTGAGTTGAAACATATGCCATTGGTTTTAGAACATTTTTATGAATGACCCAAAACTGTTAGTTTGAGCTTTGTATGAGAACTGATGACCTATTTAAAAATCCTTTTTGTTTTCTAGATCTATTGAGTTTTTGAGAGCTTGTTCTGAAACAATGATTACTTTTACAGACTTGTTTTGCTAGATACTTACTTCATTGTCCCTGTTGTTGGAAAAGTATCGCCAGTTTCAAACAAGAGAGCTGAATTAAAAAGCTATTGGGAACACTTAGAGCTCAGGATTTATTTTATTCAAAAGTAAATGTGAATTAATCCCCTTTTTTCCCAAAGAAAACTAAGGCATGGGGATGTCAAGTGAAGATAGTGGCACAGTAAGATCTAGACCACAGGAGTTTCTAATTTGAACTGTCTATTCAGCTTGGCACTATAAAATGGACATTTCCATCGTGCCTGTTTATTTCAGAAAATCACATGTTATTTTTCAGTTTCCTTTCAAGGATCAGTGTGTCATGCAGCGATTGCTATTGACATGGGCAGTCCCATGTCGAAGTTAACACCATGGGATCACATTTTCTAACAGCTTAAATTAGAAGCTAGTTAAAATCACATCTATTTAAAATGAGAAAGAGGTTTGCAAAGCAAGCCAAAAGTAAGCTGCAATTACCTCAGCTGTGTTATTATTTGATGAGACATCCAGAATAGGAAAGGGAACCATGCTATGTCTACTGCTCACCTCCAGGCACTTGAGCTGCATGGGCATTTGAGGAGTGAAGGAACCTTACACAAGCAGTGAAGAGGGGAGGAGTCTGTGAACGGTAACACAGCAACACTGTGAGTTAGCCCTTACAAGCACCAGTGTGGGCTGCCTCAGACAAGTGGTCTGAATGATATCTAGATCTGTGCTCTTTGCAGATAGCCTGTCACATCTGTCACATATTCTTTTTGACCTTAAGGTTCAAGCATATGTACCGATATCCTACTGCATGCTAATAACTTGAGACTGGCTGATGAAGCTGAGATGTCATCTATTATTCTTTGAATACAGTAGAGGAAATACTGAAGAGATAGGGAATTTAAAAGGTGTCCCATTTTCCCTATTTATACATTCTCCATACCAATTAAAGAGATTTCTGTTATCCAGTTACCTTAAAAAAACACTTACTTTAAGTCAGCTTAGGGTGCCAGTTAAATAAAGTTATTGTGTTAAAAATAGATAACTCAATTATTTGCAGTGATTATATCTATTACTTATCAGAATCTTTACTTGCTGTTAAAAGCTGTAAAGCCAGCATTTTACACCTGGTACCATGTACTTGAGTCCTATTTATTGAGGCTGAGAAAAGCCTTGAGAATCTCACCCATAGAGCCATTAGGTAATTTGGCAAACACCAATTATTTTTGCTGAAAATCAACGCTTATAGAATACAGCTTATATTTCAGAGTGCTATAACTGTCTTCAGTCCTTAGTTCTGAAGACCTTGGCTGTGAAGACATACTCTCTGTCTGAAAACACTTGGAATACTTTCCAGTTAAGCAATAACAATTTTCAGATTCTGTGGTTAGCAGTTTTATAGTGTGAAGTTTCAACCACTTGGGCATTGAAAAATTAAGTACAACACATTTGCTTTGTATTTCACAAATAGAAGAACTGTAGGAATAAGATGGGAAGAAGTGTTGGGTATTTTGCTTTCTGATTCTAGAAAGGGAAGGTATGAGGTGTCAGGCTGTAACTGTCCATTAAACCACTCACACTCTTTAAAGTGGAAATTCGCTACCAGCAGCCTTACATGCAAGTTTACTATCTAAACACATGGATATTTCAACTCATTACATGACCACTTCAAAAAGGACAAACCACAGCGTATGAAAACATGCCACTCACCACACCACAGGCTGTACTCTGATCTGCCCTTAGGATCTGTACAATTTCCCTTTCATGTCTTTCCATGGCAGGCTGGGGCTCTTCAGTTGGGTGTACATGAGATAAAGCCTTTTTTTCCGTCACTTACATTTCTCACTGGATACATGCCGATAAACATCTGGCATTGGTTTGGGACAAACAGGTATGCCTGACTGAAAAGAGAGCATTGACAAAATGAGAAAATAATGACACATCATGAGCATGGGCTTCTCTGCTTTCCCCTACTGCAAAATTTCAGCTCATTTTTTGTGCTGTGACTGCCCCTTGCTCTCCTGTCTGCAGAACTGTGGTCAGAATCAGCACCTTCCTTGTGTAGCTCTGCAAATATCTCCCTCTGGGTAAATACAGTGCCTTTTCTTTTGTCCCTGGTTCCCTTAGGGACAAACAAACAAAAGGAAGTACTTTTTCTCATAATGCATAATAAAATTATGGAATTCTGCCACAGGATGTTGTGGAGGCCAAAAATAGAAATGTTTTTTAAATGATGTTAGATAAGTGCATGGTTGGGTCCAGCAGTGACTATAAAGTACAACTGTCCACATAAAAACTTACCTCAGGAAGCTCCTAAGCTGTGAGTATCTTGGAGAATATATTGTCCTAGGCATCTACAATTGACCATTGTCAAAAACAAGATTCTGAATGAGATAAACCTTTGTCATAAATCTGTATAGGCATTTTATATCTTTTTGTTCTTGATATTTTTAATTTCTTAAGAAGATACTTTAATTATTGCCAGTGTTAAAGTCCCTCAGTATGTTTCTTATCTTCTCTTTTAACCGATAAACTTATTTCCCAAGACAATGAACCAATAGAAAATGTTACTAAAATGTCAACTTCTTTCTTAAAATTTTTCTCAGATTTCCACAGTGGATTTTTTTTTGTCTAACAGAAGATGGAAGTCATCTTGCTGAACTAGTCTCTCATCCTATGTAACAAGACTGTAGCTTACAACACAGTTTAACCAAAATAAATGCTCCATTGCTCTTTGGGAAAAATCAATGCTTATAAAAAATTGCTAAATATTGAACTGGTTTATACTTACACCACTGTATTCCAATAAGAATGTATAGGAACTGATCTGGGACCTGTTTGCACAGACTGCCCAGAGAAGGTTGTCCATAGTGCAATTGGCTAAAGACTTATGAATATGAACTATTGTTAAATTGTAGATCCTTATCCAGGACTAATCAACTCCACTATCTCCATCTGAGTTAGATTGTTGAGGATAAGATCTAAAATTAAAAAAATAAAATTATTTAGGTTGAACATTGCAGTTATATATTTTTAAAGTTTCTTCTTTATCAGTTGCTTGCTTTCAAAAGTCGTATTTTTCCCTCTGAAATAAACTGCCCATCTTGATCTTGGAAATCCTTAATAACTGCTTGAGAAGTAAGATGGAATGAAGTAATACAAATCCAAATGATTGTAATGGAAGCAGAACAAGGCCTGTAGTTTAATTCTTCTGCTGTATTTGAATCTTTGTCTTTTCCTACCCTCCAAATTTAAGGACTGGACGTTAGCCTGTTTCCGTACAAATGTAGAGCTCCCTCTAACATCAGTAGAAGTTGTACATGTGACCTGTGGATGTTAACTATGTAACTTCAACTGGCAGTAATGGTAGTTGCACAGTAGAGCTGTATTCACAGATGGGAGAATAGTTCCTTTGTTAAGTACTTAATTCAGCTGGAAAACACCTAATCCGAATCGCCCCCAGGAGGCAGATACCATAAAGACTATATACTCTGTGACCATGCATTTCAATAAAAGCTTCTCAGTTTAAAGTCATTCTTTCATTAAATACAATCTGTCTCAATTTCACAGCATTAAAGTAAGCTGGTTTTGAAGAAAATAAGTTGTGGTTTTGCTAAGACAGGGACAGGAGATTTCTGTGTACAAAGATAATGACGTGCTGAAAGATGGTGCTGAATGCTTTTGCTTAAACATGTAGACGTAGCATACATAATTAGTCAGACAGCCACAGAGGAAAGCAAAGCTTTAAACGGAGTGTGAGAAGGAAAGAAAACTGTGTAATGTAAATAAGGGAATGCAAACTATGCAGGATTACTTTCTTCAGAGAGATTGCAAAACAGTACTATAGGAATCAATGAGGTTGGACATATTTTTCATGCAAATCTCCATAATCCTGTAAACTGTCATCATTGCTTGTTAAAAAAATGTCTTGGCAGCCAACAGCAGAGGAGAAACAACCTCCACATCATCTTATCAATGCTTACCCCCTCTTTCAAATATATAGTTGCTGAAAATATCTTGAATGTCCTGTGTTGAACCACACTACCTCAGTCCAAAATCTGCCAATGTCCCATTCAGTAAAGAGGTTGAGCTGCTCTGGAATTCACTGCAGGTAAAACCAGCAAGTGATGAGTAAGTATATGTGCAGTCATAGCCTGAGGGCAGGGTTGTAAGTGCTCCTAAATCTCCTAAAATTCTAAATACCAGCTAAGTACCAGCTAAAAGGCTAAGTACCAGCTCTGTACAGCATCTCTTATCCTTTAAACTCCTGGGGAACCTTAAATTTTGATGATGGAAGAAAGAAATTTGCTGTATTTGGGATCATGTCATAAAGAAAATACAGTGAATGAATAAGATAATAAGATGAATACTATAAATTCCACAACGAAGAACATATTATGAAGCCAGTAGATAAAACTTTCACATTAAATATGAAGACAATAAACACCAGGGTAATGAATGACACATTTCCAATTTCTAAGTTATTCTTGCAACAATTCAGTTGTTGTCAGATTGAGGGATCTGATTTGATCATGCCAGCCCTGAATTTTTTATTTTTTTTTTGCTACAACCTAATAAATATTGTGCCAATGGCTTTGTTGGTTTTTCAAATTTTGCTTGAACTAAAAAACAGATCAATAATATGTTTACATACTGCTCTTGTGTCTGGAAGAAGCTGATGCTTCTGGGAGTTCCTTCATCTGGAATGAAAGATAGGAGAAAAAATGTCTGGCCCTGCCTTATATCATGAAGGGAAGGGGAAAGCCAGCAAAGAATGAAAAGAGGAGGAGAAGGAGAAAATTAAAGGGGAAAAAAAATTAAAGGAATTCATCCCCCATTAAAGGGGAATGAAAATTTCCACAGTTGCTTTAATGACAGGTTATCTGACATGTATAAATTACCTCATCTGTGAAAACTATGTATTTTTTAGAAGATAATGATGATACATTTATGGGCTCTTTTGAAACCTGGATATCCCCAGCTTATTAATACTTCCCCTGATTCTTGACAGCAAATTCACAGAACTTTGTGATGCTATAAACACTTGGGGATGTGGTCCTCTATCACCAAATCATAACATCCATGCTTTAAAGACCTTGCCTAGATGAGCATATTCAGCAGTAAGCAAGCTGTCACTACTGAGGATGAAGTCTTTAATTGCATTCTTGAAATGTGATAGTTTGATATTTCTATTTCCCTTGTTCCTTGTCTGAATCACAGGAAACAAAAGTCCTCTTACACAATGAGCAGGAAACATTAGAAAGAACTAAATTGATGCTCTGAAAATAAAATAAAAAAGGAATTTTTTACCTGTGAAATCTAGAGTCTGGTCAGTTTTGCTTCCACAGTCATAACTCATGTAGGTAATCACAAACTGATAGTATACTTTCAAGTGGACACAACATCAGAAACCACATTATTTGGAAAAAAGAAAAACAGAGGCTCTATTTCATTTAAGTGGTGACTGATAAAAAGCAGTTAATTTAAAATCTGTTTGTATTGGCTATGTCTTACTATCCCTTTCAATGCCACTTATGTATAAAAAGCATTTTCTTACAAATAGCTGCTGGCTCTCTTGTAAGTGTTAAACATGTCCACAACACAATGTTGAGATTTTGATGAATGTTTCTGGTCTTGGGTTGTTGTATGCAGACATCTGCATGCTAACAAATCCTGTGGGGTCCAAATCCTGTTAAATCCTTATTTTTTGTAAGCATAGCTAGCTCTGTCTCTAAAAAGCTTCACAGGCTTGATGTCCAGATAGACAGCTGCTTATTCTGATTTCTTTGGGAGACGGTCTTGCCAGAGTGGAATGCAGTCCAACTGTTGTGTATGAAGAGTTTGAGAACTCCTGGAATCACAACATTTAAAGCCAAAAGTTTATTTATGCAAAAAACATGTAGAGCAATTTTCTGAACATCTTTCCACTTTCAACTGTGCCCAAAGAATAAATCAGTGGGAATTAGTTACAGAAACACAGTATGGCCCTAAGCCACAGATTCAGAAAAGTCTGATGCCTACAGTGAAATTTTCATGGTATGGAGGCACTTAAATGTAATCATTTTCCTAATCTCCGATGATCTCTACAAGCTGAGAACTCTCTGGCTGGTAGGTTTTCATGATTATGCTCAAACTCTGTCTTCAGAGACTGTGCATACCTAATGCTTACCTGAACTCTTAAATTCACCATGCAATGTCATTCTTTCTCTAATTTAACAGCTGAATTGTTGAGGGACGCTAAATTGCATATTTATTTAATAATTCTTTTAAAATTCATAAACAAAAATCTTGAGAAAAGAGACAAGTCTTTAGGGCATCTGACACCTGTATCACTGGGCTGCCACATCACAATCCCACTTGAGCGCTTCCTCTTTAGCATCATGAACCTTGTGCTCTTCATGGCTTAATGGTCCTGTCTCAGCACGAGGAATACCGAGCACACTTAACCCATCTTAGTCTATATTTCTATGGAGTAAACTTGCTTGGAAGAGAATTTGTAGGCCTGTAACCCCTCAGACTGAGGAGGGAATAGAAGCTCTGTTTTCTAATCTCTCATGTGATGGTGTTTTAAAGAAAATCAAAGCTAGGTAATTCAGCTTGCTGCACCTCAGTAACTGACAGCTAATTCAGAAAGAAATATCTAACAGAGTGAGACACACCTGTCAGTTGGTTCGGGTGAACTTCTGATCGCTGTGTTTCTGCTCATGAATCACGTTCTTTAGAGTTTAATCACCTAGTTTTGTTGTATGAGGAATTCAGGTATTTATTCCAAACTTCTCTTTACAGATCTAAACTTTAGCACTTCTGAGATTCTTGTCCTAAGAGATTATTCTTAAAAATGTTCCTATACTTTTTCATTTATATAAAAGATACAATCCTGAGGCATACTGAATAACTTTTATACTACAGAAGAGTATCTTTGGGAGCAAGACAGTGAACCTTCTCTGACTTGCCAAATACTAGCAATAGAAAGGCAAGGTAAATGTTCTATAGTACATGCTATGTATACAGTTTAGTTTGGCACTTTTAATTCTGTGTGCATTTGGCAATATTTGGCTGAAAAATACTCTTTTTTTGGTTTTAGGTTGGCTAATCTAATAGTAGTTTTCAACAATAATCTCTAAAACCATTAATCATATAATGGCTCCTGCCATGATCTATTGGGAAGTATTAGTGAAGTGACAGTATTAATGCCATTAATACAGAATTGTATTAGCATCGAGTGTAAAGGAAATAATAAACCACAATAGTTAAATTGTACATTCAACTTGTAAACCTAAAGGAATATCTTTTTAAAAGAGGTGAACTGAGTGGGCTAATTCTGGTAAATTTATTAGAGTCACTCACACTGTTTCCTTGTTGAGAAAAGCAAAAAGAGCAAAATTGTACCCTTTATAAACACAGTGAAACAGAGTTTAGAGCTCCTTGTCCACATCTCCTGTGGCACTGAGGTATATAATGAACCATCTATGAGACATCTTAAAATAAAAAATTCCTTAAAGCTAGCAATATTTTTCTGTTTTCCCAGAGTATAAAAGTGAAGAGATGAATTATGCCAAATAACACAGAATGTAATTATTTTTAGCTCTGATTAGTCAGGAGATTTACAGGCAGATTAGTGTTCACCAAAGAAGTATTTGCATCTGTTGTTTATGTTATGACATCTGAGATCAAAGTAAGGCTTTAAACTTTAGCTTTCTGTTTTCCAAGTGGATAATGAAACTGGAAAAAAAGCTGGAGATGTGAGAAGGGAAAAGCTACAGAGTATTAAACACACTGAAGACAATTCTGAAATGAAGGCGGTATGTGGAATGAAGCCCAGAGGTTGGATCCACCAACTTTCTGAACACTCTGCTCCTCTTCCCCTGGATTATGTACACATGTGTGTGTGCCTGTGAATCATCTCAGTGATTGTGGAAACACTCTGTGTTTAAAATGAGGCCTGTGTTGCCCTCAGGCTTTGCTGAATGTTCAGCCTTTCGCAGCACCGTGTCCAGTGTGCTTTATTCTGTGTAGCCATGGTGATAAAACATTTCTGTGGCTGAAGCTAACAAAGTTAGTACTGAGTTGCAGTGGCAGAAACAAGTCCAGTGAAAACCCAGCAGTGAAAACTAAGCCAAAGTCAGACTTCTTTCTAAGCAGCTGATACGATTTTTCAAGTCAATATAATTCCGTGACAAGCTGATTTTAAGTAAGTAGAGGATTTCTTTGAAGAGATAGTTGATGTGGATTTCTACAGTCAAAAAAAGAACTATTAACTACCTTGTAAAAGAGTAGATCACCAACAGGAAGAAAACCACCACCACAACAAAAACCCTGCTTGAGCCATTGTCTTTAATGAGATTACAATTAGATGTTTTATGCAGGTAACTAATAAGGAAAAAGGAGAAAGACTCCCATGGTTTAATTGCATGACTCAGAGAGTTATTAATGGTCAGGAGATCCCATCATAATCATCTCACTTGTAAAATACAGCACAGGTCAGCACAGTCAAAGGCATTTCCATTTACTAGATTTCAGAGAGCTTTGATAAAATAATTTACTGGCTTCAGTTCAGTTCATATGCCCTGATCCTGTACTGAGATCTCCATGAGAGGTGAGTGCATAAAAAATGCTCACAATTTCAACCATTATAAGAAAGTACCAGTACATTTATATATGCACATAATATTGTCTATACATGTATGTGAAGGCTGGGACTGAGAAGTCCTGCCTCTTGTTCAAAGAACAGAAATAATAAATGATATCAATTTGTCTCTTTGTCTGAAAGATGAGTGGATGTGGCAAGTTGTTGGGCTTACTTGTAGACTGATGTTATCATCTTGGCTTTATTTATGGCCCTTCTTGGGCACAGTTAAATGAGTAAAAATTGTACAAAGACAAAATGTCATTAGCTATGAAAACCAAACAAAATTTCCAGAAATACCTTCTTTCTCTCAGCACTCATTTATATATTACTGTTGATATTACCTGGAAAGAGTGTAAATAAGGTAAAAAAGGGCTAAAGAGAAGGTCGACTTTAAATTGGCATTGTCTTATAAAAATATTTCAAGTCAGTGTGTGGCTTTAAATTATTACAGAATGTTCTATTCCCTTAACTGAATATCACATTCAATCTGGATAAAAATATTTGGATTATTTATTTATGTTGGAAAAACTGTATGAATTTAAATTTAATTTAATGAGCTAACTAACTTGTCCTTTAATGGTATGAAAGTTTCACTAAGTTTAAGAAGCAAACACTGTTTTAAGTAAAATTGGGAGGATAGTTGAAATATCTAATTTAATCTGATTTTGAGTGTTAACATAAACACAACGAAGTACAGCTGTCATGTTTTGTCATCAGTTCTGATATTTTGTTACACGTTCCTTTCTTTTCAAATGAAATAAACTATTTCTAGCAGAAAGACTGGCCTGCACTTTGAATTTCAATGTATTTCTCTCACACAGTTTTCTGACAGAAACCAGTTTTATTTTTAAATAACCCATAACTTTAAAATAATTTAAAATCATAAAAGTAAGGGACAATAAAAAAGCAATTTTTTGGTGTGTTTATATCTTATTTTACATAAAACTAATATGTAAGGATGTTTACAGCAATAAAAAGTCACTCCATTTATTTTTAAGCAATCATAATTAAATAATTAATCCTTCCTGAAGGGGGCCTACAAGGAAGATGGAGGGGCTTTTCATCAGGAACTGTAGTGATAGGACAAGGAGGAATGGCTTTAAATTGGAAGAGGGCAGGGTTAGATTGGATATTAGGAAGAAATTCTTTACTGTGGGAGTGCTGAGGCACTGGAACTCTCCTGAGAAGCCGTGGATACCCCATTTCTGGAATTGTTCAAGGCCAGGTTGGATGGGTCTCTAAGCAACCTGGTCTAGTGGGAAGTGCCCCTGCCCATGGCAATGGGGTTGGAACTATATGATCTTTAAGGTACCTTCCAAATAGAATTCTACGATTCTATGATTTGCTATTAAGCAATCATTTTGCTGAGTTACCAAAGGGCATTTATTCACAGTATCCTAGGAATTACTGATTGAATAAGACTATTTGATCATGTATTTCCTTCCTTGAAAGATCAGGATTATTTCCTGAAGTATGTCTGTCCAATTCCTAGTCCACTAGAGTTAATTATATACTGTATATTCCATTTTTAGCATTCATCTCACTCTTCTCAATAGGAGCTTTACAGTTCATGTGTGAGTAGAATAGGCTTTAAGTATAAAAAAATAAATACCAATCTGATTAACTTTTCAGGTCTCAGAAATCCAGTTTATATTAAAAATCCTTCTTACAACTCTGGCTTTGTGAACCATGTGCTAAAAAACGGGGATTATGAAGATCCATTGCACTAAAGGATTCCAACATTCTTTGTGCTGGTTCAGCTGATCTACAGTGTAGTCTGTGCCAAGACCCTCCACCTTTCTTAAACATGGCAGTGAAACACATCCACCATGGAGTTGTTCTTCATATTTGTGACTGGTCACTTCAATCTTTTAAATATAATCTTTTAAATTCAATCTTAGTTTGTCTGAAGCATCTTGTCAGAAAGAGGGCAATGAGGCAGGCATCATGTTTGAATCATGCACAGAAGAGTTTCATTCACATTTATGAGAATATTTGTTTACTAGCCAATACAAAACAGCACTGGAGTAAGAAACAATTAGTAGGAAACCTGTTTTTCTATCAACAATTATTTGAAATATAAGTACAGCTTTGTGATTTTGATAGTTCACACAGAGCTACCTTCAGAAATGTCATATTAACATATTATTTAAAAAAGGAAACTAGAGCTGCCATATGAAGGAAAATTACTGGGACAGCCCATGTTTTAGCTTATTATTTCACAGGTATATCAGAGACTTCTTGTCAGACCAGCTGGCAGCATTGTGGGAAAGTTCATGGAAGCCAGGAAGCCATAAGTTCAAATATCACTTGATTTTTAGCCACTCCCTGTATTTCAATGTGTTTTATAGTTGTGACTATTAATCAGGGACTCACACTCTTAATTTTAGCAGCAGATGAGTTATTAGTGTCAACTTCTTTTTTAACAGATAAATTCACTCACACAATCTTTTCTGGCAGGATGGGAACAGAAGCTAGTTCTTCTATATTATAGAATTTACTTTCACATACATGAGTACAGTGTCACCACCAGGAAAGTGGGGAATAGCTTAAGCTTTTGTTTTGAACCATCTTGGGAATAATCAACTCACACCAGTGATCCAGAGTCCATGTGCCTTCTACATAACATAAATAGAAGCAGGATTATGAATGCATTGCATTCAAGTAGGACTAAATGAATCCCTGATCTGCACTGAATTTCTGGGAGCTGAGACAAGAGAAGAAAGCTAGGCTACTTTTCTCTTACATTATTGTAATGTCCAAAAATAGATCTGTGGGGAATTTTGGTGGTACAGAGGGATTTCTTTATACTTCTCACAAAAATCTGCTTTTGCTCATGAAGGCAGTTCAGCAGTGAAAAGCTGTGCAACCATCTCAGGTAAAGGGGTACCTTGCAGTAACAGAGACTAACACAGGTGTTAACAAGAATGTGAAGGAGAGGAGGAAAAATCACATTTTCTAAACATTCAGCTGTAAGTTTGGATAAGGAAAGTTCATCTAGAGCAGAGTTTGTAATACATTTGAGGTTTTTTATCTTTTTTTTTTTTTTTTTTGGGTAAGTAGAAGAGGTCCTACCTGGTAAAGTCATTCAGATCAGCCAAGTTATTGCAGTGTTCCAGCTGACCCTCTAGTCCCACATGACACAGGTTGTAGATGATGATGATGAAGAAGACGCTTTCATGCCATGACCTTCTCTCATGTGGCAGCAGTTAACTGCTGGTCTGCTTGGAATGTCCCTTTCTTTGGGGTGTCGTGAATGCAGAGATCTTGCTGCTGTCCAGCTGTGAAAGATCTGCTCTTGAACTGCAGAGAGGCAAAAAGATAAGCTTCAAACAAATCCCCAACACCTGACCTTTCAGGAAGTTCAGTTCTCAACTGGAACTCTGCAGCTTTTGCTCATTTTACATAATCCTTCCTGTATTCTTCTTTTTAAAGAAAACATCTTTGTGGTGGCCTTGCAGTCCGCTTGCAAAGAAAGGAATGAAATCCTGCTATCCTGCTTTTTTGTCGTCACACTGACAACATGAACAGCACCACTTCCACTGTTATTGCACAGAAATCCATTAAACATTCTACACATTGTGCAGAAATTTACATCCCTTCTTCCCTTTTCCTGCTGGGAATTTGTGGTAGCATGGTAATTTATTTCAAGTGGAACAGAAGCATTTGTGTTTTAGCTTTCTTTTCATGTCTAGAAGTTAGCGGTTTAGTCCAAATGTAATAACGGTTAATAATCCCTATGTGCACACTTGCACTAATGTTAGCAGCATACTTTTCACAAGTAAATAATCTTGAATAGCAGGTTAATAGGTTTACAGTAAAAGGACAAACCCCAATGTTTGGTTTTAGAGCAGATTATAATTGCAAACAGCTAATTAAAAATAAAATAATAGCATTTCCTGTTGGCTTTGGGAAGACATTTTTACCTGCTCTGGAGCTGAAAGTCAAAAAGAAAAGTGAAGTCTCAGGACTGAAATCCTAGCCAAATTGTGGGTAATTTCAAAACCTTCACTGATTTTAACATGTCTGGATTCTAGACTTTATCTAACCTTCCTGTGTCATCCCAGTAGAGATTCATATGTGTTTTTTCCTGACAAAAAAAATCTTTATGTGTCCTAAGCCTGTATTATTTGCCTTCATGGAAGTGAAAACACAGCATTACCTGGATGGAATTAATTTGATACAGATGAGACAGGGATGCATTGGGAAATCAGGGGTTTTCTGGCCTGTTACCCCCCACCCTGGCTGTTACTTGTATGACTCAGTCAGCTCTATCACTCTTGTCTCCCCCAGCCCCTCCCAAGCTTCATCAAATCAAACCTTCAGATGTGGCGCAGAGTTAACCTGTTTCCATCAGTTTCAATACCAGGGATGGAAAACTTGTGTCCTGAAAAAGAGAATACCTGTCCCAGAACATTTATTCTTGAATTTTTTGTGGGTTATATTTTCTGTGCTCTATGCACGGGGGTTTGCAGGTGAGAGCGGGGTTCAAATGTACTCGGCAGTAACCCATATAGTTTCCTTCGTTCCTCTGGGAGCAATAGATACAATATGACAGAGTCACAGTCACAGCATTCCTTTAGTGCCTGACAGAATTTTTCATCTGTTTCCAGTACTGAAGAAATTGCCATGCTACAATGTTTTAACTACAGGACATGAACGTTATTGCCAGCTAATGGGCAGAATGTATAACTATTAACATGATTGCGACCTACATCTCAGTGAAACAGTTGCCAAACCTTCCTTGGGATTCATGAACGCTTTGTTCTTTACTATTATAGTACAGCGTGTGATAGATATGAGCATTATTGATGTCAATTCTTCTTTCGATCAAATAGCTGTAGTCGTGAGAAATGTTATCCTAATTCCTATATGTTCTGCACATGTGGTTAAACTAATGACCTGAAAGTCTTCATTTATGTACAGCAACTACAAAGTCAGTAGAACAGATATTTGTCCTTATCCGCAAGGGAGAAGAACAATACCACATGGCTATCATTATGAAAATGAGATTGAACCAAAATCCTGAATCTGAATACTTGAAAGTTTAGGAATATCTGTATTTGATTTTGAGCCCTGGTCATCTCTGATTCTGAAGAGTTACAGCATGTTTTAAAGACCTGGGATATTTTCATTTTATTTAATAGTCCTGTTATTCTGATATGTTGGTTTGTTCAATGTATTTTTTATTACACTGTAAATGCTTCTGAGTTATTGCAAAACCACCCTTCTGAATGTGGTTTTACTTGGCAAGAAAACATTAGTCTTATTGTTATGCATGGCCTACTTGGGATTTATTGTAAAATTAAAAGTATTTTAGAAGGAAGAACAAGAGAGCAAAACCAGTGATAAATGCTAAGAATTCATATAAGATCTGAGTGAAGGACAGACTTGGTATAACTGGCGTGTCTCATCTTGGACTCATTGCTCTGTGTTTTCACTACATTAATCATGCCAGAAAGGCTGTCACTTCATATTTGTGAACTCTGAAGGTCTGGCAGGGCAAGGGCCTGTACATGTTCTTGGATTACGAATCGGAAATGACTGTGATGGTTATCACTTTGGGCCCAGGGACACTGTGTGAAAATTTGCAAACAAAAGTAGCAACTTAATCAGTGACAGAGTGAGTGTGACAGCCACCCTGTCGCTTCCCTGGGAATGTGGGAGCAGCCACGGGTGCCAGTACGCCTGGGATCACCAGAAATAAATTCATATTTAGATTGTCCAAAGGACACATCAAAGACATCTGAACAATTTCTTGCTATTAAAAAATACCATGTTGCTTCACTATTAGTATACTGTTTTGAATGTGTATTGAGCAAGCATGAGTCTTAAACCACTCCTATCTAATTGTTTTTGAACTGGATTTTAACCCAGTATAACATTTGCAAATATATGCCTAGTAGCTTCTGTTTTCCTTTATAAAACCAGATATATTTTCAAATTGCAACATAAAAACTACCTATCTCTTTGTCTGCCAATCCATTTCTATTATATGCCTCTCTTCCTCTGTCATGTGCTACGTCTGTTGTTTTGCACATGTACTTATGGACATACATAGCAGTTGTTCATCTATGAATTTATTTGTGCTATATTTGTTAAGAACACCAATAGGAACTGTGCGTCAGCCATAAAAAGAGAGACTACTGACAACGAGTTAGAAGACATGAAATTGAAGACTGAAAGCTTCCCTACTTTAGCTCATGATTTCATGACTTACAAAGGAATGCCTTATAATAACATTGACTTCCAGGAAGGTTATGATAAACTGAAGTAGGAGGGAATATTCTTGCCAGGTCCTAGGAAAAAAAAAAACCCAGGAAAAAATGTTGCTGCTAAAGTAGGGCTTTAGGACAAAGACTCTTCCATCATTTCTTTTCATTTGTCTTATCTTTACAGTGACTTAAGTGAGGAATACCTCCAGAAGATTTAAGTTTTCAGATTTTCCCTAAATTTAAACATCTTTAGAATGTCTTTTTTCCTACAGAATTAAAATAAGAGATTTTGTCTAATTTTCTCGTCATTACTGCTGAGTTTGTGCTCAGTGCTAAGTTTATAACAGCCAGAATCTGCTACTCTTCATTGCAACTCCAGTATTTATGCTTATTCCTTTAGCAATTAATGGAAAGGATAATACTTATTCCCAGTAAATGAGTTCTCTAGAGAAACACGCAGTTCTACATTTCTCACTCAGCAATTGTGGCATTCAAGAATTAAACTCACGGCAAGGAATTGATCCCCATAATCATAACCTGAATCTCCCTCCAACAACTGGGGATGAAGCAGATTGTATCAAAACACGTTTCCTTAAAGGATATGTTATTGCTCCCTTTCAAAGTCTCCAGAGGAATGTAATGAAAAGAGGGACCAGAATTGTCTTTATATGCTTTGGCTGCTCTCATATTTCCTATTAAAAAAAAGTTTTATCTTTCTATACAATTATTAAAGCCATAAAAGGATATATATCTTGAACTATGTCATTTCAGATAAACCAAGGCAATTCTATCTTATTAAGTTTCATAGTCTTTTCTGCAGGCTAATTTGAATACCTTATATTTCATTATATGGTTTAGTGAACTTCAGTTCTTTCCACTGCTGCTTGCAAAACAGAATTTTATAATCTATTTGGGGGAATTAATTCATCCTTATTTCGTATATGAATACATGTATGTGCAAATGTAAATAGTTATAAATGTGTACTGAATATGTGACGGTTTCAATCTGAGATTTTTGTGCATTTTTATCATTTTAATAATGTTTAGAAGGGAGTATTTGGCAAGACATTTATTTATGTAATTTAATACACTGTTTGACACATATTGAAGCAATCAGATCCATTAACACAGGAAGAAACCAATTTTCTGAGGGCTACTAATATTTTGGCAGGACCACCTCCCCAGTAAGCAGAGTTACACATTCATTATAATGCTGAGAATTATAGGTATATCTGGAGGCACTTAGAGATTAATGGGTATATATAGAATTTCAAGAATGGGAAAAAAAGGTGTTAGCGTTTGTACTAGCAGTCAACATTTTTATAGTGCTGCGGGAAGCTGAAGTTCTTAGTTTACTACTACAGATATTCTTGGAAATTTAATTTATTTGTGCCTTAAAATTACAAAGTGATTCCAGAAGAGATGTATCAATATAATTTTTTAATGTCTGTATTAAAACTAAGGCAAATATTGTCATGTATCCAGAACATCTATCATTAAAGTGCTTGTGCTTAGATTATTGTAGTAAAAGT
Source organism: Cephalopterus ornatus (assembly GCA_013396775.1). Lineage (NCBI taxonomy): Eukaryota > Metazoa > Chordata > Aves > Passeriformes > Cotingidae > Cephalopterus > Cephalopterus ornatus. The sequence goes on along the minus strand of VZRE01012196.1, from coordinate 376,612 downwards.
TAAGAATCATAAATATAGCCAAACTTTATAGGACATAAATGAACACTGCTGCCTGCCTACATTATAACCCATAATTTAAGACAGTTATTATGTATAAACTTATGTAAGTCTATACACATAAATACTGTGTGTGAGAATATATAAACCCTTGTCTAGATGTTAATTCCTGACAGACTAAAGTAGTTCAGCAGATTTCAGATTTTTGCCTCCCTGAGTTCTGCACGGAAATGGATTTTATAGCACATAGATGCTTTGCTCTTTGCTATATTCGGTATATATATATTCAATGGACAAGAACAACTTTCTTCAATATAAGCTGGAATCATGGTGTTGTAGCCAAATGCTGAACACATGACATAAAGCACAACAAAATAATATTTGCCATTTTTAGGCAAGGGAGAGGAGGAGAAAAGGACTGGGATCTTGATTAAAATATTATTATTAAAATATTATTTTTTAAAATTATTAAATTTGGAATATTATTAAAATATTAGCATTCTGTGTAGTGTAAATAGGATTCTTTTAAACATTTTTCACTAAATAGGATGTGTTGAGGTGTGTCATCTGCTTACAAATATCTTGTCTGCTCAGCTGCTTTAGCTTGTCAAGAGCTTCACTAAGAGTCAGAAGCTGGTAGCAGAATGCTCTGCCCTCGAGCAGACCATGAACCAATGCTGTCCATGCAGATATATTCTGTTTCTCTTTTTCCCTGTGTTCTGATGTAAAGTTAGCTGCATAAATGCTAATTATGGACACAAGGATGACCATTCCTGCACTTCATATGTTTTTTGAACAAGGCAAAACCCTGGTTCAGTACTTACCAGGTGCCAGTGAAACATCATAGGCATCACAGACGGGGGGAGTACGTAATAAGATTTACATGTCTGGTAACAATGACACTTGAGTAAACTTTCATTATTCCCTGTCACCTGGGAAAAGACATGAGATCACTTTCAGTTCTCCCCATGAGTAGATTATTTGTGATAGAAGCACACACACGTAGGATGTGAGTACATAGTGCACAGTTCTAGAGTTCCAATGAGTGTTTTAAGATTGCTGGGATGCCTGGAGTGAATGCTTTGTGGATCTCTCTGGGATCAAGGTAAAAATCAGTAGTTGCTTGAAACAGTGGGGAAGTTGTTTTATGGCCCAGGGAATGGTCTTGAATTCCTGTAGACCCATACGTACTGAAATTGCAGTATTTTCAGCGGTTTCAGTGCATCTAAACTTCCAATTTATGCTTTCAAGAAAGAGTCCAAGTTAAGACTGTAGATTATTGGCAGTCAACACCATAATATAATGTCCCGGGTCTTCAGCTAACCTTGAGACTTTGCATTAGGTGTTAACGAAAGGCAGAAGGGTAATCTCCTGAAACCTACATAGGAAAGATAGATAAACGGTAATAAAAAAGAATTTGTGAATTCTTCATCACGGAGATCATAAAATAGAGAACCTAAGAGCTGAAGGCAGAGTACATGGCAATGAATAAAGAGATTCATCTTCTGTGATATATATATATATAAAAAGAGAAACTTGTACAAAGAATAGAAGAACATAATGCCACTGAGTGTTAAATTCACAACCCTTCTTGGAAAAGTGTTTTCATACAAAGAATACCAAAAATCTTCTCATATGTCATAATGATGAGTGTAAGAAACCAAGCAGAATTAAAATAGATTAAGTGATAAAATGTTAAATCATTATACTACCTACTATAATACATATAGTTTCCAAACCATACTACAGCTTCCCAGGTTCACTGAAAGTTTAGATATAAGCTGGCAGAGCAATATAGCAACCAGAACTATTTATACAGTTTAAAATTACATTTTTCAAAAACTATATGTAATGTAGTGAGAACACATTTCAGTGGAACTAATTCTGATTATTAGTCATATGTGCATTCTCTAGGAATGAGCCAAAAGGTGTCTAGATATTCTTCTACAGAGAATTTGTTCCAAAATTAGTAATTATGAAAAATCATGCTCACCTGAAATATCTTTGCCAAACAAAATTTGTTAGTTCCACACTTTAATAGGAAATTATTTTAAAAAAAATTCCCACAGATGTTAATTTCTTTAGGGTAATAACATAGATGTCATATTTTCTATAATTATGTCTTCCCCTCAAGTGTATATTGTGGATGGTTCATGTTTTCAGTCAACTGTATCATAGAATTTAGTTTACAGAATTAAGTGGTTTAGAAAGTTACATCCAGAAAGAAAACACAATTCAACTGTAATAAAATTTGCAAATGTTAACAATAAACTGGATAATTCTTTGAACCAGCAATATTACTAATCAGTAGAAAATGAGAACATGTTGTTATGATTTACTTATAATAAGTAGCTTCCTTATGGGACCATTTAATCATGTTTGATGTGATTCTCAGTTATGCTGCTTATTGACTTTATTAAGCCCTAAGGTTGGAATACCAAGAGAGATCTAATATTCATGCAAAAGTAATTGAAATTTACTCTTAAATATTTTCATGCTTTTATAATAACCGTACTTAATTACATTTGAAATGACAAATGAATTTCATTTGTATAGATTTTGTGCATTTTACATCTAGAAGTGGCTAAGTTTTTAGAATGATGTAAACCTTCAAAAACAAATTGCCACATACTTCATGAGGAACTGAAACTAAACCTCCTTGCTCTCATCTTATTCATATTTGAACATTATGCTATTATGCAAAACTAACTGGGGAAGGCTTTTAATATCTTGAAAAAAGAGCTATGTGTTGCCTGTATCTTGTCTTGATTGGTGTATCAAGGATTATTTCTATTCATAATAAAGTACAGTAAGCAATAAAAAAAATGCTTTTGCTTCCAGTTTCCTAAGATTCCAGTGGGATGCCATACATCATACTCTTTCACCGTTGTTATCTGTTATTGCCTATTATGTTTTATGTACTTTACTGCATAACATAGCATGGATGCCAAGCCACCACTGACACAAACTTGGATATCCACAAATTGATTGATTTTCAGACATTGTAGTTTCTAAAGTAGCCTAATAAAAGTAATTTGAGTTCAAGAAATTGCTGCCAATTTACAATTGCACAGCTGGTTCACGCAATAATTTCTCGCGTGGTTCTGCAGATTGCCTCCCTACAGAGGTACATTCATATATTCAGAAGCTTCCTCAGTGAATTTCCTCATTTTGCTGATTTGGTCTATCCAGAACAGTTTCTTTTATTTATATCAGTATGTGTGGTTTGGTGGGCTGTGTGGTTTTTTGGTAGCTTTTTTTTTTTTAATTGACTTTCTTCTAAAAGTTTCATTAGGAGATGAGTTTTCCAAACCTTTACTCAGTTAAAAGGAGATTCTACTATAGAGTTTTATTCCAAATATTAAGCCCACGAACTTAGGTCTGAAGCAAAGTAATAAAAAATCCTGAGAAAAATGAAAAAAATACTACTGAAAAGAACTTTAAAATACCACATAATTGGCCTGATCTTTACCTAAAGCCTTCTTTACTCATCCTCCATAGCAATGGACTTTTTACAGTCTGCCCAAAGAAGAATCTGTATCAGTATTTTATTACCTCTACTGTTAGAAAACTTTTCACCTAATATGTAAAAATAAACTTCACTTATTGAAGCTTCATGGATGTGGAAGACAGGCTATTTCACTTTGCAGTTTTATGTCCTTCCGGTAAGTTATTTTCTTGCTAGTCTTCTTAGTAAGCTAAAAATTTCTAAGTCTTTCAGTTTTCTAGGTTTATGACCACACTTTGTCTTCCATACCCTTTCCCAAATAATGTACCTCTTTCCTGAATTGCAACATTCAGAATTGGAAACAAAACTGCTACAGACACTATACTGATGCTGAATGCAGCAGAAAGATTACCTCATGTGTTTTGGAATAATTTCTTGCATATGTTATCCTTGGTTTCTTCTGACAAAATCTGAAGATTTTGGTTTCTTGGGGGAGATTTTTTTTTCTTTAATTTTTTTTTTTAATTAGCTGAAAGACTCTTCTACATTCATAGCACACTTTTATTTCACTGAAGGTTGCTATAAAACCAATGACAAATGTAATTAGTGTATTGGAAGTCAACTGAATTGTTAATCTCAGTATCAGTGAGCTGGGGCTGAATCAGTGTTTGGTTGTTGCGTGAGGACAATGCAGCTGTGGTTTCACTGATCACAGTGACATTGCATCTATTTAATTATGCTTTTCCAGACAGTAAACATACAAAATGCCAAAGATTCAGACATCCAAGGATTCAAGGATTTAAGGAAAAGTATCTTTGATGTGTTTGGAACATTTGATTTGGAAAAAACAATCCAATGTTTTAGTTCAGAAATGCATATATTTGTTTCAGCATGAGGTAGTCCCGGAAAATATACACACTCTGCAAGTCATTGTTTGTTTCTCTGTCAGGAAAAGAATTTGGAAAACCACAATATAGTTATTTAGGGTTAAGATATAAAGATATCTAAGTAAGAAATCAAAATGGTGACTTGCAATATTACAGAAATCTATAAAACTAAAAAAACAAGTACAGAATAATTAATTGTGCAAGCATTATGAAAATAGTTACTATTATTAATGTACAAATGAAAAGCTAATGGGCTTATTTTCTTGCCGCCTTAAGGCTAGAAATCTGGGTATATCAAATTATTAAAAAATGAAAGAAAGAAAATACATAGTTTTTATGGCCAGCTTTCCTAAAAAATGTTGGTTTGACTACATATAGAGTTGCTGGATAACTTTTCTGGTTCCTCCTAGAATTGAAGCCCACAAATACATTTCATAACCAATATATTTCATAATTAGTATATTTCATAATCAAAGATTTGTTTGTGAAAGCCTCATATACCACATATCCCAACACGCCTTTCTGTGAGTCCAGCTCATGTCACAGTCACTTAAAGTTTACACTTTAGCTTAGCAAGGTTGATACCATAACTTTAGTGAAATTATCAGTATACATCCCGTATCATCTTAATGTAGGTAGTCAGGTAAGGTTGTTTCAAATGTGGTGCAGACTAGTGTTTAAACATTTGTGCACTATCCATTACCTTTATGTGCCATCCATGTTCATTTTTCCTGATTCACAATGATCATATACAGTCAGAAATAGTGGAAAGATATGTTCTAGTTGTTCTCTACTCATTGGATCTGCAATACGAGAAGGCTGCATCATTTTGAATTTTTCATTTTATCATTTTTTTCCCATTGAAAAATAGTTTTTAGAATATGTTATATTTTTAAATAAATGCAATGATGGCTTTTTCAATATACAAATAAAATCTATTTTCTTAGTGATGAAGTTCTTCCTAACCCCTTTTTGCTTCTACAAAAGAAGAAATTCCATGGTATTCTATGTGTTATTCCCAATAGGGCTGTTTAATTTATAAAATACAAATTACATCAAATGTCACTTTTATATCTCACTCCCCAGGGCAGTTTGTCAGTGTGGGGAGGTATGACGCTCCCTAAAACAGAAAAACACAGAAAGAGGAATTGAACTTTCACTGGTTGTGTTGTGATATAGCATTACTAATACATATGCATGTATGCAAAGCAAGAAAACACAAAAATGCCCTTACAAAATAATATTGATCATTGTCCTGCCAAAATGTGGAATGATGTGCAGCCTACGATAGGAGAGGGAGAACAATGTGTTGTTACTTTAACTTACATTCTTGTTCTAAGGCACTGGATGAAAACTTCATATCATCTGGATATCATAGCAGTTCTTAACAACATGGGACCAACATCATTTGATCAAAGTAAAATAAAAAGCTCTTATTTTATTTATCAGCCATCTGCCACAGACCGTTATCATTTACTTAGACCCTGAGTTACAGTTTCCATTTTAATAGTTCTTTTAGTGTTTGGGTGGTTTCTATGAAGATTATTCAATAAACATTGTCCATAAAAAGCTAGATACTTTTAATGTATAATCCTCTGGAATGTTTATTGACCAATAACACTGAAACTTCTGACAGTTTTATTTCTGAGAACGTCATAATGTTCTTATGTATCCCACTGGTAATTCGACATTACCCAAAACTCCCATGCAATGTAATGAGTCTTACTGAAAGCAGATGCAGCCAAATTAATAACAAGGATGTCAATGTACTATCGAAAGCCCTGTAGTGGGAGTGGTGAGATGGGGGAAAAAGAATGCAGAAAAGAATTCTGTTTTGCTTTTGCAAAAAAAAAAGTAACTGAAATAAGTAGATACAGTAATATAAGGATTTGAAAATCCAAATGTGAAAAGTAGATTCACTGAAAAGAGTATTTTGTCATGCATTATAAATTTAATGTTTAATTCAGAGTGTCTGAACAAAGTGAATTTAATTTACTTATAGGATGAAGGAGTCCTAAAAATGACTTAAACCCCTAAATGTTCTTGACTTGACTTCTGTGAGTAGGTTTCTGCTTGTCACATTTTCTGTGAGACTACCCTGCAAGGATCCTTTTTTCACCTGTTAAATAGATACTATTGTTCTTAACTAACCACAAAGACAGCTCACTTCAATATACTTAATATAATGCCTCCAAAGAAGGGAAAGCTTCAGAAGAAACTCTGTGCTTGGCCATAATGAACCTGGTAAATGTTAGCTTCCTGCAATAAAAATAATAGGCGAAATCATGGCCTATTGAACTCAATGGGAATTTTGACATTATTTTACCAGGGCCAGTATTGTAACCAATAAATCTACTGAGCAAACTAAAAGAAGTGGATGAATGAAGAAAGGGGAATTAATGTAACAGTACCTCTACATTATTTCAGCCCTTGTTCAACCCTTCTTTTCCTGAATAAATAACTCTTGATACTCCAGAGATGTGCTCAGAGAAACTATTGTGGCCATATACTGAACACCAAATATTTACAAAAGCATTTAATGAATAATTCTGAAACATGAAAGTCAGTTTTGTTGTTATAATGAGTCAGTCTCAGATTCAACCTGAGACTGTTTTAGGGGTGAGAAACCAAGGGCAATTGCCCAAGACAGGATACCATGGGGACAGTGTTAGATTGCAATAATTAAACAAAGGAGTTCTTCAATATGCCTCAATCTATGCCTTATTCTTGCTAGGCAAAACTGCTGTAGCTCTACATAATTGCAATTAGATCTTTCCATTGTAATCCTTTCTTCAATGTGAGCAAAGTAACAGGCAAAAAAGAAATGCTTAGAAATATAAATGTCCTATCTGTGGGCCTTTTTATTTATAGGTGAAAACATCTGATTTCTGACGAGTAATAAATGTAGTTACCACATTTTTGCATGGGTTTTCACAGACATTCATTACACACATGCACAACGTGGCCCACGTACAGCAAGGTGGTTTCAGAAAGCTGCAGACTAACAAATCAAGCAATGAACAGCCACACCACATCATACTATGTTCCTATCTGAAAGCAAAAGACATTGGATGTGAGGAAATATGTGTGTTGGTAACTCATCAGGAGCAGTACCATGACTGGAGAGCCCTGTTTCACTAGGAAGTGAAATTTGTGCGAGAAATTCCGACTTCTTGTTAAGATGTTCCAGAATCAACCTCCATACTCTGGATCTGGATATGGTAAAGGACAACCATCCAGTGTCTGGAACTCATTCATAGGGCTTATTTGCTATCGAGGGATAAAAAAAATTAAAATCATTACTAGTTAGAAAACAAGTAGAAAAGGCATTATCTTGAGAGAAACAGATATACAGGCAAAATACTTCTGAACATAAATCATGGTATATAAATGCGACGGATATGTAAAATCTTCCTTGAACTAGCTCAATATCTATAACACTTGTCTCACAGTAATTAGCTAAATCAGAGCACTAAAGTTACACTGAGAGTGGAAAATGGTGACATCCATTGCAGACATTACTTTGGAACAGACGGATTTCCTTGGCTGTTAAATCTCATTTAAGTATTTATCAGAGTATTAAAAAATAAATTTTACCAACCTCTTAAAACATTCTATAGGTTTCCATCCCGTAGTGGTTACCTACCAATTCAATCAAACTTTTTTGTTGTCTGGCATTGTAGGACATCCACTTTAGTTTTTACTATCCTGGGTATTGCTTCTTCAAACTGAAGTAAACAAGCAAATAGACAAATAAAACATCAACAACTGTCTTATGCAGAAAATATTTTACATTGTGGCAGTGTTCTTTCTTTGTAAAAGTGTTTACAAAACTAGTAGATGCCCAAAAATGATCAAACTTGTAATAAATATTTTGTGAGCTCAGCTGAAGTGGCTCATTAGAACATCTAAAAATAGTGACCCCTAGGCAAGGTATGCTTATAGATAAGATGAAAGCAGCCCTTGTTATTAATCATACTGTATATCTGACTCCTGGTCCTTTTTTCAGTCTTTAAATCAACTCCATCTGGTTCTTCCTATTTAGTTGTGCAGCTCACCATTCACAGTAAAATATGTTTACTGCTATGGAAGCAGGCCCAATGTGACTAAATGCGTTAGGCAAAATAGTGGTTGCTAAAGTCTGGAATCGGCTGACTGAAAAAACACATGTTCGGCCACACAATGAAACTGAGGACGAAATCTTCATTGGGTGTAAACTGGCTGGACTACAGCTGATTTCAGTGGGAGGTATTGAAAATGATATTCTGGGCCACCCTTCTTTATGTTAATACTTTTTGGAGCACATCAAGGCAGAACAATGCTTGTATAAGAAACAGTCTCATCATCCTGTGTACCAGCTCTGGGTTTATGGTCTGCTGTGACAGGGCAAAAACCCCATCAGCTAGAAGGCAAAAATCCTGCCTGTGTTAACTAAAACAAACCATAACAAAAAGTGCCCCTCTCCAGGATACTCAGTTTATTTAGAGGGTCCTAGTTCAGATTCTGTTCAGCAGACTGCAAACACAAGCCAAATATCGAGACAACAAAAGCAAAGGAGCAAACCAGCTTTCTATACTTCTTGGTCAACAACTTCTTTTATTGCCATAACAGTGTCTCCATTCCTTTGCAGTTAAATTGTTCATTACTGAGTTTGTGAAAATCTTTGTGGTGATCTAACCAAATAAAAATCGCATTGCTGAATGACTGTGAGAGATGCACAACAAACTGGGGGAGGTAGGATATGGTAGGATCTCTCTCTTCTAGGGGGACTTACATGTAAGTTATGTACAAGTAGGGCTTGGTGCTTCCCTATGGTGTGCTTTGCTCTTTTAGGGGTTCATTTTGGAGCTGTCGTGACACCTCCATGACAAATGCTCACTGCAGCCTTGACACAGATGAAGTCAGGCAAGGCCTGCTTCAGCCCACGCCAGCAGGCCATGATAATTGGAAAAACATTCAGATTCTGATACTAAAAAGGATGTATAGTCAGGTCCCTACCCGAACAGTCATAGGGTCAAATGAAACTTGAGCTCTCCCTGAAAATATTAGAATTTCTACCTTTGACAAGAATGCCAGCTATGCACCCTGACATCACCAGAATGCCTAAACAGGTAAAAACACTACAGTTACAACCTTTTCTCTTTTACAGCTTGAGAATTACATTGTGGAAAACATGAAATCAGAGATGGTGCAGCTGCAGCAGAACGCTGTGCAGAATCACACTGCCACCATGCTCGAGATAGGGACCAGCCTCCTCAGCCAGACAGCAGAACAGACGAGAAAACTTACGGATGTTGAAACCCAGGTATGTTCCCAGAGTGGTTTTGTAAAAGCTGTTAATTACAGAGGAGGTTTCCCATCCTCTTTCCTTTCTAAGGCATCACCACACAAAACATTTCAACACAGGACTCCAAGGAACATTACACACTCTGTCTCTCGGCAGCAACAGCAGTGATGATTGACCTTTATGTGTTTTTCTTTTGATTTCATTTGGTTAGTAATATTTAGCTCTGTGTGTGTAAGAAAGGTAGGACTGTCCAGGAAACTAAATCCCCATTAGACTTTCAATAAACAGTGCAACTACCAACTGTGAATGATACAGGTGTCAAGCTAAATAATGACCTTCAGGCTAAATCAGAGCCTTTGATCTTCATTGTTGTTTGTCTCTTTACTATTCCAAGAAGGTTTGTTTATCTTCTGCAAGTTGTTTCCAGCCATTTGAAAAGTAGAGTATGTTTGCGGCATTTAAACTGTGCAGAGTGACAAGCATCAGCTTCTTTATAAAACACTGTGAATTTTTTATTACTATGAGATTGTATAACATCTCATGAATTTAAAGAACCATTTCCATATAATTCCTAGCACTAAAATCACTGTTGTGATTGAAGTTATGCATACCACTGTCAAAACACTTAGCAGTTTAATACTGAGCCTATTGCAAAGATAGGTACTTTTTGCTTTTTGAATGCTTTTATTGTTTTAAAGTGCATATTTTTTGTCCTTATTTTTGCTGACTTCCTAATGATTTTCATAGCAGGTAGTGCGTTACCAGCTGCACTGCTTTCACTGTTCATTCAGAATAGGGGAATTAAAGTATGGCAATTATTTGTTTGTTCTTCTACCTTATGTTCTTCTTGAAAGATCATATTTTCTGTTTTAATGTCCTTACTTATCCTTACAATATCATTATCAATTTTTAATGCATTCACATTAAAGTACACTGAGAAATAACACTAATTATGAAAAAGAGACACACATGTCTTACACATGTTCCCTGCACCTCTTCTGCTACATCTTGGATAATAGATCAATATTCACTCACAAGCATTGTGATCTCAAATTGCCACAGTTCCTTAAACATAGTATATTGATTATGAAAATACTGGGGAGAATCTTTAATCCAATATCAGCAAAATATCTAATTGTAAACATAAAAGGTGAATACCTACTAACTGTAGTATCATATTTTCAATAAAGGAAGCATAGGAACTCTTCTTATGTCTAAAAAGCACTCCATAGGTGTGACTGTTGAGTACTCATTTATGGTTTCCCCCTTTATCAGGTAAAGGACAAAATGTACATTGCCTCTGTCTCACTTTTCCTTTGAGGATTCACTTCAAGGTAGAGGTATCACTGACAACTGCATGGAGGAATGAATCATTTCGTCCTTTTATCCCTATTGATGGGGAATTTAAAGGATGTTCAAGATACCAGTTTGTGGATCTTCCTGTGGCAGTACTTGCACTGACCTTCAGCTCAGTGATGGCATATTCTATCTCCCTTGTTTCAACAGCATTAGAAAGTCCCTGTAGTCCCTGGCTCTATCATCAGTCAGAGAAGAGTGGTGCAGGTGACTCAAGAAAGTGAAAAACGACTGCACTTGAAGTGATGGAGGCAGCCAGTCGCATGGCTGAGTGACAAGGGTCTGTAGGATATTAGGAGAAAGGCATGTCAGGTTCTCATGCTTGTAATAAGCACTATTCTTACCAGAGCAACGAGGAGTCTGAAGGGCTGAAGATAGAGCCTCCATCTACTTATTTCTCAGTAAGACCCCTCAGATAGCCCTGATCTATCTAAAAGCCCACAGATTCCCTTTAGGCTTTCTTCTCTACCTGAACCTCTACTGACATTTTGTAGGCTGCTTCACAGAGATATCCTCTTTGGAAATCTGTTTGTGCTTTCTGGACTTCTTACCCCTTGACAATCTTAATACACTTTCAATTTCTGCCAGGTCCTTCTGAAACTGTTGTGATGTGTCTTGGTGCTTCCAGGATTGTACCCATCTTGAAAAACATGACAGCTCCATACTGATCATTTCCAAATTTTTCAACCTCTGTACCCTTGAGAAAGGACAACTCATGTTGCTCTGTGAATATCAATGATTTCAAACAAAAATAAGGAACTGAGCTTGAGAGCCATTCTTATTGTTTTATGTTGTGTAACAAATTCCTGTCAGGAATGCTATGGGGTCCTCAGCAAAGGAAAGACATGGACCTCTTGGACTGGGTCCAGAGGAGGGCCATGAAGATGATGAGAGGACTGGAGCATCTCTCCTATGAAGACAGGCTGAGACAGCTGGGATTGTTCAGCCTGGAGAAGAGAAAGCTCTAGGGAGATCTTGCTTCTAGTGCTTCTAGTGCTTAAAGGGGCCTCCAAGAAAGATGGGGACAAATTATTTAACAGGGGCCTTTGTGATAGAACCAGGGTTTTAAACTGAAGGAAGGTGGATTTAGATTAAGAAGGTTTTTACTGTGATGAAATACTGGAACAAGTCACCCAGAGAGCTGGTAGGTACGCCATCCTTGGAAACATTCAAGGTCACATTGAATGGGCTCTGAGAAACTTGATCTAGTTGATGTCGTTGCTTATTCTAGAGGGATTGGACTGGATGACCTTTAAATTCAACTCCTTTCCAACTCAAACTTTCCTATGAATCTATGCATGAGAAAATGTTACGTAAAATCCTACAATGATGATGATTAATGTCCTTCCAAGAAAGGTCTAATAGAGTCCATTAAAGAGGCATAATTTTCCAGAAGCGATTGCATCTCAGGTGTTGTGTGCACACATATCCGCAAAAACTATTTACACTCTCCTTCAGACTCTATGTAATGAATGACAATAACCCAAACAAATCAACTAACATTACTTAATATTATTGCTTTCACTCTTGAAAACATTCTGTTATTTCTGCTTTTGAACTGTTTTTCTTAGAATCTATTCTCTTTCATCTAGTTAAGTCTTCTTTTGGTCTGATGTACTTTTTGGAACTTGTGCTGCTGATACAGACCACCACTAAAGTGAAAGAGAATTGTATAAATGAATGTTTAGGACCACAGTGTTCATCTTAAAAATCTGTGCAAGAGTACAAGTAGTGATCACATATGCAGACACCATACTTCTACCAACACTGCAAAAGAGAGAACTCGGGGGAAAGCTAGAGTAGGAGCTCTATTTACAAAACAGCAGAGGCAACACTTTGCCTTCAGTCCAAGTACTCTGGCACTTTTCTTGTTTAAGCATGCTTTGTAGGAATGCATGTTTGAGGGAAGCCTCTTGTTCTTTCCATTGAAATGAAGCTTATTTGGCAGTCACCTTGTCTTTTTCTGCTGGTCTAGTATTATTCTACAATAACAGGTTGCCAGAATATCAGCTGGTATATATCAGTGTAGCTTGATTGAGTTCATTTGCACCAGCTGAGCGGCTGAGGTTACAAAAGGATTTAGAAACAGTTTTTGAAAATCATTGAATCTCAATGAAATGGTTGTATTATGCTGCTATGACAAAACAACAAGGACAATATAAACGTTAATGTTTTTAATTTATCTCTAAGGTGCTAAATCAAACATCCAGACTTGAAATTCAGCTTCTGGAAAATTCACTGTCAACGTACAAACTAGAAAAACAACTGCTACAACAGACACACGAAATCCTAAAAATTCATGAGAAAAACAGGTAAGAATGAGTCTCTTACACTCTTTCTCTCTTCATCACAAGGGGGTCTGTGCATACTTTCTTTTAAGCAACTGATGGAATGAAAGGAAAAAATATGGTAAGTGTAAAGCAGATGTAATGTTTATGAAATGGCTAAAAGACCTAAGGTATGAACTTATACTATGTTAGCTTCTGTATGATAAATGTAAGCTGATTTTTACCACTTTTCATGTTCACTGTAACTTCACATCTTAGTTTGCTTCATGACAACTGGGTCGTATGACTGCAGTTCCTGCTACCAAAAAGGATAGGGATAACTTTTATGAACACTTTCAAGTAGAAAAATATTAATAAAAAATGATGAGATTTTCAACTATCTTAAAGTGCATATGAAACAGAAAATATTCAGTAGTTCATCTCTAATTTTAATGGATACAAATATACGACATATAGAAAGATCTCTCTCTCCTTTTGGACTCAATTATATATAGCATACTTGGAGCCATGCTCCATTTAAAGAATAAGTCAATGAGTAAACATTTGGGGTGTACGTTGAAGCTGATGAAAAAACTGTTTGGCAGCACAATTTTTTTAAGCAGTAAAGTGAGAGTCAAGAAGCAGTTCCAGTGTTCCTGTTTTGTGGCACCTGAAGTCACTGGACTTGGTAATTCAGTATGTCAGAGAGCCTGTGTGGTGGGTTGACTCTGTCTGGATGCCAGACGCCCACCCAGCCACTCTCTCACTGCCCTTCATCATCAGAATAGGGAGAAAATATGATGAAAAAGCTCGTGGTCAGATAAAGTCAGGGAGATCACTCATCAGTTACTGTCATGAGTAAAACAGCCTTATTTACTGCCAATTAATAACAGCATAGGACGGTGAGAAACAGAAACAAACCCAAAAAGACCTTTCATCCCTACCTCCCCTTTTTCCCAGGGTCAGCTTTACTCCTGACTGTTCTATCTCCCCCCTGAGCTGTGCAGGGCAATGAGGAATGGGGGTTGTGGACAGTGCACAACCCTTTGCCTCTCCTCTCCTTCTTCCTCATGCGCTTTCCTTTCTCCAGCATGGTTTTTCCCACAGGCTGTAGTCCTTCAGGATAAGGCTGCTCTACATGGGCTCTCCACAGGCTGCAGCCTGCTTTTGGACAACACCTGCTCCAGCATGGGGTCCTCTGTGGAAAATACCGGCTCCACCATGGTCTTTCCCATAGGCTGCAGGGTTCTATCTGCTCCAGTGCCTCCTTCCCTCCTCTTCTCTGATCTTAGTGCCTGCAGGACTGTTTCTCTCAATTTTCCCCTGACTCGTCACACTGTACCCTGTGGTGGGTCGGCTGGAGCTGGCTGGAACCAGCTGTGCTCTATATGAGGCAGCCCTGGACTTTCCTCACAGAGGCTGCCCCACAGCCCCTGCTGCCAGCACCTGGGCACTGGCACCCAGTACAGTGGGAAAAGCCATTCCCTTCCTGACTGCCCTTTGAGAGATCCAGTGTACTGCAGCCTCTGTAATGGACAGGTGTGAGCAGGGAGGACACCGGGTGCTTTCACTCCACAGCCTCACTCTTGGCTCCCTTCCAGAAAGAAAACTGCGAGGTCAGTCTGGCTAGGACTGTGGTTTCTATTTCCTCTGTCTGCACTGACAATGAAATAAAGTAAACAGCTTTAAACAGTAGGCAGATGCTGAAGCATCTGATACAAGTTTTAGAGGACTGTTTCAGTTGAGATCAAGTAGTTTGTCAAAAAGTGCAGTGTGACCCCTACGCTGCTGGACAGGAATCAGCAACCAAGGCAGAAAAACCTGCCCTACACATGAGGCAGACTAACACCAAGGTGGTAAGGAGCTACAGAGTAAAGAAGGCAAAATCCAGGTAATGGTGAAAAATAGAAAATATTGTTACAAAGAAATGTATTTGTTAAATGTGTCTAGTTGCAAAGCAATCACTATAGCTAGTGATCATGAAAATCAATTTAATGTGTTTAATCTAACAACTGTTTATAACCAGTAATTCCAAAAAATATTATTCTGGACAAGTTGGATTACACTGAAAACTCTTAACTCCACAGATGTCCCTTAACCAATTAGAACTGTCAATAAATTGTCTGGGATTAACTTTGCCTTCAGCCATCTCAAAACTAAGTAATTCACCTACAGTATTTATGTGGGCTCTCCCTGTAATCCACAGAGAGAGTGGGTATGGGCAGGAGGCAGTTCATTCTACATATTTCATAAATCTATATCAAATTGGGATTAATCCAAGCGTTAGTTAAGTATATAAATACTTGTACTTTTAGCTGCTGCAATCTGGTTAGCAAGAAAATTTTGTTGGCTGCTCAAGAGGCTGAATCTTGTATAGTTAATAATTTGAATTTATTTATTTATCTTAGTAATGTATCAGAGTATAAAGCCTTCATGTCAGCAAACAAATAAGATTTACTTGAGTTGACCTCTGACTTGGCTGACATTATGATGAAGTGGCCTGTGAAAAATCAGACAAAAAGGAGGACTATTTTAAAAAGCACACCTTACTCTTTCTCTCAGAGGTGTGGGTATATGTGGATCAATGCAAAACTATGTGGAATTTCATCTTGCAGTGAAGCAAGAACCTGACGTGCACGGTGTAGGTTCTTTTACACTCTCCTTGGGAGTGATAAAATTAGGGAGAGGGCAGTCTTGTGATTACACTAAAATATAGATCATCAGCTCTTGTATCACTATCTGCTCCTAACTGTGTAGTCTTGGCCTTGCAGGTCCTGATCTGGAAATCAGTTAATGTGTGTGTCAGGTTCACTGTGGGACAAATCTTGGTGACCTCAGCAGATACTAGGTTTGTAGACTTGCTAATGATTTTAGCTTGTTTAGGTTTAAACAGTATTTACAGATTACCCATCAGGCTGTGTTTAGTAGCTATTTACAGTTAAATTCTCTTCATCACTCTCCATATCACTTTCACATCAATAAAATAGAGAAAACCCCTGTTGTCCATGTTACCTCCATGGACTGTGAGCTTTTTTGGAAAGGGTCTGTCTTTTGCAGTAGATTAACACCACAGTGGGAACTAGTGTAGGAACTATTGTCATTACAAGAATAATTGAAACAGATGGTGTACTGTGAGCTGACAATTTCTTTCTCTATGCTAAAATTCCTCTATATAAAATAAAAATAACAGTTTAGTCACTTTATAAGAACTGGATTTTGAATGAAAGTCATGCAAACTGTTATAGTAACAATAACTCATCGGTGAGGTACCATAATAACTTGTGTATTATCTTTAAATAAAACTAACACTGCCTATCAACAAGGGACCAGTGCAAGTTCTTTAGATTAGAAATATGTCTATTCTTGGCCTTTCTCTTTACTTCCTGTCTCTGCTGGGAAGAGGGGCCAATTTTTTTTCTTTTTATCCACTGAAGTGAAAGATTTTCCATGGCATAAGTAGAGTCACATTTACCCTAGAATCATGTTTCTATTGAGTGCTCTCATGCCATAAATAATTTAGTTTTGTGGGTTCCCACCCACTGTAATGTAAATGGTGGTTTCTTCCATTGCCATTTTTTTCTCCCACAAGAGGTTTCTAAATGCTATTTTGATTTATTCTTGAAAGACTTCCCTGTTTAAGTGGCTTATGAGCCCCATTTTTTCCCCCAGAGTGTACCAGCTGCATTTAACTTATAGTGTGCCATTTGTTTCAATATGCAAGTGTAAAAAACCCTTTTTATTTACTAAAAGGAAACAAATGAGGAAAAGTATAATGGAATTCTGGATTACTTTACTTTTCTGGTTACTTCATTTGCCTTGAGAAATATGAGGACACGTATTTTCATATTTCCTTAAACTGATCAAACAATATCAGACCACCAAGGTAAGTATGAGTCATCAACACCTAAAAATACAGGGAAAATTTCGCTCATCTAAAAGGAAGTACAAAGAAACTGTCTCAATGAGAGAATAATGTTCTTGCACTCAAAAATAAACATTGAAATCCTCTACCTGTTTGTCTTCCCGTACCTACACGGTAAAAGAAACCCACATATTTATGGCCAAATAATTTTTTTCTAGTGTGATATTATTTGTTTTTATTTATTGAATAGCTCAACAAAGTATATGTTTTATCTGTATATTTAATATATCTTGATTTTTTAAAGATTATTTTAATGAGAAAGATGTCCATCTCTAAGATCTGGTCTATATCGTGTTCTCACATGTCTAAACTGAGGCCTCTGAAAACAAAGATTAAAAAAATCTCTTAAACTCCTGTGGTCTGGAACGGATTAGTGAATAAACTACCTACCTTATAAGGCAAATTGTCTAAACCAGACTTTCCTTCCTCCCTGGACAGCTACCGGAGTGCTTCCTATATGTTCTACTTCATCACCCTTCAAAATGACAACAGTTTTCACTGGAAGTCATTCTTAGACTTCTGTTTGGGTGTTCTACCCTCTCCAGCATTATTAGAGGGCTTTTTCTGAATCAGCTGGACACAGCACAGTTGCACCAGGCATTCCACTGGCTTATATCCCAACAAAGTCAACACATCATTTGTATGGTTGAAAATTGATTCTTAGCCCCACCAAAATCACTACATTAGACATTGAGACACAGTTATTTTTTAGGAAAATTAAATTTGTCTGGGTTTGGATTTGCATGTTTGTTTTTAGTCCAATTGTCTTCTAGATAATGACTCCAAACAGTCATTGTCCAGTGGATAATATTGATATTTACTCATATTAACAATATTTTTTCTTCACAACTTCATTCTGTTCCCCAAAAGACTGATTTATTTCCTCAAATTGAAGGCTACAAATATAAACCCCACATATATATGCCTGTCTTTATACATATATATAATGTGTATTTATATGATGCTTCTAGTGATTTATTTTTATTGTTTTGTAGTTCCCATGATGGTTTCATCTATCTAGATCAGTAATATTTTCAAACATATGTAAATTTCAAACATACTGGAAACACAGGAATTTCAGATGTGTAGGAAAGGCATATTTACTGCAAAGAACAACCATAAAATTGTATGGAAAGTGTTATAAAATGATGTTTCAGTCAGCCTTTGCAGATTTTTTAATTCATTGATATACAGACAGCCTTCTTTTTGTTTACTTTAATATTTTGTTTCAGCAATAGTCATTATTGAAAGCTAGTAGAAATATTTTCATTTTAACTCTGTCTTCACAATGCTTCTTTAAAAAATTGAGAAAATATCTTTACCAAGCACTCAGCAAAGTTATTTCTTCATGGCAGTTGTCTATTAGAAGTTGTTTGATCTCACAGAAAAGAGACAACATAGTGGTTAAAAAAAATAGCTAAATATCTTTGTAATCACTTTCAATCTGTTCCAAGATTTTTTTTATGAGATTCCTAGAGCTTCTTTTTTTATTATTTTTTATTTAAATGCACTATGGCAAGTATTAATGTAACAATACCAATGAAAAATTCTGGCCACATTGGAGACAAAAGCCATAAGAGCAGTTTTTCTCACGCTGTTTAAGGATTTCTTCCTTTTGGAATAGGCCAGTTCAGAAATCCCTGATCTATGTGAAGACTTTGCTTTTGTTCATTTGGAGCTTTGACCAAAGGTTTCTCATTGATTCTTAGTAAAACAAAATGAATATTTTGGACTTCTCCCAGGAATACAGGGAGTGGTCCTATCCTCAGGACTTACTCTTATCTGATATAGATTTATGGATATAGAAAGCTCATTGCATAAATGCATACGCATTCCTGAAAATAGCTTAGTTTTGCAGTTTATAATAACAGGACTTTTAATCTACATAGCAAACTGTAAAGGAACCAAATGCTATGACACTTCCATCTTTCCACCACATGTTGACATACCACTCAGAAACGTTAGGATGTACTATTACTAGAGCTGTAAAACATCTGCTTGCTGTCTGTCTGTGTAGATGCCAAACTGTGAAGCTCTAAACATTGTCAGCTTCTTCCTTCTTGCTCGACATGGCCAGTTCTGCTGCAAATAAGACTGTCATCACCATGGGTTCATCTACTGCGGTCTTAGGAAGGCCACAGTGGGAAACAAATAATGCAATGCATAAATTGTGGCTGTCAAAGGCTCTTTCTTTCACATGAAATCATTCAGATATGGAAATCATTTAGTTGTGGACACGCAAATAGAATATTGTGGAATTAAGGAAATACATTGTACTGTACTACGATATGGACAAAAATAAAGGGAACTTTTTTTGTCTTTTCTTACTATTTAACTCTAAAGCTATATTCTAGCTTCCAGGATGATATATTCCACTGATAATACACAATATTTCAGTGGACTGTAAGCTGTCAGACTGGGATATGGCCCCACCTAGCACCCATTTTATTACAGACTGTGCCCAGGAGCCACCTGGTTCCTATGCCAAGTGCATTGATATAACTAGTCTATCAGAAAAGTTAAAGTCTAGATTAATAATGAGGAGTTCAATAATATCTGTAAAAAAACTGGAAAAAAGTGGATAGAACTGACAAATATCAAATGGAACTTTTTTTTTGAGCCATACTTTTTGACTAAAACGAAATCCATCTGAACATTTTTGACCACTTCTGCCTAACTAAACTACATCTGACCTTCTGCATAACAAAGCTCCAAAACTCTCACATAAATATTCTCAAAAAAATCTGTGTGAATCTAGAGCATGGTGTTTAATGTTAGAGTTCAAGCAATGAAAAAGATCAGCCACAGGTCTAAATTAGGTGTTAAAATAATTTATAGTCTTTGGCTTCAAAATCCATACTTTGTTTCAGATTGTAACTTTCTACCATCTCATTTCAGTCCACCAAATCTTGTTATGCTTTTGTTACTAATTAATGAGCCTTTTAAAATGAGATATCATGTTCCTCTTTGCGTTTGGTACCCCATGAAAAATCCCCTTGCCATCTTTTCTTTTTTTGCTCCCTTTACCCTTTATCCCTTTACTGGTTTTCACAGAACTAGATATGTTGATATTACAAAGTATGTTTTCTTCAGTATCTTTGTAAGTCCCACATTTATAATGTTTCAGAAAAAAAAAAAGAGATTTCCTACTTGGTTTCTTTTTTTTTTTTTTTAAACAAACAAACAAACAAAAGATGTTTGATCTCACTCTAGCTCGTACAGCAAATCCAGGGCCTGAATTTAATCTTTGCATTGTTATCATCTGTAACAGCTCATATTAAGGTTCTGTGATATTGAGTAGAAACAACTCCATATGGATTTTATTACATTCTTCAGTTAGGTTAAATGACCTGAAATTATGCAGGCATTTTGCCACTGATCTATTATCCAGAAGTAAAAACAAAGGTGGAGGGAGAGTGCAAATAAATAAAACCTAGGACTGACTTGAACAGGAAGCAGTTTGTTGGCAAGTTTGTAACCACCAGTTGGTTTGTGGGCATGAGAAACACCTCTTTTGGTGTATACAGTAGAATCCCTAAAGAGAAAGTAGAAGAGAGATTGAATTACTTTCTTTATCTAATATTAATAAATTCTTTCTGCTAAACTCCCACCACAACATCAAAGCACTGTCATGAAAAACTTCTTGTTCACTGTTGACAGATATTAGCTGTCCTTTATGTCTACAGCACTTCTATTCTTTTAGATATATTTCAATACTTCTTTGATCTTTGTAAATTGTACACTTCAGCACAGGACAGAGAGGGCAGTAGAAAAAGAATATTAATCCGGAGAAAGTGTTTCTATACATGTGCAAAATTATTTATAAAAATTGATGGAGGTTGCATAGTATGATGCCCAACAATTTTCTGTCTGAGGAGCCTTTTGTGTAATAAGAAAACATTACTGGGGAGTGTGGTGGAATATGTATGTAAACTCAACGAAAACAAGGGAATCTTACATTAAAATGAAAATTTTTAATTTACCTTTTGGGAAAACAGTACTATTCTTAATGTGAAAGAAGCTACCACTCATCTGGAGTGCGGTTCTTATCCCAGCTTCACAGACAACATCAAATGGTACTTTTATTATGGGTTCCATATCTCTTGATGGTCCTCCATAACTCCCAATGCTTATCTTCCATTCAGTGGCAAGGCCCTTCGCAAGCTCTTTCTCATTTTGCCCCGGATTTTTGTCTCGTATCATATCGACCCATCCATATTGCTCTTCAATGCCCTGCTCTTCTCCCTCCTCTGCCTACCTTCGGCGTTTCTGCCTGAGGTTTTGCATACAAATATGTTGTTCCCTTCCAACTCAACATATATTCTGTGATTCTGAGTTACTGGCCTTATGCTGATGTACTTAGATAAGAGTAACACCTACATATGCAGTTCCATGCACTTTAAGCACTATAGCAAGCAAACCTCCCAAAATGGAATCTTAGATATTAGTCCTATTTGTCTACTTGACAGACAAAGTCAGAGAGCTGAATTCCTAGACGTGATATTTTTAGAATTATTGAGTTAGGTAGTGAATTGTGCCGTGAAAAAAATAAGTTCTTTTTTTTGTATTCTTAACTGTTTTGGCTTGAAATAATACCTACTAATTGTTTTATTTCATTTTAGCTTTCTTGAGCACAGAATTTTGGAAATGGAAGAAAGGCACAAGGAGGAGCTGGCCACTTTGAAGGAAGAAAAAGAGAACCTACAAAGCTTAGTCACACGACAAAGCTACATAATCCAGGAATTAGAGAAGCAGCTAAACAAGGCAACAACCAATAACAGTGTCCTACAGAAACAGCAGCTTGAATTGATGGATACAGTTCACACTCTGATCACCCTCTGCTCCAAGGAAGGAGGTAAGAAAATATCATTAGAAGTACTAGGAAATTTCCTCTGAAGTAAGTCCTGAATTTTTGGAAAGACAAAACTCAACGAGCTTATTCCAAAAACGAAAAAGACATTATGATTGAGAACAAGAGAGCTGTTGAGACCCCACAAATCAAATAGAGTTTAGACATTGCTGAGGCTTACCCTTGTACTAACAGCCATATTTGATTATTTTAATTTAATGTCATTGAGTTATTAAACTTTGACCATAGCTAGGCCATAATTCCATTCACTTCACATTAGCCATATTGATTTGTTGCTCTGAGTATCTCCTTCTTCTGGGAGTAGTACAACCAATTGTGGATGTTAATTTTACAGATGCCTATACCTCATTTACTCTAATCTTCCCATACAATCCATGGAGAGAACATGATAAAAACCAAAGCAAAGTACCTCAGAATTTTTTACATATATGTGGATTCTAATGTTGATGACCTTGGATTTAGGCACTTATGGTGCTCTAGGTAGACATCCAAGAGATAAATCTCTTCACTTGCATGAGATTTTATTTATAATTAGGGATAATTTTTCTTTCTTCTGCCTTGCTGTGTTTGGTTTGTGTATCAGGCACACTCTAAACTGTTGCCTAAAATTGCCACTCAAAAAAACCCTCTCACACTCAGTTTGTGAGTTTAGAAGTCAGACATTATTTATTCTGTGAACCAGGTGTACTGGTAATCATTTTGCCAAAGTGCAAACCATGACATCTCAGCTACAGTTTATATGTTTGTGTTCCATGATTATTAATTTTTGTTTCTTGCCATCCTGTTACATATTCATAACATATCCCAACACTTATTAGCCTATATATGTATACTTATAAGGTCTCTGAGGGGCTTCACTGAGGGTCTCGGGGGGTCTTTTCTGTCTGGAGACCCCAAAGTTCTGAGTGACTGTTTTATGAACTCCTTTAAGACAATGTACCTAGTTGTGTAATACCTCTTCTTTGCTTGGCTGCTTAAGTTCCTTTCTTTGTTGTTTCTTCACTTTGCTTGTCTGGTTTCTTTAAATTTAGGCACAGTAATTTTCTATGGGACATTCTGTTGCAAGCGCTACTGATACTAGTTTTGTTACACCTCAAAACTCAAAAGACTACAGATAGAAATAGCAACCCTTTGAGAGAAAGGGTTGACAAAGACTCTAGGACAATTCTCCTCAAGTATGCCTTTCTTAGTAAACAGTTTTCTTATAGCAATAGAGCAATATATATTATAGCAATAGAGGCAGAAATTCATGTAGAATTTCAATTTTCAAATGTCAAAGACATTGCAGAGTGTCTTATGAAAGAAATTCCTCTCATCAGAACTGTTCAAGGGAGATGGGTAAATGCAGACCACTGTAAAGAATGGAAATAAGACACTAGGAATGGGAAGAATAAATTAGTAACTATGAAAAACAAGGCAAAGTCATACAGAAATGGCAATATAAAAACCCTTTTGAGAAAGGGTACACAATAAACTTAGAGAGAAGCTGTAGATGTGTGAGTTGTGATAGTCATTCAGTGAGTGTGGAAGCATGGATGAAGGAGGTCTATGAGAGGTTGAGTACCAGCAGTCCAAAGAGCCCAGTATATCTGATCACTGCAATTCTCTCTAAGTGCCATAAATTATCTAAAAAACAAGAAACAAAAAACCACAAACAAAACCATCAAACAATCAGATCATCCCACCTATCGAAATCTTGTCACCTCCATCATTACTCAAAGCTCTGTTTAAGAGGCAGAAGACATACTAGATCATTCAAACCATTCAGCTCAAGGCAGTGTGGGTTTTCTCTCTGCTATATATTCCCATGCAACTTGTGTGGCTTAAATCTAAACTGCTCAAGTGATGAGGATTACATCTCTTCCTTTGGAAGTGTTGTGTGCTTGGGCCCATGTTGATAGACTACTTTTAAAAATAACCCAACCTTTTTCCCCTCTCATGTTCATTCTAAATGTTCCCTTCTGCTCATTCTGTTATATCGTTCCCTAGCATTTTGAATTAAATAACATGTTTCATAGTAGGCTGTTCTCATATCAATAGAGAAACATTGTGATGCAATGCAAAGCCTTTAATATGTTTTATGTTTTTTTGGCAAAGAAACCTGGCAAGGCTGTGTCCCGAGTGCTCTAATAAAGCTCAGGAGTATTTTAAAATCAATATCAAAATGAAAGATATATTATTCTCATACCGAGATATACTGCAAGTTCTTTTTAAGGTTAAAAAGTTTTGGAAATTTGGAATTTGATTCAAAGAAAAAAACAAACCAACATTTTCCCTAAACTTCATTTCCTCAGCTGCTTCTTATAAAAGCTGTGAATGAGGAATACAGAAGTGGATGTTTCAAACTGGGCTCCCGGGTACTAATTCAGTACCTGAAAACCTGACTTTTCAACAGTTTTTTTTGACTTCTAAGGAACTGTGGAGCAAAGGATGCTTAGCACAGTTTTATGCCTAAATATAAATTAATAGCCTAAGTAAGACCCTTGATTTTGGACTCCATTACCTTTTGTGTATTATGTTCAGAATTTTCCTTGGATCCTTTTTTTATTTAAAGAGAATAATTTAAAGAGAAATAATTGCAGAAACGGTTCCACTTATTGTCTGATTAAATCTAGCTGACCAACATTCTTGATAGGTACATTCACAGCTGAAAAAGGAGCCAGATAGCTGAAGTTAAAATAATAATATTATCCTGGAGCACAACACAACTCTAATGAAGACTAAATACTAAAGGATTTGGTTGTGCCAAAAATTAAAGCCAACTTCAGTTTGTGCAAATATATGTTGAAGATGGAAATATATGCATGCTGGGAAGTAACATTGGAGACACTTTTCTAAATTCACACCAAAATATGAAGTTTAGATAGTATAATACAAGTCTTCTGCACTAATGTTCAAATTAAAAAATGTTCTGTGGGAACTGGTGTTTCTTGGGAGAGGGAGAATAACAAAATGTGACACATAAATAAATGGCACCCCTTCTGTCTTATACTTCAGTAAATCTCAGTCATCTAATTTCATAAGTGATATATGAGAAATGGAAATGGACGAGAAAAGTAAAGGACAATGGAAAAATTAGAGACCTGGAAGAATTTCTGTATGAGGAGAAAGAGCTGTCATGTACAGAACTATCAGATAGGAAAGAAGGTATGTGGGATGCTGTTATGGAAGTATACAAAATAACTAATAGTAGGAAGAAAAGGAACAGCCAGTAACACAGAGAGATTTTTTTCATCGATAAAAGTAAGGACTTGATTCATTTTGGTGCAGGTTACTAGATATCATTGAGATCAATAAAGATTTTTTTATTATTAGAAAGCTGCAGAGCTACAAAAGGATAGGCCCCCTTAAGAACTTTGAGTTTTTAACTAGGAACACTCGTCTTTGAAAGGAAGCACAACATAAGTGAGGTATGAAGTCTAGAAGGCCAAATTGTCAAAGATGAGTGGCCTTATTGGATTTTCAACCATAAAATAAAAATGTAAGTAAATATATTTTATGTTACATGTATGCCTATATATTTTAAAAAAAGATTAGCCATATCAAGAAACCTAAAATTCTCTCCCAAGGTAAGTCACAGACAGAAAAATTATTTTATTCTTCTCATAAATCATAGTATTCTGGACTTTCAAAATTATGAAACTGAAAAAGTAATAATACAGCTAAACAAATTAATTTGAAAACAATTTGAGGATAATCATTGCTTTTTGATTACAAAACATGAGATACATTTCCTCCAGTAATGACATAATCATATCAGAAGACTTATTTTTAGATTGATTTGAATGATTTGGGAAACTATCACAAGTTTGTCTGCTAGGAACCTGTGAATAATATAGCTGAATAATGTAGAGACACAGGGCTGAACAGAAACTGCTTTTGTGTAGTTTAACACTATAAGGAGCTAACATAGTCCCTAGAACTGGATGAACACCCTAAAAAATCTGCTTTGGTGCTTCCACTGTAGCTAGGCAAATATTAGGAGAATTTCTGAAGGATACGAAGGCAAATGAAAAAGTGAAAAAAACCCAAACCAAACCAAAAAAACCCCAAAACTAAACCAAAAAACCAAACCCCCCCATCCCCAAAAAAAAAAAAAAAGCCATACAAAGGATAAATTTTTAAAATATAGATGGACCTAAATAGAAAATCCAGATCCCATTTTCAGTGTCAGTTTTGGTACAAACCAGTTTGGGGATGGGGCCACCTGTAAGACTTGGAACTGTTTGTGAGTTCAGTTTCCAAAATACCACCCACTTCTCTCCCAGTGTGAGCAATTCTGATTCTAGAATTTCAGTTGCATGAAATCCTTACAATAGACACTGTAATAGGTCACAAAGCCTACAGAGTCAAATAAATGCAGGATACTCTGGGGTCTTACATGTCTCTGCCTTGGCCTGTGTCTGTGGCTAAATAGACTTGTCAGATTGGCTGTGTATATTTTAAGCAGGGGCAACAACCTTGGCAGCAGCTGCCAATAAATTTCTATAGTAGAATTCCTAAACTAGCAGCACCTTCAGACACTAGCCTTACAAATGAAATGGTTGTTCAGTTTGGTGAATATTAAAAATAACTTTTTAAAGATGAAGTAATCTCCAAATTACAATATAGATGAAGGCATGAAACTTATACTTTTCCCCAACAAAAGATGAAGAAATAGAATGCTTGATGTGAAGGTCTAATTAATCACCATAGAGATGTTGCGCAGGACTATTTCCAAGACTGTAGAAGTCTTTCACTTGTAACAGATAAGAGTTGGATAGAAATCACATTATTCTTAGCAAAGGTCATAAAAGATTTTATGATTATTATTTTCTTTAAACTGTTCATTCCTCATATACTTTGAATATTATTAGTCTTAGGATTGATAAAGTACATTGGTGTCCCTGTCAACAATGCATTGGTAAAACGGTAAATAGTTTAGTGATGGACTTTCTAAATTTCCACATCAGAAAAATTACTTATGAAAAGGATATGTAGTGCTAAGCAGAGAGTCATATGAATATTACTCAAAAAATATCTCAACCACAGAACAAAGCATACACTAGAAATTATATAAAGCAATAGATAATATCATCAAAGGTGTGTATGCAAGTCCAAACCACGTAGTTTGGAAAGTATATTAGTCCAGTGAAAATTACGCTTCAAGCCAAATATCGCAGTCAAAAGTCACATATATTTTCAAATACATTGTCTTTTTATTCCACTATAAGAAAATGGATTGAGTTTCTATTGTGTTAACATTAATTTGCGTAACTTATGATGACTGCCCTAGTACTCCTGCCCACAGGACAAGGGAATGTAAAATTCAATGGGAAAGTATATTTAACCATAAAATTATTTTCCTTTTCCACTTTTTTTTGTTGTTTTTGTCTGTCAGACTGCATAATAATATACCTTGTTAACATGTTTGGCCAAAACTTATATGCTTCAGAATGGAACAGTAGAGAAAGTTTTGTTATGAATGTCTGGTTTCATGACCTCCTAGTAAAAGAGAAATTAAGCATTATCTTCCTCTTGAATGCTGAGCAGAAGCTAAGCTTAATTCTCAAAATGATACACGTAAATGCTGGGATTTTACCCACCTGAAGTGCTTATTGAGTTCATGAAGTACATAACATGGTTAGTGGTTCTGGCATTTCAGAAAAAGTACAAATCTCCTAGTTTGTGAGTAGGACAAGCAAATACATCTAAAAGTTTATTTGAATAGAATTCATGCTTTTAAAAAGTGTAGCAATTAATTTATTCACAAAAAAATAAACAGTAAGTAGTTTATTCCCCTTCTTAGACTGAAGTTATTTTGACATTAAAATTTGTGCCGAAGTGAAAAGAGTGAGAATAAAATGGCAACTTCAAAGAAATGACCTAAAGGTTACAAGCACAGGGGAAGCTCCATTGACAGAAGCAGAATTACCCCAGCAGAAATGCTGCCCTACTTCATTAGACAGACTTCAAAGACAGCTTTTATAATACAAACGAGTATTTAAAAAACAAAACAAAACAAACATAAAAAAGAAATCCTAGGGGGAATACAGGACAGAAAAATAGAAGGGTACTTTTAAATCTTAATATTTGGACTGTGTCCAATGAGACAAATTTTCTATATTATATTGATTCAGCCATATATGGAATACAATAATAAGGATATTTAAATCCAATAGATTTTAGACAGCAGTGTAGAAAAGCAAGGTTGTATGATACAGGTCTTGATCATTTTTCTTCTGTTCATGGAAAGAATAATATCACTACTCATCTGAGACATATTCTGAGGTGACAGCGTGTTTCATCTGGGACCATTTCTCTAACAATATCTTTTCATTCCTTAAGCACATGCCTCTTCTTTACACCTCATCCTTGACGTTATTAAGGATTTTTTCAACATGATGAGACATAACTGGTGAGGCAGAAACCCAGAGTACATCATATTAGTCGCTTCTTTATTTTTCCTCTGAAGCGTAGAATCAAACAAAATAAGATTTTGCTAGATGTACAGAAGTTTCTTAACAACTTTGGTTAAAGCTGTAGGCTTGATGTGGATTGGGATTGTGCTTGAAACATGGTTTTAAGAAAAGAATGGAAGAATGAAGTGACTTCTAATTTTTTCTTATATCAGAAATTACATTTTTGTTACCAATATTTTATAGCATGCTGCAATGTAATAACAAAGCATGATGCTCAGGAGCCAGGCTCACTTTGGACAGTTGTGTAGATGTTCAGTTAAACATATACATCAGCACCAGCTTTATTGTGAGTTACTTGTTTTTTTCTGTTCATGTACTATAGATTTCTTGATTCTCCTGGAGACTGTCTGTATTGATATGCATTTTTGAGAGAAGCTCAGAAAGTTCAAGTAGGAGTTTTTTGGGTGTCAGTGTTACCTGACTCACCTAACATTTTCAGTGTGGTTTTAGAGTTTGGGTCAGGACTTCCTTTAAAGTCAAAAATGTCACTTTTGTAAAGTGAGTTGTTTTACAATGAAGTGACTTATCCATCTGTAAATACCCTTTTTCTCCATATTATCTTCTAAATGGAAATGATATTAGTGTTGATATTTATATGATTAATATATATGTTGGGACAAATTAATTTTTTATTTTTTTTCTAAGACTGAAAAATAATATTAATTCCAAATCATTGTGATTTAAAAATAAAAGTATTTTCATACCCTGCTTAGGCAAGAATACCTTAATTTCAAAGCTATGCTTTATAATAAAATGCAACAAAGTATATTAGGTAGTATCAAGCTAGGCCCCAGTTTAATAGAGTTTCAATAGTGAAATTAGTCAATTTGAAAGTGCAGCATCTGAAATTTATACCAGTGGAAAATATTTAAATTTTTCAAAATTGAATTTGGGGATTCCAATATTTTATCACTATTAACTTGTTGATGACCCCGGCAGGAGGTCAATATTTATTCATACAGAAAAACATAATATTTTAAGTATATATTTTTACGTTTAAATTCTTGATTGTTGATATTACAATCGATTACCCACCCTCTTTCCTACAGTATAGGTCAGTGCCAAATCCCTCTTCATTCTACATTCTGAAACAAGTATTGTTCACTCACACCAAAGATATTACAGAGAATATCAGCATATATAAACCTACTAACAACGCTCTTGGTGTCACCCAAATGGCTTGTTAGTGAAAAATTTCTTTGTATGCATACCATTCTTCAGCTGGAAACATTAAATGCACATTAGGGTGCCTGTGTGGAAAAATATAAATCAATTAAAGAAATACGGACACTAGAATTATTAAACAAAGCCAGCAACTTAATCTCCTTGTAGCACTTCGTGAAAGACTTCTTTAGTTCTCCTCTCAGTGAATGGGTAGTTACTCACAAAATTGCTATCTCAAGCAGAAACTCTTAAGGAACTCTATTGCAGCTGGATAATTAAGTGTCTTTATCTATTTGTAAATGGGCCATAAGGCATTCTGTTTCAGCTCACTAATGAGGACCACTCTATGGTATTCCTAAGTGATGTCTTTCAAATGCACAGTGATTCCAAGTATTATTGTTCTTGCCAGTCACTAAGGCTGGATTTATTGGGAAACAAACTTGATAACTGTTGATAATTTATTAGGTATTAAATAATTATGCCCTGGAGAGGGTGAAAGCTCACTATGTTAGTGTCGTTTTCCAAGACCGAATTAATTCCTGCAGCACTACAGGAGGGAAATTCTGCTTTAAATGATTTATTTAATAAGTAGTTGGATAGCCTGAGTGCTCTTGTTAGGCAATTGTTTACCTTTCTTACTGCAGACTCTTAGAGGGTGTGTGGGAGGGCAAAGTAATGTTCTATTAACTGCTAAAACATTCCTATAAATGTTAATGTGAGACATTGAATTGGTTACAACTTTTCTCTTTCCTCCTCACGTAAAAATATTGATCTGAAATTCTTGTATGTAATGAACCTTAGTGTTCCTAACAAATCTGATACTGGACTCAATCACAGGCTAGGTAGCATCACTGTAGCCCTACTAATTGCATTTCAGAGCAGCCTGGTAGTTATGCTGGATTGTACTTAAGCAAGGTTTACACACCTCTTTGGGCCTCCCAAATACAGTGAGAAGCCGTTAAGGGCCAGGGGTTCAGGGCAAAGGGACTATTTTTGCTTTTGACATTTCTCCTTGAAACAATATCCTTCCACTTCTCCATTCAGTCCAAGGGTTGTAGGGTCACAGGGTGAATTAAGATCTTTGAGCTTCTCCAGCAGAATAATAAACTTGTATAACAAACAAAGAAACAAAACAACAACAAAACAACCAAACAACCAAACAAAATCCCCAAGCTTTCCTCCCCCCTTCTTCCCCACACCAAACCCAAACACTTTCTGCCAGACCTCCTATTAGCTGATTCATTCTGTGCCTATGGAACCAGTCTGCAGCCAACAGATCCAGCAAGAACAGCACAGCTCCTGTAAGTGACACTGTCATTGCACTGTGTCTGGGGTTAAGACTGAGTGCTACCTTAGACATTAAAAATGTCCATATATATATATGAATATATATATATACACACACTTATACTGTCATAGTCTGAACATCTAAACGAAGGCCAGCATTTTCAATTTTCCATTCTAATCATTCAGCAAATGAATGCACCTGAGGGAGGAATTCTAAAGTTTTATTTTCTCCTATCTTCTAAAATACCAATGTACGTTCAGGGTAATCTCCCAAGGAAATCTTAAATGAGAGACACGGGAGGTGCTACTTGCTTATTAATGGTCAAAATAAAAATGGTATTTCATTAATTGTTACAACGGAACAGGCAGGAAATCAGAAAAACATTTGTGCCACATAATTCATGATGTACTCAAATACTGTATGAAGTATTGGAACACACATCTCACAAAAAAAAAAGCTACAAAGATGATTGAATATGTGAAATAGCATTAATTAAGGATATGAGGGATACTTCAGGCAGTGTAAATGATAACAGAGGGAGAAAACAGTAGAAATTGTAGGTGGTGCTTAC
The DNA here is from genome assembly GCA_013396775.1 of Cephalopterus ornatus. Classification (NCBI taxonomy): domain Eukaryota; kingdom Metazoa; phylum Chordata; class Aves; order Passeriformes; family Cotingidae; genus Cephalopterus; species Cephalopterus ornatus. The sequence goes on along the minus strand of VZRE01012196.1, from coordinate 345,094 downwards.
TTTCATCTAAGAATGAAGGGTCACCAGCTGAAGCACTCTGGTTAAAAGCTAGCAGTAGGAGATTGTCCTCCACATGGCATGGAGTTCCTTGGAATGGGACACTGACTGATTAAAATTAATGTGGCTTCAAAAATGCAACTGGAAAAATTAATGGAAGAAAATTCTTTCAGAGCCTACTAAATATGCAGATATTACATCTGGCAGAGGAAGCGCTTACGCTGTAAATTCCTGGATATGCTTTTCTACATTTATGCTCTTCTCCAGTCATCTGCCTTGGACATCTGTTCCTATTGAAGAATCTTTTTTGGGCCAGGTGTTAGTCAAGCTCTTGCAAAATCTTAGAGCCCTCCTGAGGAGGGAAAGGCCTAAAGGAAAAGAAAATAACGAGAAAGTAAGTAATTATGAGGGCGTAAGAAATAAAAAAAACAGAATAGGTTGAAAGATCAAGTTCTATGAGGAAGCCCCATGACTTCTAGAGCCCTGATGCTGGAGATGGGACACTGGAGGGGCTGGAGCGGCAGTTTATCCTGGTATAGCTACTCTCATAATTTTATTTGGGAATAATGGGGGCCTTGACAATACAGTTTTATAAACTAAAATCTGCAAATTTATAATCTATAAACTTGATTATGGAACAATAGTTCCCAGAACAGAAATATTTTATTCCAATAAGTCAAAATGAACTTTTCTTCTCCAATTTGCCATTGGCCATGTCTTTTTGTCATATTCAGAGCAGTCTCCCAAAGCAATATTAGTTTGAAAGCATTTTGATGAATGCATAATTTGTGGAAGGAAAATGCATGTCCAAACTCCAGTTCTGAACTTTCTCTCTCCTCCTTAATAAACAAATGTGAGTGCACAAGCATGCACAACAATTTATCTGGGAAGACTGCTGGACTCCAAGACATATAGAAGCAACTTTCCTATTAATATCCCTCCACTTTTTTTTTTTTTTTTTGCTAAAGATAATATTCAGACTTTGCGGAGATGAAAATAAAACATAGCATTAGTACAGGAGGAAATAAAGTTGATGTTAGAGAAAGTTTTGAATCTGGTGGTGGTAGTTTGTCTTTACAATTAGTTAGATTTGGGTAGTAAAATGCATATAAGTTCAGATTCAAAAATTTTGCTTCACGAGCTAGATGTTAAAAGTTCCTGATGTTTTATCAGTAGTAAATAACTTCAATTTTTTTTTTATTTCATACATATCAGTGGATTGTAATTTTCTAACTATTTTTCACATTGGTTATACTGAGTGATGGTGATAGCTTTAATAATCCAGAAATATGTTTTGTAGAGGGAAAACAGATAGTGTGTAATGTACTTGAATCCAGAAAACAGAATCCAGAAAATGTGCTTTCAAGTCCCTTCTGAGAGGCACAAATGTGCTCTTACACTGCTGTCATTTCAGTTTGTAGGCATCACTGTAGTTATATGGAGAGCATATCTGACTTGAAACCAGCCTTCAGGTTTCTGCCTTTCCCTGTAATTTGTGTGACATTTGCAGGACAACAGTGTTGTCACAGAGTTGTCTCGTTGGGGGGAATAGTTGGGTGTCACAGTCAGCTATTACATTGCAGTTTAATGTTTTTTCTCAAGTGGAGGTTGGTACATGCAAGCCTAGAACACTGAAAAAACAGACTATACCTCTGGCTGTACGTCAGCAAAAACTGTAAGTCTGCATATTTTTCCTCCTCAAAACAAAAATAATCTTTACCCTTAATCTGTCAGATCTGTTTGTGCTTCCTGATGCTAAGTCTGGGAACGTATGTACATGTTTGGGCAATGTTCCAGGCCTCCTCACTGAGGGTATTTGACTGACATCCTTTTGATAACATTAGCAAACTGTTCTGGATTTGATTCTTCACAAACCAGGTGATGTTTGCCATCATAACTGGAATTTTGTTGGTGCACAGCAGCTGCACCCAAATGGCTGGGAAAGAGGTCAGAAACACAGGGTCTCCTACAGAATTGTAGGATTCCCCAGCATGTGTCTGGAACCATGACAAGATCAAGGCAAAACGTATTTGCAGTCTGAATCTAGACAGAAACATTTGGTAGTCCTTGCATGACCCTGTCTTGGAATGTTAGAGCTGTAGGTAAAAACCATCAATTTACAACCTTCTCCTTTTTGATTTTTTGTAGGTTGTTCAATTCAGGACATAAATATTTACCTCATATACTTTTGATAGAGCAGCTGAAATTTAATTCAATTATATTTGCCAGCAAGATATAGACAAGGACTTTTACTTTCTTACTTCAAAAGCATGAAGAATTTTTTTAAGTGCCTTTTGGTATTTATAGTGATTATTAAATTCTATAAGAAAATTAGATTTATGTAAATAAAACATTAAAACAATGAAAATATAATAATTCACTAAGACACTAAAGAAAGCACTGCATATCTGTCCAAATAAGTCACTATTGCACAGAAAAACCAACAGCTGCCTTTCATTTGCTGGCAGGATCACTAAAGGACATGACTGGTGATTAACTCAATCTCAACTGATTTCACAAACATGGTAGTTCAGATCTTAAATAATTTAGTAAATATGAAGGTGATTTTTTTGATTCAGTCAACATAATGAGCTGCAGTTTAATATTCTTTATTAGTTACAAACTGTGCTATTAATTCACCAGATATCTGATGGAGACTTGAAAAGCAATGAAATAACCACTTAATTTTCTCAAAAACAACCAGAAATCTCAATTTTAAAAAATCAAGTCTATTACTTTAATCTTTTTCCTAGTTGAGATTAGATAATTTTCATACAGCTAGGAAAAAAGATAGATACTGTATGTTTTCAATTTGTAATCCTAGAAGAGAACATTAAATTACTAAATATTTCAGAAGCCATTTAGTCTTAGCAGTCAGGTTTTATTTTTTTAAACCTGGGCAGAAAAGCAAACATCATTTGTGATAGATGTTAGGAACTAGTAAATTAACTCACTACTGACTTAATTTTACAATTTTTAGCTGATACAGTCTCACCCTACACAGAGGCACACATAGCTAACAACTAGATAAATTTCCCCATTGCTTGATTTGGTAAAAGGCCTTATATATCTGAGCTCTCTCACTGGCAAGAACAGATAAGCCTTTCTCAGAGGCTATAACCCGAGGTGCTGACCCTGGTTTTGTACTGGAAGTAGGTGCAGGTGCAGCAGAACAGCTGCTCAGCCCTGGCAGTTCACACCCCATGGGCCAGCAGAGACCTCACTGATTTGGCCTCCTGTGCATCCATGGGGCCTGAGCAGTTATGGATGGTACTTGCTGTGCTGCATGGACTCCACTCATCATCCAGGGCACTGAGGAAAAAGCTGAAAGGCTGATAACTGAAAGAAACAATTCAGATCAGGTAGAGTGACACAGGTAGTGTAGCCCAAGGAGAAAGTTATTTGGCTAAAAAGTAACCAGAAGACTTTTGGAAATGCAATGAAAGAAATTATTTTTCTTGTTAATTTTCCTTCTCTTCAAAAAAACAGGAATTTCCACATAGACATCATTGCTTTAAAGGACCGTGACTTCATCACCAGTTTATTCATCCAGAAAAGGCAATAAAAAAAGCTCTCAAGGGTTCCAAATTTTGGCTAAGCATTCAGGTTTAAAAAATCATAATATTTTGCTTGACATAGACTTATCTTTTTCTTCAGATATATAAAACTCTGGCATAAGCGTTGTATTTGAAAACAGCTAAACTAACATTAGAAATTTGTGTAAAGTCAATTAAGATCTTGAAGCTGATGAAGAAATGTAATGCTTTTGCTTTAGAGCTACTTTATTTGAACTTTCTTACTTTTTCAGAAATTTATTTACACATCTACCATATGTAAGCCAATATATCATTCAGGGACTTCTCTTAATGTATAAAGGATTCAAGGTCTATGCCATGTTGTAGAAAAAACAGTCTGGAGCTGTAGTAGGTAAAAGTGGTTGGAAAATTGTATGGAATATTAAGTTAGAAAAACAACAGTAAACCTTAGAGAAAACATTTTTTATCCTAAAAGAACATTACCAGAAACATTCCTGAGTATTAATTTTCTGACAACTTTGGGCTGTTCTTGCAAATTACAGTGTGATGTATTAAGAAAAGCTAAACTTTGTGCTGGTCATGCTTAATAAACTGTGTCACAATCTGTAATAGTGCAGCTCCTTGCGAAGGAACTGGTCTTTTCTTCCACTGGGAACACCAACTCCTCAGAGAAGGATGAGAGGCACCCAAGGAAAGCCATCTTCTGGCTACAGTGATTCCCTGGATAAAACCCCTGGTGTAAACCCAACAGGTGTTGAGTTGCTTAGATTTTAGGAAATTACATGTCTGCTCTCTGTGATCTCAGCTACTTCAGCTGTCTGATACTAAGAGGAAGGATGGAAAGAACTGGGCATATCTAAGACACTTATCTACCCTTTTCACCTCTGTGTCTCAAACAAATATCACTTTTATTGTGGTTTTTTTAGTCTTTAAGCATGAGGAAATAATTTATTTCTATGAAAGGTTCCTAGAGATCCATCTCCTTAGAAAATTATTTTCAAAGCTATTTTCTCTGATATTAAAATCTTACTTAGTTTGACATTTTAATAATATGAACTTTAGAATAAACTCCTGATTTCTTTTGTCTAACTTTCAGTTAAAAACAAGCCAAATTCAAGTTTCCTTGATTGACTCTTAAGTAGTTATTTCCAAGTGGTTTTCAATGTGTGTATAACGGTTAAATAGAGGTAAGATAATCTCTTTACATACAGCTAATAAAATATAAGTACTTTAAGGCTGAGGGAAATGAATACTGCCTTTGCACAACTAAGTATATTCTTTAGACAGAAGAGACTAATGTCTGCAGTTGAAACAACAGCATTAGAGAAATTCAGGCCAGGAAGAGTGGATCTATTCTAAAGCCCTCTGAAATCAATGAGGGGCTTTGCTTTAACTCCCCTAGGCTTTGGCTCCAGCCCCAAGTAATTATTCGGGTTGGACTTTGGCCACTGATACTAACACCATCTGCTTACAGAAAGTACCATGTAGTCTATAATTAACACAAATCACAAAGACCTCAGTTCTATAGTGTGTAAAAAAAATGACATCTTTGAGAGTGCATTGTTGATGTGCACCTTGCTGAGGGCCTCACTCCCTGCCACCTCAGGGAAATGTGTCATCTACTGTGTTGCCCGCGCTACCTTTTCAAAATATGGCCAAGTTTCAAAGCCATTGATTTTCCAGTTGAAGTTCAAGTGCGAATATATGAACCAAGTTTTATTTGTATTGATGATCTTGAATAAAAATAATTAATATGCAACAAATACAAGGAAAGGGAGAAGTAAGGGATTTTTGTTTGCTTAAATAAAATTTTAAAAGAACAGTATAATACTCATAAAAGGGAAAGAATAATGTGATTTTTGTGTAAACTGCCTATCTAGAGAACAATACAGTCTTACAGTCAGGATTGGATTTCTCACTATTCTCTATTTTCACTTTTTCACAGAATGGCTGAGACAAAGTGTTTAACCTTACTTTTCCTCAGTTTCCTCATCTGTGAAATTATATTAGTGCTAATTGATATGGCAGGAATTTGCCATCCTAAAATACTGCTTTGAGGTATTCAAAGGGAAGAGAGTACATCAAACTACAAACCCTTGGCCTTACTGCACACCATCTGTGGCCTGGATAGTCTCCCATGCTGTGCAGGGCCATTGCTTTGTTGCACATCTGTGTCATCAAACACCACTTTTGCAGCACTGGCCACCTCATTGAGAGTGAGTAAGGCGTAGTCCCTTCTTCACCTATAATTCACACTTTCAAGCCAAAAGTGGAAAAGATGTGTCTGTCTGTCACCAGACGATGACTGTGTCTGGAGGACTTAAATATTGTTTCCTTATTGTAAGGATTAATGAAGTGCTGGCCTGAACACTGAACAACACTTAAGGACATGTTTAACTTTAAGAATCTGAGTAGACTGATGGATTTCCACGGGAATACTGATGTGCTTAAAGTACGTGTTTGCAATGAAATCATATCCTTCAGCATTGTGTGGGGTCATGCGACTTTTGCTTGTGAAAGTGAAGGAACGCTCTCAGATTTTACTCGTTCTACAGGGAATCTCCTGGTTATTCAAGACTGGGATCCTTGACATTTTACACTCCTGATTTCTCAATCCAGACTCATATATATGATTTGCCTACAATATACAAGATCTAGATCTACACTAGTGTTCTACCATTATCTGTTTTCCTGTACTGACCCAAAAATTAATTCCATAACTCTTAACTTTAAACATCTCACTTCAGTAGCACTGATTTTTCTTTTTTCCACTAACTATATCTAGCAACTTTTATGAATGCAGATATGAATATAATTGAATTATTCTCTTCCAAAAAATAAATATAAGTGAGCAGCTGCCTTGTCCCAAACTCCTTTGCTGCTAAAAGGCATTATTTTGTGAAGGGCACAAGCTCTCTCTTTACAGGGTCTGCACTGTCTTAGGTGTGTGTCAGATCACAATACAAGAAGTTTTGCACCTCCATGTGCCATCTCTGGGACATTCTTTGTTAACCTCCCAGATATAGCTGGAGTCAGAGGCACCACCTGCAGGGACACAGACCTTTGCACTCAAAAGGAACTCACTGTGTTCACCTCTCAGTAGACAGGATGCTCTGTTTAGCTATTTACATCATGACTCATTTCTGATGCCTACTCTGCTACCGAAAGTTTCTTGCTAGTTCTTTACTAAAATTTACCAAATACACAAACTTTGTAAGGATCACAATAAAATTATTACTGTGTAGGAAAATAATACGGTGTGCAAAAGTGGACTTCCTAGATGCAGAAATGCTTAAGATTGTTGTTTTAACTTATATTATCATGTTTTATGTTTTGCAGTTTTACTAAAGAATGCAAAAAAGGAAGAAGAAAAGCCTTTCAGAGACTGTGCGGATGTATACCAATCTGGTTTTAACAAAAGTGGGGTCTACACTATTTATATTAACAATGTGTCAGATCCTAAAAAGGTAAAGACTTGGTTTATTTTCTTCTTTGTTAATATGATGTTGCTCTGGACTTAAAAGAGCACTTAGAGACTTCATTGAAGTTCTCATTCTGCAAAGTATTGTACTGGTATAAATAACTTGGGTTATATTCAATCTTTTAAAAAAATACAATAGACTGAGAAAATTATTAACTGTATTATTCCAGACATTCTTCTTTCCCGCTGACAGAGATTTCTTCCTAAGTTCCAACATATACTCATAGTTGACTCACTTCCTCCCACTTGGCAAGCTCAGTTGAATCGGGCTATGGCTGCAAATAAATCTGTGATAAAATTGAGAAGACAATTTGTAAAGTGTGATAATGAGGAAGCTGATGGGGGGGATTATCTGGTAGCACAGGGAAAGAAATAGCAGAATGAGTAGTTTTTAAAGCTAGGGATTTACAAAAATTCTGCTTCTGTTGTAGGGAACACGGAAGAGTGTTTTTGCCTGTAAAGAGCACAACATACTGAGTGTTAGCACTGCTTGAAATGATGAAGCATTTATAATCCCATTCTTCTCCAAAAAGAGCCTTGGGAGGGTTTTTTTAATGAAAATGAAGCAAAACTTTTTTGGAAGGCTTTTGTTGCTATGGTATCTGAATCAGTTGAAGTTAGGAACATGAGAGGATAACCTAAGCCTAACTTATGCACGGAGGAAGGCTGGCTGTCCCTCTGACAAGGTACTGTTGGGAGCAGCCACCACGGCTAAGGGCTGATTACCTGGGAGAGTGAAATACAGTGGTGTTTATAAAGTGGGCCAAACAGGAGGGAGGGAACCACTTCTACCTGGTGAATTTATTCTTACTGCAGTAAAATGGTGACCCTGCAAACAGAAAAAGACTGTAACAAATATTACTGATGTTATTGTTTATAGTAAGTTTATGATCATATTAAGATTTGTAAAACTTATTTCTAAACTGAATTTGTTATTATTAGAGGCCTTTGGAAACCTGTAAATATCAAGACGTTATAGTTTACCAAGGAAGGTGGGAGAGTTCTGTGGGCCAAGCACAATATAATTCTTGTGAATATGAATTGAAAAAAATTGACATGACATAAAATACAGATATCGCTTTAAGTGTTACTGAGCAGCACAAGAAAAATAAAAGCAGTTCTGTAAAAGCTCTTCTACTCAGAAAAAAGAGGTAACATCTATGTCCAAATTGCACATACCAATTGGCAGTAGCTTTTCCTAGCCTTACTGAAGTTCAGATACCATGCCCAGAAGCTGGATTGCAATTAAAACCAGTGGTTATCTGAAAGCACTGTGACACTGATGCTTCTGGTATATTTACCTTAAACCCACTTCACTGGCAATATAAGGACAGTGACACAATGGAAGCCACCCTGTGTTTACCCTATATCCCTGTTTACAGATACTGCTATCAATCAATACAGATAACACAATTCAGCTGATATAATTGCATTATGTTTTCCTCGATGGTTCCTATTTTAGCAAGAAAATGTGGGAGTGTGTGTCTCTGTGTGCTGAGGGCATTTCTGCTGCCACCTGGTTCTGTCTTGCCCTAGTGATAGCACAGCAAGAGCTGATCCCATGCATGTTCACGTTAGTCAACTGAGACGTGTGATTGCTTTAACTGATGTTTTTTTCAGATGTTAAGGTCGTTTTAACATTCTTCAAGGTAGTGCTGTGCAGACAGCTGAACTAACTCCGGCTGAGATAACTTCAAAATCGTATCAACTCTGCATGGTGCCAGGACTAATTAACCAGAGGTAGCCCTGAGAAGACACAGTTAGATTGTTCTAATATCCTGATAGGTACTCCATGGAGACATACTTGCTTGTTTAAAGCCAGCTTAGTTATCCGGATTACCACAATGCAATGCACAAACCTGACGTGTCTTAAGAGGCCTAATATATTGATATCTTCTGTAATACTCACAGCCACCGGCAACTATCTCATTCATAGTAATTTTGTACATCAGGTCACAAAAATACACCTTCATTTCCTTTTTGTATTTCCTAAGGGATACTTAATAGAATCCTCATTTTCAATAGAAAATACCTTTGTCATATATAAAAATGTTACTGTCAGTTCTAGTGTTTTGTTGATTTTACATTCATATATTCATAGAAAACTATCCTCAATGTTTACAGCTCCCTACCATTTATATGTCTCATTTTTATATGCTTAAAAATTTAGACTACAATTTTTGTTTCATATTCCTAGTCTTCCAGCCCTGCATCAAAAATTAGTGAACAATTTCTGTTTAAAAGAATCTTAATTATATTCCATATTTTTGAAATGGAAACAGAAAAAGATAGAACTAACTATTAAGCTGATTAGTTTGTTTACTTTGATGTGTGTATGTGCAATGCCTGATAATGTGGACAAATGATTGCCCCTGAGCAATAGTGAAAGCAAAGGCAAGAGTCCTCTCAGTCCCCTGCAAAGATGGGGTCAGCTACAGGGGAAGCACAGGCTTCTGATGAGCACAGGAGCAGTGAGAGTGAGGTTGTCACCATTTTGGAGTTGAAGGATCCATGTCACCTTTGGGAACAGAAGTAGGGTAGGGATGGTGTTATGACTGTACATGGAACCTCTGCATCACTTCGATCAATGTATTGACTCTCTCACTGTCTCCTCTAATGCTCTCACAAGCATGACTTTTACCAAGTTCTGGATGCACTGCACTGAAAATGTTATCAATTGCTACTGAGGTCTATATGTTCTGAGTCCTTATGACTCTGCAAAAGCAACAGCCACTGTTGCCATGAACCTGGCCTTCGATTGCTACCTCTCTACTTTCTGCTTGTGGACTTCCTACCGAATTGGTGTCAATGGTCTCTCTGAGCATACTTGACAGAATTTTAACCCATTAAAAGTGTGCTAGCCCCTTATACTGTGGAAACTGGCATCCTGACATGGTTACCGTCAGACTCCGTTTTTGCATAACAGAAATGCATTCCCTGAATCTCAAATGGCTGGTCTCGAGCTTGTTGCTCCATGACAACAATGTAGCCTTGTGATGCCTTAGTGCGTATTTAGTTAAAATACAATTTGTGGTAATTCCCTGCCTTCTGTTTACTCTCTTTAAAATTGAGCTTATCTCTAAATACTTATTATAAAGTTTTTAATACTTTAGTTCATAAAGCTAAAATGAGTAGGAAAAAAATCCCATATTTGCCTTTTAGAAGTTTGAGAATTTTTACCCATGCATTTAAGGAAGGGCAAGAGTGCAATATTTTGGATGGTCTTTTAATCTGAATCCAGTTGTTTTATTAATTATAAACTCAAAATCTAGATATATATGCAAATTCAAAGTCACTTTTCTTCATCCTTTTCTTTTGTAATAGAAGGTTAAGTATTGGCACATGTTAAATGGTGTTTAATGGCTGAGTGCCTTGACCTTGTTTGGAACAGGCAAGGCTAGAGCTATGCACAGTGAACATCTATAATCAGCTTGGAGCTCCTGTTAATACGGCAGGTGTTTCTGTCTACCACTGTGGAAAGTGCCAGACCACTCAAGGATGGCTAGTGAAAAATGTTCTCCTGGCAAACCTTTCTTGCCCTGTGTAGTTTTCACTTTCAATTTGATCCATTATTTAGAAAACTTCAAAGTCTTTTTATAGGTATTTTATTATATTTTAGTATGAAACTCCCATAATTTCTGTGCATCTTTAAAATGAGTACTCTTAATACAGTTGAGGATTTAATGCTTTAAAAATTGGCAGTGGATTCATAGGAGCTTGCAATGGCTTATAAATATAGTAAATCCATAATTTAGAAATTCTCACTGTAAATCAGAGTAAAGAAATTAAATCCTGTAGATAAATGTTTTGACTTACAGTGTCTTCCCTGAAGAAGAAATAGGGACACAATGTTTGTGGTTACCCTAAATCAAGTTCACATGTTTGCACTGTTCAGTATTCGGTGTCCTTCCTGTACCTTTACAAGGATGTCACTTGGCATGCCTGGTGCAAAGTAAAACAAAAGCACTTGCATAGTGTTACTATGACAGTGCTTATGAGTAGGAGATATTTGAATGTTTCTTCCTGAGGGTAGAATATGGTTCTCTAGTCAACCAACAGCAGGATAAATTGATATTTAACTGAATTGGATAGTAACCTTGAATTTGTGTAGATCTTAACTTCTGAACTTGTCTTGAGCCTGTTTCTGTCTATGTTCTCTGTCAGTTGTAAGGCATCTTAGTCTGAGATCAACTGTCCCATTTTGGGACACTGCCTGGAACTGTAGGTAATATTACAATTCAAAGCAAAACAGAATAACCTCATCTGTGCTACGTTTCAGACTCCTTGGATGAGTGTTTTCTGTAAGAATTCTGAAGATTCCTTCTTAGACCAAATGATACTCTGCTAAAAGCTATAGGAAACATTGTTATCACTGAAAGAATTACTCCTTTTTTAAGAGGAAGGGAGTGGTTTCAGGGGCATTGCAGAGAAAATGGAAAAGGAGCATGGAGGGAATGGGAAAGGGAAAGCTGAAGATGTAGAGGGGAATGATAGGGAGATGTTCTTGGGTAATGTGCTGAAAGGAGATGTTACTGGGAGAATTACACTAAACATAAAGAGCACACCAGTTGTGATCAAGTGACTGAGGATACCACTGAGGGCATTGGGCATGAATCCATAGGAAAACATGCTTCCTTAATTCTGTTATGCACAAATACTTTTTTCCCCCCTTAAGATGACAGGGTTCCAATACAAGCTTGTTTTATTGGGTTTTTTTTGGGGGGGGGGTTTCAATTTATTTATTTATTTATTTACTGCATAGGTCTTTTGCAATATGGAAGTTGCAGGAGGAGGATGGACAGTTATACAGCATCGAGAAGATGGGAGCGTGGATTTTCAGAAAAACTGGAAAGAATACAAAATGGTAAGGTGAAAAATGTGCAATAGCTGTATAATTCATACAAATGTCAGATTCCAACTACTACTTCCTATTGTCTTAGGTAGATAGTTCTGCCTGTAGTGATGTGGTGTGGTCCTGCAGTTTTTATGAGCTACCTTTTGTCATGTCTGTTACTTTTGAAAATGCTTTTTACTCAATTAGTTGAGTATTATTTCCCATGACTTAGAGTTTCTCCGAGATCAGAAACTGAGATATAAAATTGAGGTGAGGGCAGAATGCAGCCATCTGTCTCTCTGAAGTTTTGACTTACTGTGACGTTAAGGGATAATAAGCATGCGATGGTGTTCCTAATGCCTGGATATTTTCAGCTGAGGGGAACTCCTTCAGAACTTGGAGTACCTCAGATAGGAATGAAAATTCTTACTGGGGTTTATCCCAAGTCATACAGCACCTCTGCCAATCAAGTTCATGTACTGGAAATGTTGATACTTCAAATAGGATTACGAGAAAATAAGTAAGGTACCAAATTAAATATGACATGACTTCAAGCAGTCTGTTTTCCCTTTGCCAACTCAAAAAAATTTTACTTCAATCTAAATAACTTCTCATTTTTTTCATTTGCTGCCTGTTCATAATTTCTGATGGAGCTCCTTTCTCTGAGTCCCTGAGGACTGGCTTGTAGTACAGTGACATTCCTAGTGAAATTTTCAGTACTGTGTTATCAACCTGGCAGAGGAATGTCTTTTTTCTATAGTTTTCAAAAAGCACTAAACGAAGAGAGCATTTTAAATGTTTAAAAAGAAAAGCAAGTTTAGTTCAGTAAAAATTTCTATGAGAAAAGGTTCTGTTACAGAACTTACAATTTCAGATATAAATCTAATATAATGTTGAAGCTAAATCTGATTTTGGATTTTATGGATGCTTCTTTTTAATATTTTTTATTACTTGAAAATATAAATTATAAAAAATAATCATTTGGATCAGATGTTTGTTCCTATGGATAGCTAGAGGATATAATCTGTTTCATAGTGTATGTCAACTAAAAGTAATGTTAAAATGACAAAAAGATATTTTTTTAATAGAATCGCAAAATTGGAAACTTTTTTTAGAATTCATAATGTTTTAATTTAGCAGAAAACTTAAAAATTGTTTTACTTGATTTTGGTTCAGAATCAAATAAAATATAAAACATCAATTTATTTTGGGGAAAACAAAATTTGAAGATCCTACTAATTTTGCTTATGAGGAAATTAGAATTTATATGTGCAACCTAAGTAATTCACTACATATGGACATTTTTAATTTATACATATCACATTAATTGAGATTTTCTGGGTTTTATTTCTTGTACTTTTTCTTAGCAGTTATATAAATACAGCCCTTATTTGTAAAGTTATCCCATGTGGCCTTTTTCATATATATTCCTTCATGTAATCGAAGATTTTCCTCTAATTTTCCTCTACAATAGTGTGAGCCTGTTCAGGATTAGATAACATTGGTTTTATCTAGTTCATGCGGTCTGAAATAATTTTGCTTCTCTTTAGGAATGATATAATATTCTAAGACATCATTTACTTCTACCAAATAAAAAGTATCTGTTTTGGACTTTTATTGATATCTTATCCTAAAAGTCATGAAACAAGATGGAATTTAGGCTTGCCCTACTTCTATGAACCATTTACCCAAGTAACTATCTTAGGCCCCCTTCAGTAGTTATCATGTAACACCAAATATTGAATGTTGAGTGATAGAGGCTAATGGACGTGCTGTGTATTACTGGAATATGTGACAATGTCTGAGCTTCAAGGCAATAACACCACTGATTTAATTCCTTGATTGTTCAGAAAGGGTGCATGGTGTCTATTGGACCACATCCCTTCTCCTTGCTGGTGTTTTTTCCAGTGGAAACTGGTTTATGTGGTGGGGGACACAACAGTACTTGATCTTCCTTGAAGTGGTTGAATTTAACATGCAATTCTCTCAGCCTGTACATCAAATCCAGCTTTCCAGATTTGTTAAGATCTTCTCTTTGTACTTGTATCTAATAATTTCATCATAATATAATAACAGCAATAGTAAGTCTCTGGAGCTTCTTTTATTTTCAGTGCATTTAGTTCTTGTTGGAAAAGAAACTGGAAAACTGTTGAAGTTTTTAAGTTACAAGAAATACTGATTGCCAGCTTCTGAGCTGGACAGGATTTCAGGCCACCAACCGGCTCTACCACTAGAACCCTCACAATTTATTGACTGTTCCAGTTTCAGGAGGCTGTTCAGATATGCTCTGACTCTAAGATGAGATCCTTACTTGGAAAGGGTGCACATGGAGTAATCTCTACAAGGATGAGTGACAGCAGTGCTGGATTACAAGAATCCCCTGAAAACAACACAGTCATTGTCTTTGATGCAGTTTCATGCTGGTGCTTTCAGCTTACATGGAAGTACTTCAATTCCTGTTCCAGACACCAACACAGGAAATAGGTTAAGTCAGAGATAAAGTAGCCATGAATCTTTTGAAAGTAGGAAACATACAACTTCATCCATACATTGATTGCCACAAAGTCAGTGTTACTATAGCAACAGTGGTACTAATTTTTCCCCCTTGTTGTTTTGGCTCTATTTCCACTGGCCTTCAATTTCCACTCTAGAAAATAAAGTTACACTTTCTTTGGTATCTAAACCAATGGGTAATGAATACAGAACCTTTTCTGAAGTTTTACTGTTATGCATGATTGATTATGCCACCTTCTTGCTTAGGGGCATATGTACTTACCAGTATTCTTCAGTTTTGTTATTACTCTTTCACTGTGCAGTGTAATTTGCACCTCTGAACTCATTTCTTACTATGGAATCTCTTGGGCCATTTCAGTTTTGTGCATTCAATAGTAATTGGAATAAATTCAGAGGAAACCCCTTAAGTTCATGCTCCCATCCTTTTCTTATCAATATCTACTACATCTGTTCTGCTACATATTGCAATGAATTTTCTGTTATACTGTTTGTTGCTTATTGGAAAAAAATTGAAGTGGAACAATGAATAATTTCTGTAGCAGCAGGTAAGATCACACTGAAGCAAGTTTCAACCCTGAAGCAAGTTTCAACCATTTTTCATATTTTCTTGCCTGAGGAGGGAATATAAAACACTATTAAGAGGAGAATATAATTTAAAAAAACTATTGCTTGCCATCTGTAAATCTAAAACCCTTTTAGAAGGGGGGCTTTCCACAAGCTTACTTTCTAAGACACAATTTCTGGCACTTATTAGGCAGTCATTAGCAATAATGAAATCCAAGTAAATTATTAGTTCATGTGCTAACTTGGCTATCAAAACTTCCTGATAATTATCCAGTTTTCAGTTCTTGGATGAATGCACCTTTCCCAGTGACTGTCTCCATTTTTGCCAAATTAGGTGATGGAGTATTAGATTCCCTATTCTCTAGCCTTTTAGCACGTCTAGTTTAATAATTCCCATGAAATTCACAGTATTTATTCCACACTTGATAGTCCAACATTCACCATCAGCTTCTTAGGGGGGTTTCTTGGGGGTCAAGTCTATTGGGGGCTTCCTCAGACCTTTAAAATTACTCTCTTGCTTTCTGTCATTGGATAAAAACTCTCAATAGGTATGTGAGATTGCGTGCCTTGGCCAGCTCACAACAATCCTTTGTCTAGCCAGTTGTTGTTTTTTTTTCCCCTGCATGTCAGTATTTAATTGAACTGCCTGTCTTAATTGCTATAGTATTGCTATTTTCCTTTCACTGATGAAAGAAAGCTATCACTTTTTTTTTGTTATTCATAATGTCATGAGCTAGATTAGGATCACTTGTACATAACAGACTTCGAGCTGAATTTCTAAGCTTTATGGCAACAACCTCCTACCTTTCTGACCAGCAGCCGTTTTTTGGTTTGGTTTCTTTGAGGCAAGAATGATGTTCAGTGGTAAATTCCACATTCTTTTAATTTCATGTTCCTGATTAACATCTAAGAGTCCAACAACAGTTCAATGCTTGAAACAAGTCTGCTGTCAACTTGTTTCAGAAGTCATTAATACAGCATTCGTATGTGCTTGAAGAGCATAAAATCCAGAAGAGCTGCAAAACCACTTCCATTTCTGTTGGGGTTTCTTCTTTTTCTCTTGTCCTTAAAGCTGTTTTGTCAAATTGATGGCTATCTCCATAGTACCAATGCTCTTCTACAGCTTAAATTCTTTACAGACTGCGAGCCAGATCATAGAGGTAGTCACCAGAACTTTCTCAGGAAGTATTTTTGGATGCAATTCTAGTGGGTATTTGTATTATGTTATCTGGAACAATCTGACTTTCCTCTGAGCCTCAGTAAATTTTAGCTAGTATGTCAGGTTTTGAGATCCATGTCTTCTGCTTACTTAAAAGACAGCTGAAAACCTCTTTGGACTGTAAGTCTTTCATTTCCTTCTAGACAAGATGGTCATTACCGTTTTTGACGTATTTCCTACAGTTCACTTCTGTGAGTAAGCTCTAGTTTGGACGTAGGTCCCGCTCATTTTCTGGAAGACCTTCTTGTTTGTGACTATCAGGCTGTTGGTGGCCACATGTTTTCATCCCACTACTCCTTGTAAGTCCTACATGCCTGAATGGAGCTAATATTCCAACAAAGATTTTATTTCATAGTGCCATTGTTCAGTTAATTCTGAAAATTTCCAGATGTTATATTTAATTTTTATTTGCAAAGTGTTCAACTTCTGTTTTAGAACGTGGCCTCCTAATTCTTTTTACTCCTTCTCTTGTAAGCCTTATTTTATTTTCTCTTGTGAAAATTTCAGGTCCATTTATCAGTTTTGTTGTCATTCTTTCTGTCCACTTTTCTTGCCTTTAAACTCTGACAGTTTTCTTGTTTCCTTATTGCTTCAGTAGCAATACTAAGTTGCATATTTTTCTCATTCAAAATAGGTCTTCACCATTTTGTGAAGTTAATATTGTTCAATTTGACTTGAACAAAGAAACAAAAACTTGAGCTGTTGTACTGTTCCCTCTTGGAGAATTAATTGATGATGGATATTTCTTTGTTGTATTTTTTTCCATTTAAAAATAGTGTCCAGGTTCTTTTTTTCTCCCCAAATACCTGAAGACTCAAACAACTACAGACAGACCTCCAACCTCTTTCAGTCATTAGATTATGATGTTCATCACTTTCTTTTTCAAGGGAGAGGATGACTGCAGAAAAATGCACAAGGCACATTTTAGAAATTTTTTTGTAGGCTTCTTGATTCTGGTTCCACTATTTTACTGCAAAACAACTTCAGATGTGGGTGGGTTTTTTTAAACAAAAATTACATAAACCATATGACTTGGCTGAGGAGAATGTTCTTGACAGAAAAAAAAAATGTTCATAATTTGGAAGCTCATATTGTGGAAGCACTATCTTCCATAATTCACAGTTTTGTTAAAGCTAAGTATTCTGAATTAATTTTTAATCCTTTTCTGGATTATAACTCTTAACAATATGTTATGCATTGTTATGGCCACAAAATCTTCACACTTCTTGCATTGACAGCCATATTCCTGTGTTCTTTAAAAGGAAAGTCAAACAGTATCAAACAGCTCTAAAGGTGGTAGATGGATCTTTCTACCACTACTACACATTAAATGAGTCTGTGAAAAGCTCATTTTTTGGGTCCTTATCCATGCCAAACTTTTTCCTCAAGACTAAAGAAAAGAGATTGCTAGGAGCTAAAAAATGTATTCCACTGCAAGCATATGATGCAGCTCCCTGGGTTCACAGGATGTCAAATACTGAAATAGCCACTGGAACTAGCTTCACATAACTTCTGTTAGGGCCATTTAAGAAGGTGCTGGTGTTGTTCACAGAAGTTAAAACACTCATCAGCTTTCCAGTTAATGATTTGTAATTTTGATAGGAATTTAAAATTAGGAAACTTTTATCATCATGTGAAAAATGTACACACATATACTAGACAGATTCCTCTCTACCAATAGGCCAGTAGCGCTTTCCTCCATGGATTTTGGAATGAGCTATATTCAAGTCATTTAGTTTTAGGTCACAAACAGTAACAGAAAGAAATAAAGGCAAAGCAACAAAATATTACATTTAATGTACATGTGGTCAGATATGTAAACCTTAAAGTATGATTGTTGATCTCACACGAGCATAAATTTTCACTTTCACTGTTATTACTCTCAAACTTTTCGGCTATGAAGGATCACTCCAAGTGTAAACATGTGCAGCTGCTCTTGATAGATAGCTAATTATATTTTATAATAAGAACCTGTGTCTTCCTTCTAATGAGAGCTTTAGTGTTTGACTGGTTTGCACAGGAGGGATCCAGTGGATGGGGATCCTCCTCCTACTTGACTCATTCCTTCTTTCTCAACTATTAGATCATACCTGTACTAGCACATTGAACAGGGTCATGACATGTGTGTGTGAACAGTTTTATGACACAAGATCCTCATCACTAAATTTTAGTGGAGTTTCGGTATGACCCAAATGAAATCCACATATAATGCCCCAGCAGTGAGGGGTAATGGGCCATTCTCAAATGGCAGTTTGCACAGGGCTGCTTTGGTTTTAGACCTGTTAGCTCAGGAGCTTTTATTGTTTGCTTTCTTACACTTAGCAGAGCAGTAAGGGTTGTTCAGGACACACTTCACAGCTTCTTCTTCCCCTTGTGGCTTAGTGAAACACTTGTGAGGGAAAGAATTATTGGTGCAAAGAACTTGGGAAGACATTTTGAAGATAACTTGGGAATAGGAAAGGAATACAAAAAGTTTTCTGGAAGGATGAGAACTTTCATAAAACTATCTGTACTACATCCATGCATCTAGCTAGTAGCTGGAGATGAATCCCATAATTTCTTCAGCAGGAACAGCTTCATGTTTTTTCTCTGCAAGTAATATGAGGTAGTTTGTAAAATGCCTTGCAAAATCAGGTCCCTCCTGCAAAAGTGAAGGATTTGAAAATAAGATTGACCTGTGAGAAAGGCGAAAACTAGGGAATGCATATGCTTGAAAAAGACAGATGATATGTTTCTTCTGTAGTGTGAGCAAACCAGACAGGTTGGGAGTGGTGGTAGTGTTGAATTAATGTGTTGACTGAATAACTTATTAGAGTGAGTTATAAGTTCAAGGAGATAAAAAACCCACACTTAAGACATGTATAATTCTATAACATATAATAACAAATACATTTCTTATTATAGTATGCTTCAAAATCAGAAGTTTCTTACACCTGAAAAAAATTGTTTACTTCAAGGGTAAATGTTATGGAAGTAATTTGTTCCTTTAACACATTTACCAAGTAATTCGGATATAAGGAAATGATTTTTGGTGAGTGGAATGTGTATTAAGATATTATGTGAGTAATGCCTTTCATGTAGACCTACCCTCCCATGATAAAAAATGGCATGTCATGCTAGTTTAATAAAAAGGCACTTCTGACTGAAACTGTTACTCAGATAATTGTCACTTTCATCAGTGCTATAAAAATAGTCAGCATGTTCTCTGCTTCTCCTGAGATCTAAATCCAGCATGCCCAGTAGAGATAGGCATGATATCAAGGTGGTAAGAGACTATATTCAGTTTTATGAAAATACGCTCATGAAATTCTTCTGGTCCTGATCAAGGCTTAATCTACAGTGTGCATTTCAACAGAATGATCTAAGGGAGCAAGAATGAAACAATATTTGATTCAGAGAGGGTTGGATCACTAGATTGGGCACCAGAGATGTTACTACACAAGGAAGCATCTTCTTTATTTTGGAGAATACATTTGGATGTAAAATTAAAGAAAATTTTTATTTGGAGCACAGTTGTGTTTTAAATGCATTACACTCAGCATAGCCTTTCTTACGCAAACATTACTGGATAACTACAGTTTCAAGTGTTGTGTTGACACTTCTGCCTACTTTGCTACCAATGCTTCAGTTTAACGCCATTAATTGTATGCTGATAAGATTCACGTAGTCTTCCAAAGACTGTTACATAATAAGTTTTGTGTAATGATATCAAGATTTAGCCTAGTTATGTTAACAGCCTGTAGAGCAGTAGAGCACCATGAGAAAGATTAATGTCATTAAAGAATCTTTCTAACTGAAAGATGGAAACACTCTTTTAGAAGAGCCAGGTGAGATTCTGTGACTTGAAAATTTAGTAGAATTGTAGCAGAGGTCTTCCCAAATGACAGTTCTGTAATTTCATCATGGAAGAGCACTCTGCTCAGGGAGGAGCATCTCCTGTCTGATCTGCTCCATTTGGAACTCGCTGGAGCAGCTCTTCACTTTGGGGCTCATGTTGAATTAGAACTGTAACTTTTTGACTCTGATCCTAGTCATATTCTATTCTTGTTCAAGTGTTTAGAGTAGCAGCTGAGCCAAAGCAAAAGATTCAAGGACAACCCATAAGTTTGATGCTTGTTCTATTTAGAGAGATTGTGGGACTGAAATTCGAGTCCCTGCTCAAACTCACGTACAGAGTCCTGGTCTTTGCTTCAGGATCTATGCTCCTGGTCATACTCATCTTTGCTATTTGGGATTAATCAGTGTATTGGGGAAAGAGAATTAAGTCTCACCTCTCCAAAGTATTTCTTTTTGCAAGAAATGAAACAAAAATACTCTTTTTAAAAACTTTTTTCTTACATTTTAAATTTTTAGCCCTAAAACATACCATTTATTTCTCTGCAAATACTAAAACAGTTATCTTTAACTTAAATGATTTTAAGCTCAAAATTTTTCTTTCTTAGATGATATAGAAAGAAATTAATTTCCTTTTCTTTGAAACATACCTATCTCCCTGGCATGCTCTTATTAGGAGCCACACTAAGTATCTGTACATTCCTAGGATCCACTTGTCCTAGAGTGGGAAAGGTGGTTTGGGAGAAAGGCTCTCAATGTAACTTGTCTCAGTAAGAAAGTCTCTCCTATTTTCAGTTAAATAGTAAGGAGGTTAGCTTGAAATCCAGACCTGAGGAAGATGTACTGGTTGTTTTACATGTAGGATAGGTATGTAGAAAACTGAGCTGTTTTGGGCCCACTGCCTAGCCAGAGGTAACCTTTGTGTACAGTTTGCACTTCAAACATGAATTCTGTCACTGTGATTCTTCTTCATCGGGAATTTTGCTGCTACTCATGCAGTGTGTGTGTTTGAGAAGGAGAAAAGTAAAAAGTGAATCTGATTTCTGTATGTCTACTAATATATTTGGTCTAGAATGAAGTGCAACAGCCTGAATTGATGCAGGTTATGAGACACTTTTCAAACTTGGGATGGTTAGACAGACATTTATCTCTTCGTTTAAACTGACAATAGCTTAGTTTTTATTTTAGTGTTTTGAGAAGGTATCTCTGGCTTCAATCTAAACATTTTTTAAAATTTGTCAACAAACATTTGTTAGCATCTAGTAAAAGAAAAATCTGAATATTTAGCATTGTTTTCCCATATTCTTTTAAGCTGACATCATTTAACACATTTGTTGTCTGAGGAAATTGAAATAATTTCTATAGAACCCTATAGACCTCATCTTTATTTCAAATAACATAATGAATAATTCAGTGTGACGGAAATGAAATTATACAAGTATACAAAATGGCATACAAACCTTTTCTAGAAATTGTCTTCTTAAACAAAATCCATTCCACATTTTCAGCTAAGGCAAAGGGAGCTGAATATTCTTTATGGCTTCTGGAAAGTCGTTCCTGCTGTAAAACACTGAATTATTATCTGCTTTATTCAGTGAATTGTCTGACAGAAGATGAACCCATAGGATATATTGACTGTGTCTGGTTTCAATTTTGTTTTGTCTATAAAAAGTCAAAGCTTCCTGTGAGCTTTATCAGACAAAATAAATAAAGTAAGAGAGATAATTGTTTAATGAATCTGGAGCAACATGATTCAAGCAGAATACCCTCACAGATTTTGCCAAAGCTAATAAAATTCTTTTGCACCCTGCTTATTATTTTTGAATAAGAATCAACTTTGTAAATTCTTAAGGGCATTTTTAAAACCAGCATTGAATTCTGTTTCTTTGTTTTTCATGACTGCTTTAGAAGTTTTGATTCTGGTAATCACCATGCAATTGGAAATGAGCTGATGTAGAACTCAGATGTCATCTAGAGTAAATATTGTATAATCGTGTTTTTGTCTTTGATTCCTGGTTTGAAATACTTTAATCCATACAAAAGGATAGCAAATTATGTTTTTATTTTTTTCTTTTTCACAAAAGTTGGGCACTATGTCAGAATTTATAGAATTTACTATATATTTATAAATAACCAGAACACCTCTTTGCTTCATTGTAGCACATAAATAATTTTAAAATTGTTAATAAGATTCTATATTATGGGTTTTTTTCCTCTGAAAACAAATGTTATCCCTTCTACAAGAACAACCTACTCTAAATGTAGTACAAAATATCACCTGATTATTCTTCAAATGAAAAAGCCTGGGAAAGAAAGATTACTAATTTTTGGTGATTTTTATATTTTGTTTCATATCAACCTTTGCCAAAATATCATCTTAATGCAATTTTCAGCAGTAAAAATATAAATATTTTCTGTTTATGAAGAATAAAATGAAACATTATAATAATCTATGTTAGGTCAGCACAAAGATTTGAGTATTCTATTTGTGACCAGTAGTGGACAGTTAAGACAGCATATTATTATAATGAAAGCATATTTCCCTGCTATATTCTTGCAGCCTCCATAGAGAGCTAGTGAGGAAAATAAAGGAGAATTCTGAGAACTTTGGGAAATTCCTGACCTTTCCCTATTACATTAAATACTCTTTTGGGAACTTCAAGCCTCTGATTTGCCAGTCATCCCAAAATATTATGCAAACTTCTAGGGAAAAGCAAAATTGAGCATTTTTGGAAAAAAATCTAAAGTTTAAAGAATTAATCTCTCTATTTGGAAACATATAATGAACAAAATATAGAAAGATAATGACCAAATAGTGTCTCTTAGTAATTTGAAATACAATTTTGGAACAGTGCTTACAACCCATTGGGTTTCAGAGGGATTCAAAATATAGTTAACTGCAAACACATTCATGAAATACAGATATTTCTTTTCTTGGTGGATTGATAGCTGAGGCTAACTTGGATAACCTCATGTACTTCCCTGAGTTTAGGCACAAAACTTTAACACAAATAATTTTGGAAGTATTTACTATAATGATATGAATGCAAAAACCAATGAGCGTGTTGACAGTGTATATATGTACTGGGAAGTAAACATATTTAGTGACAGCTTTGGATCTGCAATAGGTGGCTTCTAATGTCAAGTTTTAAGATTTAACTCTGTGCCCTAAGGCATTCTCAAAACCAAACTTATTGTCCAAAGAAGATGACAAGCATGGTCTAGGTAAGGCCGTGTGGGCATCTTATCACTTGGGGCCCCACAGATTTGAGCATAAGTATAAACTTAAATGGTAGAGTGTAAACTAAAATGCTTGGATTTCATTACTGAATTTTAATTAATGAATGATTACTGAATTCTCTCATGAACAGGAGAATTAATGATGTCTGCTTTTCTGTGGATTTTTATCCTGTGTCCCACATAGAACTCCCACTCTTATTATTAATAGTCTCCTGAATCCCTATTATTTTCTAAGATTCTCTATGGCAGAAGCTTAAGTTCCCCTTTTATGTCCCTCAAATCTCTCCCAGATGTCTAAGGATCCACTGAGGCAATACATGCACAGCATCTGCACTTGGCCAGCTGCTCTGCATGTCCTTAGAGGAAATTGGAATAGGCAACTGCTGAGCTTCTGCTTCAGCCTTTCTCCCGGCAGCAGCTCATCACAGACACCAGTTCTCCTGAAACCTTGTTGAACTTCAAGTTTGTGTGATTTTTAACCCAACCTCAAAAGTGTTCAAAAAGTATTGCACAAAAAAGTTTTCTGGCTGAGAAAAGAAAAAATATTTTGGATTTGAAGATAAAATTCTAAAATGTATTTGAAAGCTAAAGATCTTGAAGGTAAATCAGAAGAACCAAGCACAGCCACTTTCTTTGGCAGCCTCTGTGTTGGAAATGGAAACGCAAAATTAAATAGTTTTTTGGGAGGGAAGGGAGGTGGCTAATATTTCATCATTCTGTTCTGCAAACAAAAACTTACATATCTCATCAAAGTACTAGTGTTCTTGTAGTAGAGACAGTATAAGTGAGATATAAAAAAGGAGAGCTCTGTTGTTATTAAGTCAGCCAAAGTATCTGGAAAAAACCAGCATAAATGCCAGTCTTTCTTCAGCTCTGAAATATAGGCAGTATACTGCAGACTAAATACAGGTTGGAAACAGTTGAGTTTGGCATAATAAAATTATACCTGAAGAAATTGTTGCCAACTCTGTGCTTACAGAAATGTACTGCTTCTCTCTGGTTTAAATCTATGAAAGTTTTGAGTGCCTGTTTGTTTGTTTATTTGCTTCCAGCCATATTAGGTGTTTAATAAAGTACATTACTTCTCCTTAGGAACACTCCTTTCTTCAGAGCTATGTTTTATATCCCACTTACTTCCTTGGTTGCATTTCTAATAGGAGTTTCAATATTGTAGCCCCTTATAAAAAGATTCAGTTTTTCATAACTAATGTGGCGGCTTTCCTCAGAATTTTTAATATTCCTTTCTCTATTCCTTCTGTTCCCTGTAGCTGAAGCTTCATTTCCTCAGGTCAAGAGAGCAAGCCACCTAGTGATAGATTTTCATCTTAGTATAATAACAGGTGTGAAAAGGGAGATGGAAGTGTAAATGTGAAGAATAAAAATTATTATTTCAGAATAATTATATATGGTGTCTGGAGTTTCTATAGAATACATATGGGAACACATCATGTTAAGAAAGCCACATGTATTACATGCTGAATAGGCTGTAATCCAAATAAGATAAGATATATATAATTCAACAAAGCCACAGTTCAAAGGGGAGTCCCTTCAGCTTTCCAGCACTGGGAAAAAGGGAGAGATAATTTCCTGAAAATCTTCCCTTAAAGAAAGACAGCTGCTGCTGATGTTGATAATAAATAATAATTATATATCTTTTGTGAATAAAACCCAAGTAGACTGCAAAGAAACCTACATTGACTGATATATGAACAACTATGTTCCACTTCTACTTTCTGCATTTTAGGAAAACAAACTTCCCATTAGGTAGTCAATGCAGAGCATATTTTGCCTTCCTCTGAAACAAGTGGCAGTGACCAGCGGTGACAGAAGATGTCAGAGACAAACAACTGACTGCTGTGGTATGACACTGCCAACGATACTAGAACAGGAGACACCATGTGTGACAGTCACAGGGTAGAGAGACAAGGCAAGAAGATGAAAAGAATCAAAGGAACAGATAGAAAACAGTGATAACTACAGAAGGGTATGTCAGCTGTAGACAGGGTTTATACAGGTGAGGAACCAGCTTTTGTATATTAAGAACAATGTGTGAAGCCAAATATGCACGTGAATGCCATCAAAGCAGTAGGTGAGAGATAACAGAAGCATCATAATGGGAAAGCTTGAGCAGCAGGAGCTCACACTGGAAGATAGATGTGTTCAAAGCAAGATATCACCAGTATTAGCTACAGCCAGTATTTACAGAGACTTGTGTGGGAAATGGTCTTCTTGAGAAAGGGGATATAATGAAAAAATATAAAGAAAAAAGCCAACTAATAGTATCCTCTCATATTTCATTTTGAGACTTCTCTGAGACTTGCCACAGATTACTGAATTTCAATTCTTGCAGATTAAAGACTTTGTCCATGAGTATCACTTGATAGTCTTTGAGCCAAAAAGCAGAGATGCTTATTCAAAACATAAACTAATGCAATCAGCATAGCCAAATGTGGCATGTCTTCTCAGCCTCTAGTATCAGTGAGTCACCAAATACTCTTATTAGCCTAGATAGGGCAGTGAAAAAAAAATTTACTCCTGAGTAAAGTACTTTCTAATGTAATTTGCTGGGGGAACAACAGCAATAACAAAAAAATGCCTCCATTTTTTATTTTTTGTCCAATCAAACTTCTAAGCTCCTAAATTTTTAAAATTAAATTTCTTTAGAAGTTTGAAGCTGATATACCTATGCATTTCCTGAGTGAGTGTTAACTGTGCTATCGCATGGCCTCTGCAGAGGCAGGATTTCATCCTCAACAGCCCCAACTAATCAGGCCTGAAGCCAGAGCAATGCAATTATGAAAAAAAGAGAGCGAGGGTTCTACTTTCAGTGTTTTCATCTCATGTTAGGAGCGACTGAAACACTATATAGAGAAGACTATTTCTCTTTGTCTAGCCTTTACTCCCAAGGAAATCTCTTTATTTTAACCCATTTTAAAATATATACTTTCTGGAAATCATACAATCTTTCATTTAATTTGACCAGGAAATTTCCACAAGGTCTTCAAAAACACTCCTAGAATATCACTGTAAGCAAATCAGAAGATTTTTTGTTCCATTTTTCCTATCTTAAGAAATATGAATAAGAACAGTCATGTTGGAATAGTTCTTCACAAGTAAAGATTATGGTTTAAAATAATTTTTACTGTTTAAAGAGAAAGAAAAGGAAAATGAGAAACGGAGCTAGGAGTTCTCAGGAATGAATTAGTAGTTTATGAAGAAAAATAATTCTAGTATATAGTAAATAAATTAATGACATTAAATAAAACTTTAAATTTAATGTAGAAAAATATTCACTCCAATTTAAACAACTTTAAAACCTGGAAAATGGTCAGTAATATAGGTCTAGGAATACATTTTGAAAATTGATTATACTTTTCCTTTTATTATTTTTTTTCCATGTTTGAAAATTATATAGTTTGCCTGACTGGAGATAAGATCATCTAAATATATGAAATGTGAGGAGAGCTAAGTACCTTAAATATTCTACTGCTGTTTATTTTCCATTTTTAGAAAATAGAGTTATGGTACCCTCTCCTGTGCTTTAGGATAGTGTATAGGAACAGGCACTGACCTGTCCAGCAGGTCTTGTATACAGAAGGGAATTTTAAACTTGCCTTCTTTAGTTGTGGCAAATACTTGACAGGAAAGGTATTGTCCATTCTCCTTTAAAGATTAAGACATGAGCTATCACCCACAGCTAGCTTGAATTTAATTTAAATCCTTTTTAATCTTTTATAATGTATAGGAGAATTCTGTTTTGGCTTAATTATCTTAATGATAACTAGGTTTGACACCATATGAAATGTATTATAGAATATGACTATGTCCAGTACTCACACTGAAGGATGTGCAAATACAGCATCATACTATTAATATCATGTAACTGGAAAATTATTTTCAACTGATAACCTCAACTACCCTCTCAAATATCAGTTGAACTGCATGACATTCCTACATCTTATATATTAGTAGAGTCATTTTAGAGACAGTCTAACTGGAGCACAGAAAGCTATGACCAGTAATTAGAATGTGTAGGTAAAACATACTGGTGGTTTTATTATTGTATAAAGATTCTACCAATTACAATAATTACATCTAGTTATTTTGCCAACTTTTTTTCTAGGGTTTTGGTAGCCCATCAGGTGAACATTGGCTGGGAAATGAATTTATCTTTGCAATAACAAGTCAGAGACAATATTCTCTAAGAATTGAATTAATGGACTGGGAAGGAAACCGGGCATACTCACAGTATGACAGATTTCACATAGGAAATGAAAAACAGAATTACAGGTAAGAATCTGTTGAAATTTTTTTTACTCTGCTGAGTGATAAATATTGTTAATTGTTCACTTGTTAAATATGAGAAAGGACAATAATATGATACTGATTTTCATCAAAAGTGAATAGAGGGTAAAAATAAAATAGAAGTAAGTTTTCTCAGTGATTGAAGGATAGAATTAACCTAATATATCTGAGAACAGGCGAACATGTTGGCTAGTAGAACTGCTAAAAATTGTATAATTTTTGCCATCAGAACTGAAAATTGATTGAACAGCAAAATGTTTGGATTCTGCGTTACAACATAAAGAATTTCTACCTCAGAATCATTAAGCTGAAGGAATGGACATGGGAATAAAAGACAAAAAATGCTGTTAAACTATCTGATATTTCCAGACTAAAGATTCAGTGTAAATGAAGAGGAAAAACAGAATACTGGATCTTATTGTGAGGGAATAATATACAAAACTTTTTTCAATATTTTGTTTTAAGATAAAAATGTAGGAAACTTAAATCAATTTACTTTAAAAAGAAGAAACAACTTGAAGATACAAGAAGTTTGGATGATCTAACTAGCTGATTTTATTTTTTTTTAACCATTGTTTCATCTGAACAGAGAGTACAGTGCTGGGAAAAGAGAATGAAACCCATAAATATATACAAAATTATTTATTACAGCACATCTAGTTAGCATAAGATTTAGGAAAGAAACAAATACATTGTAAACCCAAACATTCAAGTCATAGCATGTGGAACTAGGCTGGTATTCAGATCTTTAAATTCAAGTAACATGATTCTCATAAATGCTGATTGCCCCCCTTCCCCAAGGCCTCAGAGAAATGGAAGTGAGAGCAATTTGCTCTTTCTGCTGACAGGGCTCTGCCCAGGTGGGACGCAAAGCAGTGCCCCTCTGGGGTTTCTCACGGCGCAGTACTGCATGGTGTAGAAGTGCAAAAGCTACATTTAGAAGCAGTCAGTAAGAGTTTAGCTTCTACATAAAGAAAGGAGTATCCATTATTAAAGTATGCATCCTATGACATAAAAACCTCTTTATTTTGCTTGCCAGCATCAGTATCTGTGATAGAAGCAACTCCAGAAGGCTAGCTGAATAAAAAACTTGATTATTAAGTCCTAAACAGCTGGCCACTCTTCAGACAATGTTGTTTTCCCTTTATCTGAGGAGCTGCCATGAAGGATTTAAATGATTCCTCTGAAGTTGAAAACCAAAGTTCCCAAACTCCTGCTCTCAGCGCCTTTTCTTCACAATTGTCGGGCATTTGCCATGTTTGCTTTCAGTGCCTCGAACACAGAACTGCATACCTTTTCAAAACTTCAGTTGCTGTTATTTGAAATAATTTTGCCATACAAACAAGGTGCTTTCCTATTTTGGAAGCTCTTAGGATTTTTTTTATAATGAACCACATTAAATGTTGTTTCTGTTAGCAAAAATAAGTAATTGTAGGCTGGCTAGACTCACATTAGTTTCAAATAATGTAAGTTCACCAAGTAATAATAACTAGTAAAGAGGCAAGTTTCTAAGCTGGTCTGGGCAGTGGATCAAGGAGATCTGAAATGGAGAAAGGTAATTGAAATAAAAGGAAAAGCTCAAGAAGTGGAACATCTTTGATTTATGCTATGGCAGTACCTTGTACATTTGGAAGACATGAAAAAAATATAAGGTTCCAGGTCTTGTATTTGAATACAGTAATTTTTTTTTTAAAATATCATGAAGTGATAAAATTTTCTTGAGAAAATATGGAAAATCATTTTCATACTGTTTTTCCAAAAACCAGCCCTAACCTTACACAAAGTTTGATTCAGTCTGGATAACTCCCAGTTGGTGATTTCAGAAGGGTTCTGTTTTTATTCTGGGCTGTTTGCATTCTCTTTACTACTTTTTATTAGCCTAGAGAATCTATGATTAAAAAGAGTAATGCTGAACATATGTAAGTTGAAATTTTCTCTTTCTAAATGAGACAGCTCGAAAAGGTTTGCTGGGAATGCAGAATAAAATCTATTTATCCCAGATGATGACTGGGAAGAAGGTTGAGATGAGAAGGTGAATACTGAAGCAGTAAATGTATAATGATAAATGATAACTGAACAGGAAAATCAATGTTGCACCACATGTGAAAGCTTCAATAACAGTATCTAAATGATTAATTTCTTTTAGAACATCCTTAGTTTCCTTCTCTTCACAGGATGATTACACAGAGGTTATCTGTAAATATGATGAAAATATCTCTTTGAAATCTTACACTGGGGCAAGTAAAATCTACATAGAGTAAGAAGAGCCAGATCTTGCAAATCTCCCATTTAGTGAAGTGTTTCTTAATTTAATAAAGAATTATTCATAGAACTATAAAAACATGAGTTGAAAGAGAATCCTAGAAGACACACAACCTCTCCTCTTTTCCTGTGTAGACTCTGCCTACCCCACTCCTGATAGTCTGTTGACATTGTTTGATGTTTTCAGCAGCTATACAGCTATGATAGACACACTGATGCTCTGACCTACGTCCTCAGACCTTCCAGAATTAAAGAGGAAGAGTAACCATGTGTTGGGATTTCAGGCACCGCAGTTCATAATCCTGCATATTAGTTAATGAAAATAGATACACTGATGCTGAATTTTCAACACTAGTAATTTCAGCCTGCACATACATCTGGTTTTGCTACTCAGGATACAGGAGAAACATTTCCAAACAAAGAATGGGATGGAGAATGGGGGAATTACAATTTTTAATTGGCTGAACTATTTGTACCTCAGAACCCTTAGGGAGGTTTAATACATACCTCCTTATCACAATATATTCTGATATTTAGTCATTCTGTCATTTAGAAAAGCTTTCTATTGCTGCAGTAAGTCACTGACTTTGATCCTATCCATAGAGAAATATAATTAAATTATGAGACTGTGCTGCTCAGCTGAGCAAGGTTTTGTGATTGCTGTAGGTATAGGTGAAATCTGCTGATGGACAGAGAACACCCTAACTGGAACATCATCAGTGAGTGAATCATGGACTTAAAGTGGTATCTGACCTTTGCTAGTTAAAATTAAGGAGAACAGACTTTATTTTGGAACCAGCACGAGAAAGCGGTTGCAAAATTTTATGAGAAAGTGAACGACAGCATAGATACATTATTAGTGGAACACTCAGGAGACAAGTTGACAGAATAATAGTCATGTAGAGAAGAATCAGGTGTATGGGTCCTCAGAGGCGAGAAGTTAGCGAAATTTGTTGCAAACAGGAGAGATAGACATTGAAATTATTCAAATCATATCAAGCTACTGACATGATCTTATGATTCCTACAAATCTAGGTAGCACAGTTTCCAAGCTCTCCAAAATGCTGCGGCTCTTCAGGCTTTGCTTTGGAAAACCAAATCAGTTCTTCAATGTAAACTAACAGTTGTTAAATGTTATGGGATCTGGTATCAGAGAGTGATTAGTTCACTGAGTAAAATATTGGACTTTAAGCTCTTGTTTGATTAAAAGTTTGTATATTTAGTTTCAGCAATAGTAATATTTCTCTCTTTTTTCTTAAGCAAATTAGGTAGATGGTCTGGTATCAGAAGGCTTGATGAAATGTTAATCTTTGGGGCTTTTTTAAGGTGGAGGCTATCAAGTTATTTGATCACCATTGTTGAACTAACGATAGAATATATTGCAAAAAATTCTCACATATTTCTGTAAAGTAGAAAAAATATATTTGTTTGTTCAGTCTTTTAAATTGTACTAATGAAAATGCTGTAATAGGTAGCACAGTAAGTATTATTTGAGAGTACAACTTTTATGGGGACAGATGGTTTTAGGTATCTTTAATTAAAAAACATATTTCACATAGTATTGCTGTTTCAAAAGCAGGACATAAACAGGCTGTTGTCACTTCCTCAGTGTACAAAATCTTGTTTTTACATATTGGTGTGTTTCTTTATTAACCAGGATTTTCAGTGATGTATTTGCTGTAAATAACATTTTCTTCTTGTGTCACTTAAGTTTCTTAGGTAAAACAGGGAATCATCCTGACTTGTAAGTTTTTTGAGCCATCTGCTTAGCTTCTTCTGTGTTATTTGTACCACAGTAAACCTTCAAAGGATCTATTCTCAAATGGGGAAGAAAAAATACACTGGGGAACACAAAGGAAATCTGTAGCAAAGCAAAAATAATAAACACAGATCCTCTTGAGACCCAGTCCTGTGCCCAGACCCCAGTACTTTTCCCACCAAATATGAAAATTACAGAATAATTCAAAAAATAGACATGGCGCAAAAATTTAAGCCCATAGTAATTTACTTTTCTTTGGAACCTTGAAATTAAATTTGGAAGTCTATTTCAGTGGAAATACCTATGCAAAATCCTATTCACAGACAGAACAATATCTGTGGTATGCATGCTTTCTATGATTTGAAAATATATATCATATATGAAATGGTATAAAATGGATAATATGGAAGAAAAGATTTAATATCTCTACGTATATATAAATATCTGGCTGAAACAATTTTATTTTATTTAACAACATTATCAGCCCAGTAATATTCCATGAAGTCTAACTACTAGAAGTGCAGGGATTCAATTCAATGCCCATTAACCAGTGGTCTTTCTGGAACAAGGCCAGTGTTGCTATATTATATCAGTGACTAAAACTCACTAGCAGTCCATGCACTATCTCCAAATGTAAGCAGAAATGAAATATAATAATTTCTCTGACTGAAAGTTGATGTAAAGATACTTATAGAATTTATGTATACAAAAAATTTTGCTTAATCCACATAAATCTCTATATATACTATCCATCCACAGCTAATCATTTCCCACCTCTAACTACATAAAATTCATTTATAGTTCAATATACGATAGCTGTGACTATGCTGAAGCAGGAACAGAGGTTTTCTTCTTGTTTGTTATGGGATACAATGAGAATGCAGTGAGACATGCTGGCTACACTGTAGTAGAGCTGAAGCCTTAAGAAGAGGAGCCAGGGGCTCCTGAGGTAATAGGAACCAAGAAAGAAACACCAGCAAGATACCTCAGAAGAATTAAGGGTTATTCCTCTAAGAAGGTAACACAGGTGAAAGCTCAGCTGAAGTGTCTTTACAACAATGCCCATGGCATGGCCAATACACAGGAGGAGTTGGAAGCCACCTTGCTGCTAGAAAGCTAAGAATTAGTTGCCATTACTGAAACTGGTTGGGATGAATCCCCTGACTAGAGTGACTGACTAGGATGAATCCCCTGACTAGGCTGTCAGTGACTACAGGCTGTTGAGAAGGGACAGGCAAGGAAGGAGGAGTTGAGGCATTGCCCTCTATATTAGTAAATGGATAGACTGAGAAGAGTTGTTCCTGAAGAACAGCCACAAGCAGGTTGAAAGCTTATGGGTAAGAATCAGAGAATGAGGCAACAAAGGGAACATTATGGTTGGTGTTGGGGAAGGTAATTCTGCCCCTCTGTTCTATGAGACCCCACCTGGAGTACTGCATCCAGCTAAGGATTCCTCAGTGCAGGAAAGACATGGACCTGTTGGAATAAGTCCAGAGGAAGGCCATCAAGATCACAGGACTGAAACCCCTCTCCTGTGAAGGCAGGCTGAGGGAGTTGGGATTGTTCAGCCTGGAGAAGAGAAGGCTCCAGGGAGATCTTAGAGAAGATTTTCAGTACTTAAGAAAAACAGGGACAGAGTTTTTAGTAGGGCATGTTGTCATAGGACAAGAGATATTGATTTTAAACTAAAAGAGGGTAGATTTAGGCTAGATATAAGGAAGAAATGTTTTATAATGAGAGTGGTGAAATACCAGAACCAAATGGTGGTAGATGCCACATCCCTGGAAACATTCAGGGTCAGGTGGAACAGGGCTCTGAGCAACCTGATCTAGTTGAAGATGTCCCTACTCATTTTGAGGGCCTTGGACTAGATGACCTTTAAAGATCCCTTCTAACACAAACTTCTATGGTGCTATGGTTCTATGATTGTATTATATTATGATACTGAATACTGTAAAGGATTCATGTATGCAAGGTCAGCCCAGAAAATAATGCAATTTATCAGAAAATATATGCTTAAAAATGTGTTATTTTAGTCACAAATAATGCTTTATTTTAGTCACAAATAATGCTGAACTCATTAACTTATCTGTATCTAAGATATGAAGGGAAATCAACAGAGATGTTCCATAAACACTGGGAAATTCTTCACTTCAGATTTCAGGAAAGCACTCATATACAAGCTTTACAAGGTGTATACTGCTCTTTGTACAGCAGCCTTGTTTTCAAAGAGGAAAGCAAAACCTCTAGTGTAGGTCACACTCAGAATTTATCTGATGTAACAATGGCCTAACCATTTTTGAATATCTACTTATTCATCAATAAAAGGTAGATATATGTTATCTATTTTCATTATCAGATCTTTCAAGCTATCTCCAAATTGTTGATGTCTTCAGTCTTGATTTTCTCCATATTTTTCCCTCAACTGGTTAATTTTCAATTATCTTCTCCAAATTGATATATTTCCTTCATGAAAACTGGTTAATTCTTCTCCATATATTCAGTTTCATGTGCTGGCAGAAACCACCCTCCAGCAGTTTTTTTTAGGCTATTGCTAAGAAACTTTCAATAATTAAATTTGACTGTGCTTTTATGTTTCTAGAAACTTTTCTTTCCTTTGGCATTTTAGGGCTTTTCAACATATCTGGAGAGAAGCTTGTTTTCCAATATGTGCCACTACAGCTATCACTATGGAACATAGTGGGCATGTCATTATCTCCTCCTCCAGACTCCTAGATTCATTTTTTAAGAAAAGCAAAATATGTGAGCAAGAACAGAAGTATCTTAATTTCCCATAAAACTTATCTACAATAAAATAAACATCAATTCAAACTACTGATTACTTGAGGTAACAAAAAAGATATTTTGTAACAGTTTTCTAGTCTTAAGCGTCATCCTGGATTTAATTAATTGAAGTGATTAATCACAGGTCAGACTTGTTTTTCTACAGGTAGGTAAGATAAAGATTTTCAGTACTAACATTAAAGCTGTTGGACCCTAGGAACAGACTGCAGGACCCTATCTGAGACACTCCATTCTCTGTGCATGCCTGGAGAGAGATAAGCTCCTTAGACAGAAGCCAAATCAGGCAACACACAGAGCAGAGAGCTGCCTAGAGTTAACCATTAGGAAATTCTGAAAATAGAAAGACATCCATTTATATCCACTGACAATTCACAGCTCACAGCCTGAAGGTAGGAGACAATGTCTTGTCTTACTTGGAAAAGAAATTAAAGACCCTGGGTTAATGCATTCATTTGCCAGAGGGTATCCAGACCACAGTTGCTGCTTCCCAGTAGAAAGCAGCAATCCGTGCTGCAGAGAAACAGGCTGGTCAATGAAGCTCTGATACTGTTACTGTGACAGGAACAATTCATTGTTCAGTGAATGAGTAGGTACACTCACTTGTAAGTGAGGTGGGAGAGGGATTTCTAAGGCTATGCTCCCTGCTCCATGTCTCATTTTGAATTAAATAGGTTTTTATTAAATGATATGTTACGAAACAGTGAGTTCTTTTCTGCTACAGACTTATATCTGTACTCCCTTTGAGGATCAGTGAATCTTGAACAATTTTTTTGCAGCAGGACATATGTTGCTGGTTATGGCATTGTTGTGAAGGAAGTTTTGTGGTTTTAAACCTTTCTGTTGCTGAGTCAGTAAAACCCACAACTCCTGCATGGTAGTAGATACTCAGATTGACAAATTGTTATATGAAAAGTGAAGAGAATCAGCCACTAGTAGCTCAACCACTTGATACCTAGTGAGGATCTCTACAGAAAAAAAATTAATATATTTATGTGGGAACAATAAAATTCCAAACAGGAACAGGGTAGTGAAATCTGCTGAGGGCTACTGCACAGTACAGGGCTACTGCTGAGGGCTACTGCACAGGCACACAAGTCTGAGAGAATTCTTTAATGTATGTAAGTATTGGCAGAAAAATTGTCAATAGAAACACGTTAATGATCTTATTACATATTATAGCTCAGTGGAAATTTCACCAGCTGTGCCCCAGCTAACAGGGGCAGACGGAGCGTGATGTGGCACCTAAGAGAAAGCTGCACAGACTTTAATAAGTTATTGGCCAATTTTTCATTCTCCAATTTAAAATGACTACTCTCATCTTGTTTTTATTATCTTTAATCTACGTTATTGGTCTTCTTGCACAATGTTGCTCTCTTAAGCCTCAGTTGCTTTATTCTACATCTATATTTGCATTAAGAATGCCAAAGAAGTATTTTTAAGAAATTTATATAATCCTGTTGTGAAGGGGCTTCACTGTCCCAAGGTGAGAGCTCCCACTTTTACCAGCTCTCCTTACCAAGAAGACCTATGTTTGTTTAACTTCTATCAAAGCACTTACAAAGAGCTTAAACCTACTGATATTTGTATTAGTGTAGAATTTAGCGTAGAATCCAGTAACATTGTTTCTTCCTCTCCACTGGGCTTTGACATGAAAGAGTTTCTGAATAAAAAGATCTTGTGAGGCTGAGACACTTCTGGATATTTTCCACCCACCAGAAATTTTCTTTTGGTCAAAACTATTATGTGTAGAATATTCAGACATATCCAAGAACATATGGCATTAAATTCAGACTATTTATCACAGGGACATAAGTGATGTGATATTTGCCTCAACTTCTATAAAAAAACACCAAAACATAATAACTAAGTTTTAATGTTTAATGTTCCAATAATTTTCTTGTAACATTTTCACTGTTTAAATTCACTTAATTCTTGTATAACATTAGTGTTAAAACTTTCTGCAACTTGTAATAATTATCAGAATGTAGGTTAACATAGTGCAAACTTGTGTACAAAGTGTAAGGGATATGTGTAAGGATGTCAGATAGATACAGCATCACAGTGTGAACAATTAGTGTTTCATTAATGTTTGCTAATCAGTGATATGCTTACAATTTAGGATTGCAGTATAATGCATCTATAAGTTTAAGGGTGCAAGCTGAAAGGCTAAGGCAAAAGAAAAATGCAGAATGAGGAAAAATATTTCTCATTAAAATTCTCAATTACAAAACATTGGAATAGTTTTTTTAACGCAGATTCCCTGATTGTATCAATCTCCTCACTATTATCTGTGGAACTTGGAAAGCAGAGTAGATTTTCAGGATCCAAATTCAGGTCCAGCTCAAAATGCTTAACTTGGACACTATTCTTGTCATACCTGAAGAAACTGACACTTTCAAACGTCAGTCCAGAAAAGGTTAAAATTTGGATACAAAGAATGAGATGTGTCTCTGATTTCAGTCAGAAAAATTATAGTGAATGACCAAGATCTTCATCAGAGTGAACTTGAGCACTAAGTGTTTACAAGATTATGATGAATTTATTTAACATTAATGACAATATTTCCAGAATAATAAAAAAAAAATTAAAATTAATAAATAAATAAATGTTTTAAAAAAGTGCTTCTTGGAAAGTTTCCAGAAATGTCCACAATCTTCACCATTAGCCAAAAATTGAAACATAAATACTCCACAGTGCAGAAGTATGGGACTGGTAGGCCCTCTTTACAGTTTCTAACAAACAGATGTGTGCTGTCTGTGCCCCCTTAGCTGTTGACTCTCTGCCCGCTCTCTGAGCTAAACAGAAGCTGGGTAGACCTGTCAATGTGGCATCAAGCCCAAGCATCCTGCCCTTGAGTAGGTTCAGTGTCACGCTTATTGCGACAGTACAGCTTCCAGCCAGGATGGAGTGTGGGCAGAATGAGCTCATGTCTGCTCAGAGAACTGACAGAGCAGGCTTTCATCTGCCTGAAAAACACATGCAGAAATTCTTAGAGTGACCCCTGCTTAATCTAGTATGTACATGGTTAAAAGTCTCTGAAGTCTGTTACCAACATCCCAGACAACCAACCCCAGGGCTTTTTTCACCTCCTTTTATCATTAACAGCTCTGTTGGCAAGGTTTCTAGAGCCTCATCCTGAGAAAACTTTTTGCACTGATTCACTATATTTTCAGGATAATACCAGCAAAGTGATGTGGTATTTTCTGTAAGTTTGCTTCTTTCATGAGTCAAAAAGTAAAGTGTACCTGAGGGGCCTGGAGAGAATTTGGCAAAGGGATCATCCCAGATGTTTCCATAGTCATTCATTGCATCAATCTTTAAGAATTTCTTGTTGTTTTGGCTTTGTGTTTTGTTTTTATTTGTTTTTTTTCTTGTCAAATGGAAACATACTTGATTTTGCTGTCTCTCTCTTTTACATCAATAAAGAGTGATATTATTCATTAGTTGGTTCACAGCCGTGATGCAGTAGGTGAGTTAGATCACAAAGTAGAGGTATACACTGTGTCTAAAAAGGTACTAATTTACATAAACCTACAAACAGATAACAACTTCGAACACAAGAGCACAGAATTATTGTAAGATCCACTGCAGTGTAGTGTTTATTGTTTGGTTGGTCTGCAAGCTCTGCAAGAAGGAGGTACTAACCAACAATGGAAGCCTAATTAGAAAAAGAAAAACAAGTGCCTGGTACCATGCAGATTTTGGTCTCTAGTTTTCTGTTCCATCAGATCCCAGAGGCTGAAGTGTTTTCAATTTTAAATCAGTGCTGGAACATCTCACCACACTTGACTTAAGTGCATGTGCATTGTTTGTGTTTTGTTTCCTTTTATTCAACATTATAATGCAGTTGCACTGAAGTAAAACCTCTTTGCACCAATCTCAATGCCATTTGAACCAAAGAAGTCATTACTGTGAATCACAGGTTTTGTGAGGTCGTGACCTGGGTTCTTAGGGGGGGAAAAAAAGCATGTAAAACATGCTGATCCCTGTTAGCCTGATCAGTGTGGCACCAGCAAAGAACTTGGATCATAAACGGGTGACAGTCAGTGAACCTTTCACTCATATACGAGTGTTTATCGGCCACGAATGACGCCAAGGGAGTTGAAATATGTTTTAATAGTCTGTTTATATTTTTCTACCAAGGTCTTAGTGCCACATAACTCATTTTGGCATTTTTTAAACTTAATTTTGCATTAAGAAAACCAAACAAACACTGAAGCCAATAATATTTTTCAAATAGCTATAAACATTTCACAGAAACTCTCTGTGCATCAGTCACTTATAAAATTTGTTACCTTTTCCTAGATACTTGCCCTTATAATGAAAGCTTAACCTTTGTGTGATAATGGAGATAAAGGGCAGAGGATGAATGTAGCATGTTGTACAATACAGCCACTAATGACTAAAGGGATCAAGCCAGACCAGTTGCATATTATTCAGGCTGAAGGTGGGACATGCTTGCGTATATAAGTACTTATGTTCTACATCCTGTTTTCAATATCATAAACCTTTGATCAAAAAAACTAATATTGCTGGTGTGAATGATATTATATTAATAAGAGAAGCCTTGGCTTTCTCTTCCCCACCTATTTCTTCTTCTCTTTCCCCTCCTTTATTTTTGTAATTTTTTTTCAGCATACTTAGGCCCTCATTCAGCAATGTACTTAGGCAATTTTTTTAATTTAAGCACATAATAAGTACTTTGTTGAGGCAGGGCCACCAGAGCTCTCACCGAAGGTCAAATCACTCTTATTTTATTATGACTGCACACTCTTTAAGATGACATCAAACTGTAAAAAAAAAAAAAATTAAAAATATTAGGTTCAGAAAGAGGTCATAACAATTACGTTGTCATTAATACTACTTTATATTATTTCTAAATTGGAATTTATTGCATTTCCTGTCATCTCCACAAAGTGATTCTTCAACATCTCTTCATCTCTTGTTGTTTACTGATGTCATGAGTCTGAGTACACGGGCACCAGATCTTTGTCTGGCACCAGTCCTTTAATCTAATTAGTAGAAATTCATAATGTGAATTGGCTTTCTTATCAGGATTGAACAGGTTCTTGCATAGGTAAGTGAATGAAAATCCTGATTAATGTTTTGCTTTGAAAATAATATCCCCCAAAACATCCCTGTATTTTCCTCTAGGAGTCATGCAGCAGGAAGCCCACATCTTGACATGAATCCCAACATAAATCTTGAAAATCTCATGCAGAACCCAAAATATTTATTTTAATGTGTTATTCATTAAGCTATTTCTTCAAATTGTAGTCTGTTGGCAGCTGAAAACTCATTCCATTCCATCCACATTGTGGCAATGCTGTAGTATGATTTGATAGGGTCATTAGGTTGTTAACATTGGAAAAAATTCAAAAACAGAATCTGCAAATGCCCAAAGGAGCACAATTGTAAAAGAAGATTGCACTGCTAGCAAGGAATAAAGTATAAATAATCAAGTCAAATTGATGAAATAGTAATTGCAGGCTATTTCCACTTTTATCAATAATGATTCATTTCCTTATGTTCAAACTCTTCACAAGGAGAAAAAAAAAACCCCAAACCAGCAAAACCCCCGTTAGATTGTTATATGTCCAATGAATGGCAATGAAGCTACTGAAGCGTCTCAAGCGCAAGTTTCATGGGGAGTGGCTGAGGCAGCTGAAGTTGTTTAGCCTGGAGAAAAGGAGGCTCAGAGGAGACCTTGTCGCTCTCTATAACTACCTGAAAGGAGGATACAGCCAGGTGGGGTTGGTCTCCTCTCCCACATAACAAGTGACAACATGAAATACCCACAAGCTGCACCAGGAGAGTTTTAGAATGGATATTATCAATAATTTCTTCATGGAAACAGTTGTCAAGCCTTGAAACTGGCTGCCCAGGGAACTGCTTAAATCGACATCCCTGGAGGTATTTAAAATATGTGTAGATGCGGTGCTTAGGAACATGGTTTAGTGGTAGACCTGGCAATGCTGGGTTAATGATTGAACTCGATGATCTTAAAGGTTTTTTCCAAGCTAAACTTTTCTATAATTCTATGATCTTTGAAAGATACCTTATACAGTTTCAATTAGCTATTGTGCCCGTAGAAACATGAGGAAAAATGTTATTCAATCTAGATATTTTCTCCAATTCACTATTTAGATAATTCCTCAATGGTAATTGCATGTTACACCACATTCAGCATTCAATTTGGTAAAAGCAAAGTTCAGTGCTCCTATTTCAAGCCAGGGATTCTGTCAGGTAGTGTGCCTCTCATTGCTGTTTTAAACAGCCTTAGATTCTACATACAACTTCAAGCAATATAAGCCTGTGTGAAGCAGGTATGATCCGTGTACAGAATGACAGCATCTTACTTTCACTGTGTAGAAGTGTAAGTATTTCCATAAAGTGAATCAGAAGAGCTGTCTCCTTATAGGAGATAATTCAATGTCAGTGACATTTTTCAGTATTTCAAAGAAATTGCCTCATTTTGGTTTATGCAAAATTTTTGGAATCTAAAGACATCATCACAGTGTCAGTCCCTAGTTTTGCTCTTACTTTTCTGCTCCTCGCTTATCTGATTCTTACCACCTGATCTCATAGAAAATATTTTGTAGCACTATGTACTACTCTCGATCTGTTTCTCCTGCCAGACAGGAGTGCTTAAGGTTTAGTTATCTCACTGCCTGATCTGTGACCTGAGATGTCATTATGACCATGGAACTTTAGGGAAATAGTCTAATATTAAGAAGGGGACAATATCAATTAAACTATCACATCAATTTCTTCCCTGAAATGTACTTTGAGTCCTTGGGATAGTGACTTGTTTCAGGTAGACTTCAGTTCTCTGCAGAACTGTGTAAACATTTGACCTCCACGATTAAGAAAACAGTGAGGGTCCAGTATCCAGATGAAATGAAAAACTATGTCAACTTTGAAAGTTATTTATATTGTTTATTAATTTAAAAATATGGTCAAATAAGATAAATATAAAACCTATGGAACCTCAAGAACTAGATATGTATATATATACATATTCTTTTGAATCTCTGTAAATGGAAAAGAAATAACACATTTAAATGTCATCACAGTTTTATTCTTCTAATTGAAAACAGTAACATCCAACATATTGAAGTTTTAATTACTTTAATGCAACAATTAAGATGGACTTGTGGTACTTAAGAGCACAATTATAACTAATTTCAGTCATAATTCCAGCACACTCTTTACAAAGAAATAAGAAGAGCAACCAAACACCCTACAAGAAAACCAGATCAAAACCCTGATATTCTTCCCCCCAAACCACATCGACTATATACTCTTTAGACGCATTAATTTCCAAACACCAGCTTGTATCAGTAAGATTTATATAAAGTTTTAACTAAAGTCTATCTATGATATTTGTAAATTTTACTTATGATTAATTACTTTCAATTAAGTGAACCATGTGATAAATATTTCACTGTGGCTTGTAAATGGTATTTTTCAATGACTCTACGTGGTAACAAGAATCCAGTATCTCTACAGTAGCCATCAGGATAAAAGTCAGCACAAACAGCATGCTGATACATGAAGTTTTCCATTTCCATTTTCTCTAAAACAGTTAATTAAGATAATGTACAATCTATGTGGGTGACAGTGGGTAATTAATGTCACCCTCAGTACAACTAAAGCATGGATTTATGAAATCCACTATTACAATATGTCTGCATGGATTTCAACAAACTGTATTTATGAGACTTTTGGAACTTCCAAGAATATTTTGGAAGAAGTATTAAGTTAAATTTTACTGGAATTGTGTGGGTCTCTTTTACTGGATTTTCAAAGAAGATTAATCAATTTAAAGATAAATCAATTTTCCAACCAATGTTCACTGAACTTTTTCACTAGCTTCGATGTCTGTAAAATAGATCCTTAAATAAAGAT
This sequence comes from Cephalopterus ornatus, assembly GCA_013396775.1. Lineage (NCBI taxonomy): Eukaryota > Metazoa > Chordata > Aves > Passeriformes > Cotingidae > Cephalopterus > Cephalopterus ornatus. The sequence continues at coordinate 302,833 of VZRE01012196.1, read as the reverse complement.
ATACAAACATCACAAGGTTCAGCAGTTCTGTAAAGATAAGCAGCAGAAGCTCTGATTACTTGTATAAGCCTTAAAAACTTTTAAAAGTATGAGTTTCTCTGGAGAGTCCTTGCTGAAAAATCCCTTAAGAATCAATTTTGGCATTTCTGCTGTTGGCTTCAGCCAAATCCAGGAAATGTATTTGAGTAGGAAGAAAAATATTTTTTCATTTTAGGTTACATTTAAAGTTAACCAAATTTCTCCAGCCTTGGCTTTGTCTGTTTGCTGGGCAAAAGTTCAGATAAGTTCTAATTTTGTATTTTATTTTTTAAATAGCTCATCCATCTTAAGTGATATCAAAACAATTTGCATTATCACTTAGGATATGCTCACTGTTTATATATCTGTCTAAAACATTGATCATCTCTAGTTATTTCAGGCTTGAAATTAATTCAGCCCCTATACTTTCTAAATTAACATATTATGCTTTATAGAGCAATGAATCAGGACAAAAGTGGTAGTTTCTGTAGCAACAGGAAATCTCAGCGTTTATATAGCTGATGAGAGAGTGATTTTTCTTTTCTGTAGTAAGATTTTAGCTTTCATTTAATTAAAAAAAAGTAATTAACAACTGAAAGGTTTCATTTCAGATTTCCATGAGAAAAAACATTGGTGGATGATTTCGTTTTAATAAGTATTGTGTTGAAAAATAGTTTTAACAGAAAAAGGTAGTAGCAGATTAATGTATCTGTTCTGTGCTGTGTTTGGTGACAGATTAGAGTAGAGGGAAGTATTTGTGTTCAACACATCATTGTGATAGTAGCCTTAAATATGTTTTGGTCCCTGTTAGCAGTAAAATCCAGTTTTACCGTATGTTTCATCTCCATCACCACTATGTTACTGACATCAGCTACAAACCTAGCAGCTCACACTGCCGCAGTGACTGTTTCTGTGGCTTCTGTAGCATGTATTTCAAGTACTAGAAGCATATGTTTGCTTGTACACTGTCCAGAATAAACATATTTTTAAATATTTTTGGTAAACTGTGACAAAGCACCATTTGTCTGCATACAGCACGATGACAGGCCATTTGCCTTATGGTAGGAAAACTTCCTCTGACGGTAAATCCTGATGTCTTGTAGTTATCCCTGCTCAATATTTACCTGTTCCCAATGAGTACAGTGCTTTAGTCAATTATTAGTCTTGTGCTATTTGTATAAACTCACATTCAGTACAACATCAGGGTTCACTAGACTATTGTATAGCTTGCTGTAATGTGTAGATGTGTTTCTTATTCATGGCTGGTTTTTCACTCGTTGTCTGTCCAAAAATAAACATGTTTTTGTCCTTTGACCTGTCAGGTGTACAGTTCAGCCACAAGCTGAAATTAGCATGAGCTCTTAGAGAAAAAACATGTTTTTCTGTTAACAGTGTGCAGCCCCAGGGAAGAATCTCTCTACTATATAGCATTTGTTGTCCCATAGACAGGCTGCACTGAAACAATTCTAAAGGAAAACTGATCATATCTATTTATTGCTGTATTTATATTAACATTTTATCTTTAAAATTGGAAGATATGTATTCTTACTCTGGATATATTGAATTAATATTTTCTTGGCTGGCACATTTCACTTGTCTCGACAGGAGAATGGGCAAAGAGCTGCAGTAATGTCAGGCAATAATTACAGCACTGAGTCATTGCTACAGAGCAGCAGAGGAGAAACACAGAGGTCATTTTGTCTTACATTTTTCTAAAGGAAATGTGGGAGGATATTATTTTCATGTGCAGGCAGCAAGAATATTAAGAACCAAATTAAAAATCTGTTCAAGTTGTCAGAGTTACTTACTGCATTATTCAGGTTTTCAACAGTTTGCAGAACTACTGTTTGCAGTTAAAACTCTACTAGGAATTCAATAAAGTTAAATAAAGAGTCCATGAATTTACCATGTACACTGTTTCTCAAGCCTAGGCTAAAGATAGGAGTGGGAAAAGTTTAATATTGTTATGTTTTTATGGTTGATATTGCTGGTTTTCTCCAGTCAGACACCAAGTGTGACATTATCTTTCTTCTTCTCCTTTGTACTGATACATCAGTTATTCATTCAAAGACAGGCAGAGATAAAGGTAAATTCTTCTTTCAACTCAAAATTTTCTGAGTAGTGGTGACTAAGTTTTTGTCATCTTCCAGCATATCTAGTTCCTTCAATTTCTCTGAAGTATTTTCCTTTCTTTTAGAGGGGCTTTTAATTTGCCTCTAATGATTATTTACCTGATCTGGTGTTACATTCTTCTTTGTTAGTTAATCTTGATTTATGATAAAAAAACTCGGGTTTGATTCAATTTTGTTTGTTTTCGTAAGGAGAGTATGCATTGTCCTGATGAAATCTAATATTGCAGCCTCCTACCTCAAAAAAAAAAAAAAAAGTTATGTTTAAGAAGAAGTTTTATTTCCTAACAAAGAAAAAACGATCCAAATGGGTGCCCAGGCAATCTAGCTGTAATTTGGATGAAAGCAGCAACTATGATGCCTTCTACTCTACAATTGAGCACAGTTCAAACTCAGAGGGATCTCCCAGTTCACCACAGATGGCTCATGCTCTATCTCCCACACAGAGATGGTCTTTCCACTGGTTTTAAAAATTAGCGAACACAAGGGATGTTTGCCTTCGTCCTTTAGTGGGAGTATTAAATGATGAAAAAGTTGAATACCAGGGTTAGGATTCCCAGTGAGTTATCACATTATATTTAGTTCCATGTTTAACAGGATTTTGGCACGCATTTTAGTTTCAACCTCAGCAACAGCAGTATTTCTCTAGAGTGATTAGTTAGACATTTTTCTCCTGTTCACAACACATTATCTATCATGATGTATTTGGAAGATATCTTTGTTACAGAGGTGCTTTTGTTATTCACAGACAACTGTTACTATTGGGAGACTTCATGGGATTTTGCAATATGTTCAGGAGAAGGCTAACTGGAAAACTTTATAAGGAGTTAACAATATTTAATGTAGACATTATGTTTTATTAATTGATAAAAAAGGATTTTTAGTTCCTAAATAATTAATCAAATCCTTTTTGAGAAAAAAAAAAACAAAACATGAACTTAAAATGAAGCTGCTGTTTTTGAGGGTGTTTAGGTTCTTTTGTTTTCTTTTGTTTCTTACTTAGTATTATTACAATTAATGTATAGAACTAAGAGTATCCTGAGGATAATCTCATACTGGGTCCTCCTAAATAGTTGCAGTCCAGCGGGCTTTAGTTTACAGAGGGACTTAATCTTCTAAATTAAAATTTCATTATAAATGAAATTATTTGACTAACCCAATAATTCATAGAACTCTACCAAATTCAGCATCTTTAGGAGTGGGTTTCATTTCAGAAATTGAAGATATCTAAAATTTATATGCAAGTATCAACCAGATGGAAGATACAAGTTAAACTTTTCCTCAATCTCGAAAATCTCCAAACTAGAGGACAAAACAATGGCAGTCACCTGGGTTTTAAAAACAAAGGTGCCTTTCACAGTCCTGACATGGAGGACAGTCAGTGTGAGTTTGTATTTGTCCACACTTATCTGTGTAGGTGTATTCCCACGCACCAGGTGTAAGTGCTGACCAGTAGGTTAGAAGAAGGGCTGAGATGTAGGTGCCCTCTGTTCCTACTAAAGTTAGGAAAATATGGAAACTCAGTGAGGAGAGGGCTCAGAAAAGGAAATTCTGGGTATAGGATTCTAATCCCCAAGCCCTCCTTTGAGGAGGGATCAGAATTTGAGATTCTCTCCTGCCATATGGAATGAGCAGGTAGGAGAGAGGATATTTTAGCCTGCAGAGACAGACAAGAGGGAGGTGGGAATTTGGAGACATCCTTCTACACTATTCCCAAAGGCAAGTTTTGATGTGTCCTTCTCCATTCATCAAGCTGAATCTTTTAAAGCTTACTTCAATATTTCTGTTTCTCTCTATTTAATGGTTAAGAACATTGCAGTCATGAATATCTGTGCTCAGATTTTTAGTACTATGGCAATGGTGAAATTGGATCTTAACTCATAAGATATTCAACACTGTGCACACTGAGGTAGTTGAGATGGTTCTCTACATCTCTTAATGATGGTTGTTAATGTTTGCAGTAAGCTAGTGTATTTTTTGTTTGTTTACAGACAAAATAAGTAATACTCATCAACAAAGCTGCACAGACCTCTTAGCTGTTTCATTAAGGGTCTGCTTTAAATAAAGGACTGAGTGATCTTTAATGACTAACAGAAAAAAAAATAGAGAAAAAATAGCTAACAAATTCTGTGAGACTTACAAACATCTCACTAGTTCTAGTAAAAAAAATAGATAAATAGAAATTCTAAGGAGAGACGTTCTATTTGTAAGCATTGCATCAGAAACTATCTCTTACACTTTTAGTGAGATTTTCCACACAACTTTTTCATGTGGATTTATGATTGCGTTTACTACTTTTTCTGTATGTTGCAATTTTCATAGCTGCATGTTGCAGAACTATAAATTTTTTTTTGGTACTTTTTGTAGAATTATCCCGTGTATATCTGTTAAAGTCTTTAAACATTGTGTGAAAAAGGCTAAGATGTATATATTTGAAAGAATTCCGGGTCATCTAATCACTTCAAAAGGAAAAATTTCCGTTTTAAGTTTGAAATGGCTTTTCAGGATGCCTTGCAGTTGTTTATGTGATATTTTTAGATCTATTATTTCCACACACTCTACCTTACTTTTATTTCAAGGAACTGCAGAGAGTCAAGTTGTGTCATGGAGTAGGAATGGTGAAAAGCAAAACATTCTTAAGAGAGTTTTTCCTCACCATTTGTGAAATCCCAAGCTGCCATTGCTATAATATCACAGGAATAAAATGCAGAGGGTATTTCTAACATCCAGACTAGATAAGAGGTAACAGTTACAGTATTTTTTAAGATGTGCTGTTTCTTCTTAAGTACATCAACTAAGAAATTTTCTAGTTTCTAAATGAATGCTGTCAGCTGCTCTGTTCCTCATAGTGATTCTAGAATTTCATATAGATGTCATCAGAAGTCCTCAAAACTTAATATACAAATGTACTATTTCTCTTATTCCTATTTACTCATAATTTACTTGCTATTGTTTATTTGTTGCTTTTTTAATTCAACTGTATGCAGATAAAGTAGATGTGTTCTTGTTTATATGAGCATGAATTTACTTTTCCTGCCTATTGTGTAAATCTTGTGAGCAGCCTTTCCCCTTCTTTCTTTGAGCTTCAGAATTTCCTGGCTGTGAGCAAGTGGAAAGACTGGAGATGTAGTCCTGAAAATGGTTTTTGAATTTTAATTAGAATGAATCCCTTTTTATTCTAAACTTCCTCTCCTTTGTCTCCTTCAAGAAAAATCAAGAGGAACTCAACCCTGAATTGCTATCTTTTTTTAAGGGAAGGAAATTATGTCCTGGTAGTTATTCAGAGTTTATTTTAAAGGTTCAATTTTACCAATTTGAATCTGAGAATACTACAAAATTAGCTGAGTCCAAGTGGTAAGATATCTACTGCTGCTGGGAGCTAACAGGCTGATCAATTACCCTAGTGCTGTGCAGAATGTCTAGCTCAAGTCAGGCTAGTTTGGACCCATATGGCTTGAACTGAAGCTCAGAACAAGAAGAACTGATTGCTTCAGGACCAATTTTGGGCGTTGATTGAGATCTGATTTTGGTGTAAATTAGTGCCAACTTTGCAGTGTCATTTTTTCCTAATTGTTGGCAGTGCCAATTCAGGAAGAAAAGCCCAAAGACATAGAATTACTTTTTCACCCTGTGGTTCATCTGCATGCTGCTCAGTACAATAAGCCTACTAGAGTTCAGAGCTGAACTAAGCTAAGCTTTATCCTTTTAAAGTCACTGGAGACATACTAGACAAATGGTGTTGAGGGAAAGTCCAACGTAATTGGCAAGACCTAAATCTGTGATGAGTGGAATGTTTTTAAAATATCAGGGCAAGTAAAGAGCTTGTAAGTAATCCTAATGCCCTACTCCTTTGGGGAAAACAGTGAACACCAAGTATTGTGTATTTCTGTATTTTTTATGTTTTCTTAGATTGTACAATTTATTTTTTTTTAATTGGACTAAGTGGGTTTTATAGTGTTATTGCTAACAAAAAGGTCTGGCTAAGCTTGTCTTTCTTATTTAAGTAAACAACATTTGCTTTTTATATGGACTTTATGAGACTTCTGTGAGCATCAGTGTTGCAGATATAATGAGCTTGTATGGTCATTTCAAATCAGATCACAGATATCATGTGAGAAAGTAATTTTTCTATCAACACAATCTCAGGGAAGTTTATTTTTTGTGCAAAAAAATAGGCACAGCTTGCAAAACAAGGCCAAAGTCCAGTGGATGAAGATGGGACTAATTCCAGCCTTTCACTTGTATAAAACAAAGAAATTAACATGAGCAGAGAAAGATCTTAGATTAATTTTGTCTAAATCATGCATCCTTTGATAGAGTAACATGGTCATTACAGGCTGGCTTCCACTGTGATTGGGTAATTATCTTCCTGGATTTGTGTTCCTAGGTTGTTTCTTGTTGAAATACTAAGAACTTTCACAGTCTTTTATTGAGGCTCACACTTTGCCTTATCTATTTTTGTGCTATCCAAAGGTATTTGACTATGCACAGTATTTGTGTTTAATCAAAAAATTTTTATATGTGTATGTGTGTGTAGTTATCTATATACAAAAATTGCTCTAAGGATTAAGTCCAAAGGTATGTAATCATCATTCTCAGTCAGGTAACATTCAAAATTAAAATAAAATTAAGGTAGGCAGTGTAATTACTTTAGAAAGATAGCCCTGACAGTTCTCTTTTCTTAATATTTTTTTATTTTAAAATGTTCATGCTTAGCATCTACTGTCTGCATTTTTAAAGATGGAGAAAGGACACATAGGAAGAGATTTGCAAAAAGTTAAGTGGAGTTTAAGTCAGTCTTCAAGTGTGAATCTCAGACTCTCTAGGGTGCCAAGTGCTGGTTCTGTGCCTTCATGTCTTGAGAGTATATACACCAGATATGCAGAGAAGGTTTTTCTGTAATGAGTTTCCATGACAAGTTTAATCCAACTGGCTTTGTTTGGATCTTATATCCACTCACAGATGCATGCAAGACAAAAAAAAAAAAAAAAAACAAACTAAACCAACAAAAACCAGCAGCCATGCACATGATTAAGGAAAGCCATCATATGGTGTCTTTGCTCTCATAAGCAGAATTATAGTCCCAAAGTTCTGTGGAACAACTTGGTTTTATTTAAACCTCAGTCTGGGGGACAGACTCTCCTTCTCATCTCAGGAAAATGTCAATGACTTAACTACAGTTGCAGGCTAAAATGGGTTAGGGATATTCTCTACTCCTGCTGTTAATATTCTGACAACTTTGCAGCAAAGTATCTGTCTTCCATCTAAAAAGTGGATGAATGAAACTCTGGTAAAGGCATTTACTTTTTTATTAATACAAAGTATTTGGATAAAAATACAACAACAAAGAGGTAGCAACAGTCAGTGACTCATAACTGCTCTCCTTGTTCACTGTGTCTGTGGGAGAAGTTGGAAAAGTGTTTTCTAGGATAGCACTCCAGCAGTAAATCACAGAGAGAAGCAGACATCTCTCCTGCTTTACACGTTTAAGTCATGTTTCTGCTCTCATGACTCCTTATATATTTTTCATGTGATATTTAAAAGATATACTTGCCCCTTTTCAGTAACCCTAGAAGAAACAGAACTGATGCTTCTCACCTTCTCTTCAGAGAAGTCTAGCCCACTGTATACAAAATCATATTCTTGGTAACCTCTGGGGCTCATTTATTCCTGCTTGAAGAGGTTCAGTGAGACAGGTGAGGGGTGTGTCTTCCCCTCTTTTTTGCTCCGTGTCTATGGCTTGCTGAGATGTAAGGGTTATGGCTTCATATTTCTTCACTGAGATCCTGTCTCTTCCTTCCTGTATATGGAGCTATTGTGGCAAAGGATATCTTCCTCCTCCAGTAATGTTTTATGAAAAAAAACAAAACAAGAACATACTGATCACACATCTGATGTAGGTAGCTATTTAATGGAAATAGGTTTTTTCTGTGAGCATCCATCTCCCAGTGATGTCTGTTTCATGGAGCTGCTTAAGTAGAGGCAAGGGAAACCATACTCTTTAACCTCCCCTCTCCCCTCCCCTCCCCTCTCCTCTCATCTCCTCTCCTCACGTTTGGCTGCTGGCATCTGAGCTTGAGCTCCTAGCTCATGGTTGTGGTTTCAACTAGTTGCCAAGCCTCCTTAAGAAATGGGATATTTAACGTTGCAAATTATGAAGACTTTTGTGGCTTGAACTCCAAGTTATTCTCCATTCATCACTCAGAGACAGCTTTGGCAGAACGGGATTGCTGGCTTGTGCTGTAAATGGTGGAATTAAAAATTCAGAGACTGCTAAAATCCTCTTTCGAGCCCAGGGATTAATAACAGAACTGCTGTTAACTGGGAGTGCTGTTTCTCTGCCACAGTAAAGAGACCAGCTTCTCAAGTACTCAATTATTCAGTCAATGTATTCCAGATCTCTGGGCATTTCTCCTCACTCCTCTGTCTCTCAATCCCTCTCCTTTGCTGAATTTTCCAGTTCAGATTCCTTGAGCTCAGTTCTGCTCTTGGGCAAGGACAATGTGCTACTACAGATACATTAAAGAGTCCTGATTGCACCCATTTTACACCTGAAACAACAAAGAAATTGAGCCAAAACACAAGAGATTTCTAAGGCAAACCTGATGTGGAAAAAGATCTGGATCTATTTTTCTTTTTTGTTTTGGTGACACTGATTGTTTTCTCTTGCTGTTTCAGACTTTATTTGAAAGGTCACAGTGGAACTGCTGGAAAACAGAGCAGCCTGATCTTACATGGTGCTGAATTCAGTACAAAAGATGCTGACAATGACAACTGCATGTGTAAATGTGCTCTCATGTTGACTGGAGGTGAGTACAACTCTGAAAATATGTGGTACATTGATAGGAATCAACTGTTTTCCTAAAGCAACCAAGTTCTGAGTGAAAATTCCTTTTATTGTTATTACTTCTACTCTTTACATATCTTGTGGTATTGCCAATACCTCAAGATTGCTATCAGCAGAGAAGGGATTATTCAGAGATGTAGTCAGAATATTTCTTCACTGAAAATATTGTAACAATGTCAAAGGCAAAGCGTAAGTTAGTGTAATTGTTTAGGCAAGAAAGGAAAAATAAGAGAGAAGAAGCTAAGAGAGAAGATGCTTTTGAGAAGTGGGAGAATCAACCAGAAAAAGAAGATAAAAAAATGCAGAGAATTAGATATTAGAAGGTAAAGTTTAAAAACAATCAGCATCCAGGCTTGTAATATATTATCTATTTCACTTAGGGGTGTGATCTGTTATTGAAATAATTATAATGTTTAAACTTTCTGTGTTATGCTCACATAACACATAAAGACACAGTTAATGTAGTGACTAATTCACTCATCTCTGAAAGACTAGAACTGCAACCATCTGTTTTAATCTGGAAGATTTAAACTGGTATCCTTAGTGAGCTGAGTCAAACTGCAGAAGGAAAGAAAGAATAGTCGAGATGGGGAAGAGCGCAGACAAGGTGAACTGGGACAGTTTAAAGCACCAACTCAATCTGACTGCCAGCAAGTATAGTGTATATGACTGATATTTGCTCCCCTCAGAGCAGAGGAGGAACATATGAGATTATCTCCCCATACAGACACCTAAAGCTTTAACCCAAGAGTGAGAACTTTCTCTGGAAAATTATACTTATTCCTAGTCTCTCTATGGGCAAGTTCATTTTTATCTCTAGAATATCACATTGTAGCAGAAAGCTTAAATTGGGATTCTTTGGTTCATTGACTGTATGACCAAGAACAGCCCTTTCTTATCTTCACATCTGATCTTCTTTGGAGACTCTCAGTGATTTCTAACTTTCCTGGAAAAGATCCTATAACATGTAAATTTTTCCCTCTTTTGGATCTGATTGTTAAACCAGTATTATTTGTGGTTACTGGCACTCTGAATCCAGCTCAGGTCATATTCAGGCATATATGAGCCTCTAAAGCTATCATCTGCTAACAGAAGATGGGTTCCAATCACTGAGAATTTATATGAAATGCACAACCTAGCTCGTCATTCTCTTTTGTTAATTGGAAATGACCCAGTTGGGAAAGTGTTTAAGGAGCCAATTTTTCAAATTTCTCTAATTTCCTCTAGTGATATCTCATTAAAAGCCATCATGTGAAACTTCTTACCAGATACAGGAGTTCAGAAATTACCTTTTTATTTCTATAAAAAAATATAACCTAAGCGGGTAGTTCTGGAGACAGACAGTGGATAAGAGTGTCAACAGTTTATTTTAATTAAAACTGTTGACCTTTCCTGTAAGAGTCCATGCTAAATCAAAGTGTGCTATTTCCAGGGCAGTCCAGAGTCTAGTGGGAAGCTCCTGAGTATGAGTTGTGTCTGTGCTGAAGTGCTGATTCATTCATGTGTCTGAGCTGCCTGGAAATACCTCTTCTCCCAGACAGTTAATTCTGGGAGAAGAGTGGTTTGTTTATTTTCCTGCTCTGACTTCTATGGCAGGTCAATGCCCCGCTAAGGTCAGTCTGCTATCGAACAACCGTTCCACAAGGTTCACATATTTTGCTGCAGCAGACCTGTAAATCCACCACAAAAAACACATATTGGAATATACTGGTAACAAATGAAATGAATAAGGAAGAAGGGGAGAATTACCAAAGGCTGAGGAAACCACAAATACAGGAAATCACTGCAGAGTAAAAGGAGATGGAACTAACCTTTGGAGATGGAGAAGTCTACTCTTGTGAACAAGACTCTGAGTACTAGTCCTTTGGAGATAGGGTGTACAGCATTGAGTAATTTGTAGTTTTTCAAGAAGAGAAGGACTTTAATCAAGTTAGAGTTCTCCTCAAACACTCTGCTATGCTTTGCTCCTTGAAATGACTTTCTCATTCCTTAAGAAATATCAGAAATTGAATTACATTCCAAAACATTTTTCAGTGAGTGTATTTCAGTTTTGTACCAGACAAAGACTAATTAATAAAAGTAGCAATGATAACAGATTTTGGAAAACCTCTTCTTTTTTTCCCAAAAATATATCAGACTCTGTTAGTTTTGGCAACATCACAAAGAGGCAGGTTTCTAGCTATCTTGACAGTTTGGGTGAGCCTGTTATCTCTATGGGGTGAACTGAATGTATTTATGTCAGGAATAAAGGCTGAGATAAGCTGAAGCTCAAGACTGTGATATGGTTATAATCAAGTCTGAAAATAAAATGCAAGGAAAACACACATTTCTCTCTGTGATCTTGCTAGTTGTCAGTTTTATTTGGTCAATATCATAACTATTATTCTCTCTCCTCCTTTATCTCCTCCCTCTTCCACAGAATGAGAAATTAAATACTGGGAGAATAATACAGAAGCAGCAACAGTGTTTTGTGTGTGTGTCTTTCTTGTCCTTTCAAGAGCCATACTATGCTACTTGAATTTCTCTTAATGTTGATTTTAGGGAATGGCTTCAAAAGTACATGCATGAGCTGGATTCTTAGTCTCTGTAAACTTTCAAGGTATTTAAGTGTTTTAGCTGCTTTTTTGTGCCTTGGAAAATTTAAACTAAGCATGCTTCTTTTTCTTTAAAGACAAATTACATTTATTCAGATAATTTCTTCATTGGTTTAATATCTCAGGCCAGCAAACTGAGCAAAGGGTTTTATATATATATATATATATATATATATATGTACATATCCACACATAATTTCAAGCCTTATTTGGAAGAGTACCCCAGTATGTTACATACATGGCTTTTTTGCAAGAAACAACGTTAACAATGCAACAAACTGCCACTAGAATGAAGCGATGAGTGGATGTCCAAAGTGCTTCCTATAGATTTCCAGTACAACACTTCACATTTAACATCTCAGAATCAGATTCATGGGCCAAGTTCTTGTCCATCTGCTAACCAGTCAGCTGAGCCCCAAACTGTTTGTGCAATTGCTTTCAATCACTGGAAAGTGACTTACAGTAACTTGGCTCAGAGTGAAAGAATTTTTAAGGTGATTTGCTTTGTTTGGCATTAGCTGCAGTCTGAGATGTTCACACAGGCATTTACCTTGCTTCAGATGAGAAGCTAAAATTCTGATCCCTAAAATAGCTTGACAAGAAGACAGGAAGACTTTCTAGATGTCTTGCATGTTGACTAACTGATTCTATGATAATTTAAAAGTTTTCCATCTTGTTCTATCCTCCATCATTGGAAAGCATGGACCATTTCTTTGCATTACTTTGAAAGGTTTTTGTATTAACTTGAGATTGTTGGCAATCTGTCTTTTGAATTCTGGACTAAACAACCCTAAATCTTTCCTCTTACATTGACTCTTTTGGAGCCTGTCCTGTGGCTCCGCAAATAGCTTGAGATGTCATCCAAAACTTCACCCAGTCTTCTAGCTGAAAAGTTGTCAATGCAAAGTCAAGCAGACCCTTAGTATTATCAACTAAATTCTTTTAAGTATAGAATGTCAGAAACATTGAAATCTTTCCTAAAATAAGTTACATCTTTTGATTATTGAGGACTATTTCAATATTTTTGCATTAGAAATTGTTCTTTTTGGCTTTGTTGGCCAAATGAACTAAATTTTATGGACAAACCCAAGGGCTACAAATAAATATTGGCTTTTCATAGGATCCATTTACCGCATAAACCCATACAAATGTACCATTCAAACACACTTTGGATCTTATTGAATGACCTGTATTGATCTTATTGCATTTGGAGACGTTCAGTGTACTCAGGAGGGAGAATAGAGACATGTGTGAGGAAGGGGTCTGCCATCAAACGTGCAGTGTTTAGACACCTATTCTTTTACTAGATAAAAGGCAACTAAGAACCTCCCATCAAACCTGAACGATCACTACCCTGTTCCCAGTGTATGCAGGATTTACAGTGCACTCATTTCATATAATTGATGAGCATTAGGTTACTAACAAAGAATTTTACGTGCATACATGCTTAATTACAATTTATAAAACAAGCCATAAAAGCAAAGCTGTTACCTTTGGCATACAAAAGCCTTATTTATGTTGGTTTTGACAAAGAAGATTCTGTCATGCAAAAGTTATACTTACCACTTCAGAAAGCCAATATAAGAGAGCAATGCTCCTGTAATAGGTATTTCTTGCAAGAATTTGTGGAAATTGTTTAAATATACATTCATATTCATCCAAAGATATAGTGCAAGCAGATCAGTGGAGCTCAACTACCTGGCATAGGTGGCTTAAGCATTCAAAATATATTTATTTAATGAAAAGACCTGACATGTAATTTAACAAATACCCATTGATAATAACAACACTAATTAAAGACCAAACCACAAGCGTCCACAAAGAGTGAGCATACTTTAACTGCTCCAGAAGAGCAGCTGTCTACAGTGAGGATTTCTATTTATTTGTATAGCTGAACTTTCAAACAACTTATCAATGTATAATTAATATTATATTTTGTCTGGGCAATATATTTTATGACCTAAGGATTTCTATTGCAGACAGAGATATTAGTGCTGCTGGTACTACACAAATTATTAGAGGTGGGCTAGCCTAAAAAAAAAAAATGAACTGACCCTTAGTTCAAATAAGCAATTAGTGACTTTGCAATCACAGCACCTTGAAGAAACTACCTCTGTTTCTGAATGAAAACTCTCTTAACTTTTCCATGAAAGCCTTCTCTTTAGTACTTCATTAGTCACTTTAAAACCTTGCTTCTATTATTATTTCTTATAGTGCCTACTCTTCATGATTCTCATGCCTGATTAAAATATCCTATGGAAATTATTGACAAAAATTATGTTCCAGGTTAAAATCTTACTGATATTCAGAGAAGACTTTATACTTACTTGGGAATGCCTTTACCTTGCAGTGAAAAATAAACAAGATCCTTCATGTGAGTAAAATCCTGTGAACTCCAAGGAAATAAGCCAACATATAGTTACTGAGTGTCTTTTCTTGGGTCAAAGTGTCACAGCTCTGGAGCTGCTTCCTTTGGTGTGTTCTGCAGTGGCAGTGCTGCAGGTATCTCTTTCAGAAACCTCTGTCTTAAGTTCCCCCATTTCCTCATAGCTACCAAGAAAGTCACTGCTTCCATTCCTCCTTCCCTTAATATACAAAGCGCCTGAAAAAAACATTTCCTGTGCATCCATTCACATATTTCATAAAATATTCTGAGTTGGAAGGGACCCACAAGGATCTTTGAGAACAACTCTTAAGTGAATGGCCCATATGGGGATCGAAACCATTACCTTGGTGTTATTAGCACCATTTTCTAACCAACTGACCATCCATTCAAAGATATTGATTTGATGTTGAGACATGCAGTGGGAAGTCTTGTGATAATCTGAGGCCTTGTGGGGAAAGAAGACCTATCAGAGGATGCAGGAGAACATGGAGAGAAATAACCATATGGAGGAAAAAAAACCACACCAGAAAACAAACAAGAAACCCACCTCCCTTATAAAAAAAAAAAACCAAGAAAGCAAGAAAGAAAACTCAAACTTTTAATTTAATATTAGGAAACATCTTTAAAAAAATGATACATTCTCACTAACAAGAACAGTATAGTAGGAAAAAAATATGCTCATTCAAACGCACTTTGAAAGAAGAAATCTATGATGACAGATTTGTGCAAGTCCTCACAAATGTTTTACAAAATTATGCGTTTCTTCAGCTCATTCAATTCTTTTACATACGTTTTGTAAGGCATCACTAAATCCTTCATGTTCAAAAAGGCCATTTATGGAGCTGTTCCTGTTCCTTTAGGATAAAATGGTAACTAACTCAGCTTGTCATCTCTTCATCCCAACTCCATAAACAGAACCCAGGTGCATCTAGGTTCCAGCTTTGAGAAATGAGGGTTAGGATTTCTCTGTTTAACTTCGTCTTAAGTTTCTGGAGGATTATACTGAGGTTACAGTAAAACATCAGCTGTACAGCTTTCCCTTTCTTTGGTTATTGCCCCCATAAGTATAACATTGTAATCAAAGGGAGGTCAACTGTACCAAAAGAGAAGATTGTCAGAATTTATCTGGCATAGATTCTTCCCTAAAGATTTCATTATGAAGTGCTACTTATGAAAAAAAGAAAACCTTAAGTATTATCCAAAATCTAAGGAAATACAAGACTAGAAACATAAATTACGTGGATCTGAATACAAATGATGGAGAAACACTGGACCCAAAGGCTAAATATGGTCTACATCGTATCTGTAGTAATAAGCCATCATTTAAAATACCTTCATATAATGCATTGATCATAGGTAGATAAAAGGCTGATCACTGAGGGAATCAGATAATTCCCTAGGACTGTGCACATTGTCTAAAAGGATTTTCTCACAGTTTAATTCCATTTCCAGAAGTCAGAGTGGGAAACACTGAATATTTAAAATTCTCCATTCGATTCCACAGTGGCAGCTGCAGAATTAAGTAGGCACTCATTAGATGATCAGTTTGCCACTACCAGTACTGTTTGAAAATGGTTTACAAAGGGCCCCGAGAAGATTACAATCCTGTGATGTGCAGGCTGAAATAACTATTTTTAAATAAAGCAAAATTTAACTGCCAAAAGCAAAAGTCGCCACCTGATCTTTATGATCTTTTTTGCCTTTGTACATGACAAAAATGTTCAGTACAACCATATTACATGGAAAGACTCATCAAACCTCTGCTAAAGATTCAAAAAACCAAAGGTCTTACTATAAAAAAAACCAAACCAACCAAACAGAAATCTTTCTGACAAATAGAGCTGCTAGCCACTGAGGTTAATACATTTTTGACATTGGGAATATTAGCTCTTTGCAGTCTGGGAATTCATTCTGCCTTTCTCAGTCTAAACTAAGCATCTTTCTTTTACATTACATAGACACTCTGAAAGGTGTTGGAGAGAAAATTCTGTTCCCAACAAGATATCCAGCAAAACTCCCACTACTTTCAGTGGAGTCAGCATGTCACCCAGTTTATCTTTGTCAGCTTGTGTTCTGTAATCTTGATGTTGCCAAGTTTCATATTATTTGGAGTTTTTCTTAAAACTCTAGCTCCCATGGCGATCTAAAATTCACCTTAACAAGAAAAGATCTTGGAGAGAGAGAAAAGAGAGTTCATCGAGTAATTTCATCTTAAAGCACCAATTTAAAAAAAATATCTGAAGATTCACACTTTTTTTCACCACTGACTTCTTTTTCTCAGCTGGTTAAAGACATACATGCATATCTTCACTGCAGAAGTCTGAAGGTGAGATGCATTTTTTTTGCTTACAGTTTGAAACTAAACTTGAACTTCTCGCAAGTTTAAATTTTCTACATTCAGTCAAAGAAATGTTCCAGAGCTGTTACACTTCTTTTTTATCCTAACTTCTCAGTTTACTACTCCTTCAGTTATGCCCATCTCATTGTTCACAGGGCTATTTTGTAAACCAGATTGCTTGTGTGCCCTTTCAAAGCAAGGTTCTGGGTTTTTCTCTACATCTGTCTCACTTCACTTTTCAGAACAGTCTTGCAATGTAGCTGCTGGAGCAGTGAACTAGAAACACAAACATCTGGGTAAGACATTTCTTGCCCTGTCTTTCCAGTATAAAATATATGCAATTTCACAGAATTCAATGGCTTAATGTGTAAGAAGCTGCATCTTGCTGGGAAATAGCAGGTAGGGTAAGGGGACAGAAAAGGCAGTTAACAATTTTCTAAGCCTAACTTTGATATAAATCAGTAACAGTTTTAATATATTTTGTCATCAGTGTTAGCCGAGTAGCCAGGAATTTTTGCCTACCTGTAGACATGTAAATAAGGAACATTTGGCACTTTTCAAGATCAAAATTAGAAGGCTTAAGATTCAATATATGTTTTCACATTCAAAATCATAAGACTAAGAATTGAATGTCATTGTCCTGTCGCAAACTGTACATGCAATGAATACACTTTGATTGAAGTGGGCCACTTTTACCTACATGAATGCACATTCAGGTAATCAGATATATCATCTACCCCTGCACACTTATTATTCTGACTGTCAGCATCCTACAGTGTTGTAATTGTCTTCTTCGCTCAGTCCTTCCATTCTTTTGCTTAGTCTTGTTTATAAATTTATCACAGTCTTAAAGTATCTACCTCTCTGCTTGTACACAATTTTAAGTATGCAAAGCAGTTTATTTGTCTTTGATGTTCTTGCTTTTGCTTCACATAGTGCATATAAAACTAGAATGAGTTGGGATGTAATTACTTTTGCAATTCTCTAAAAACAAGTGTGCATTCTCTCCAGCACTGCTGACTACAGAATAACACAAAAGAGCAAAAAAGGAAATTACAAAAATGGCACACACCCCACACCAGGACTATTTGTGAGCTATTTACCAGAATTTCATAATCAGCTAAACCTATAAAACAAATAATGCAGTTGCAGTTTAATTTTTGTTAATGATTTCAGGGTGGTGGTTTGATGCCTGTGGCCCCTCCAATCTCAATGGGATGTTCTACACAGCTGGACAAAACCACGGAAAGCTCAATGGCATCAAGTGGCATTACTTCAAAGGCCCCAGCTACTCCTTGCGCACCACCACCATGATGATTCGGCCCTTGGACTTCTAAAGGCATTAAAAAGTGGGTCCCAGAACAAGCCAGGATGGCACTGCCCTCAGCAGCAACACTTCACGATCTGAAGGTAAAAGGTGAAGGGCTTCTTGAAAGCAACATGTAAGGGTGATGCAAAGTCACTTTGTTATTACTCCATCATAACCTGCAAATACTCCCCAGGAGTCACCCCATGTTTTGATGACTGGGGAAGTGTTGGTTTAGAAGAAGGTGGCTGAAATGGTTTTCCAAAGAACTGGATTTGGCTATTCTTCCTAAACTTGGTGCTTTTTAGTGGATGTATTTTTTTTTTCCTTAAATCATCAACAGCATCAGAATTTGGAGAACTGAAGCATATCAGCCATGGTCTATTGAGTAGAATGTTATTCAGCAGTGAAATGCCAACATTATACCCACAGAAAAGGATTACAGAGACAGCTTTATTAAAACTCATTGGAAGCACTCAAGGTGACCACTCCAAATATTGTTTTTCTTAAATGAACTGAATTTGAATAGTGGATGGATTTATGTTAATCCTAGAGTCAAATTATTTGTGTGAATATTATTTTTCATTCAATCCTTTAAGGACATGTTTCTCATAAATAAACTGAGTCAAACTTATGAATAACGATAAGGATAATAAGCATAAATTCTTCAGTTCCTCTGTAGACTTAAATCAGATAATTGGCATTATCCCTGAGCTAGGATTTATAGTGTGATAACAAAAGTAGCTGTGTTTTGAGGCTTTTCCTTTCTTTCATTGAAAGCAGTCCGAATGTCATGTAGAATAATTAATGGAGGGTTTAAAGAATGTGAAATATTATCTTAAAGAAAATATGGAATTCTGCATGGAATTTTTCCATCAAAAGTACGTAGGAAGGCAAACTGTTAGGGTATATAAAAACTACATAAATGCATAGCTTAAGGCAAAGGATTCATTTTACAGTATCCTTGCATGTGCGCAATTTATCTTTAATTATTTTACTTTCTTATTACAATTTTTTGTGAATATCAGAAGCATATCAGTTCTACACAGTGCTTAGGCTACAAATATAAAAAATGCTCATCAGAACTGTATAAAAAATAGAGAATTGTGACCTTGTAAATAGAATGTTTATATTTCCTGTTACAGTCATTTAATTTGTACAGGCAGCCTTGACCCTATGCAAAGGGTGAAAAACATCAAAAAGATATAAATATTAAAAGAACTTCAGATGACTGCTTACAGGTTGATAACAAGTAATTTTTTCTATTAAAATGCTGCAGAAATGTGGGACTATCGGAAAAGTTAAAATCCTTCTAATAACAAACAACAAAGTAGATGGGTGGCCTATGTGAGGGTATAAATACAACTCTATTTACAGTTCTTTGTGATTTAGTCACAGGAATAGTCCATTTGGGAAAGCAGCTTGCAGTCATTCTATTTCTGCTAGATATGAAATGAAAAAGTTTACCCCATTCCCACTGAAATCAAAAGTAATATTCTCCTCAGCAATTGGGACCAACCTGACATGCAAAATCTGCTTATCAGTATTTGCTTATCAGTTTGTTGCTTTGTTTCATTCATTAGACTGTTTCTAAGATCAGACACAACAAAGATCTGATTCTTTTTTAAAAGATGATGATAGCAGAGTGACTGCTTTTTTTTTTCCTTATTTTTTCACCTTTTTTTTTTTTTTCCCCTTTAGTAGTTTATTTCTATGGAATAGAGAAAAAAAATCCTTGGATTTTTTTAAGCATCCCTTCTTAAAGATTACAAAGCCCCACAGAGTTCTCTGGTTTTGTGACAATTTGATGTTTGTTTGGTTTCAAGTGGGAAGTTTTCTTGTGTAGTTGTATATATTTATATATATATTTGAAATAATCTTGACTAAGGGTTAATTTGAAGTTTTCTGCTGAATAAGTTACCAAACTACTCTTCACTCAGCACTTTCTCACAGAGCTCTTTTGTTCCAGTTTCCAGTAGTTTTTTTTTAATGGTCTTCATTTATATGCAAAATATGTGGTCGGTTTTCCACCATATTCTCCGAAGATATATTTTTGCAGGTTTCCAAGTTAAGAATACCATTTTTGCAGATCCTATTGTGAAAGACAAAACACATTTAAAATTAAAAGCATGATATTTACTGTTTATTTATCTGTGTTTGAAAAAAATGTGGATTTTGTTTCCTATCCTTTATAATAAAACATTTCAAAACATGTGGAGTCTGTGATTTGCTTTGCTTCAAGTACAACTTTCTGTTACAGGCTGGTAACACTTTAAAATACACCATCACTCCTCACAAGAAATATTAATAAATTTAGATAAAGCTTAGAAAAGGAGGAACTCTAGTTAGAGTTTGTCCAGTGATTATTATTTCTAACCTTTCAAATACATATTTCAGTATTTTTTGTTCAATTTCCTTGATGAAATCATGAGACTATATTTCTTATTTTAAGTTCAGATCATACAACTCTCTATCAAACTTTAAAATAAAAGATTTCTTTAATTCCTCAGGCAAAGATACAAAATAAAGTGTGATGTTTTCCTTGCATTATGAAGTGTTCTTCTATCATCCATTCAATCATGTTGCATGGCAGTGACAAATCTCCTGTGATCTCTTACCGAGAAATGCCTCTTGCTCCATTTGTATGCCTTTTAACACTACAGCAATCAGTTTTAACATCTCTTTGTAGTCAATTTATTCTCATTTTCTCAGGAATTTTTGCTTGATTGGACTTGTTCATTCAGAGCAACCTGGCTTTTCAAATCAACACTAAAGTTGTAAGGAACTACATACATAAAAGCACATTTTGCTCCTTAAGTTGAATGTATATGTACTGCATGATTTGAAGAGTTGCAATTCATTAAAACGGTCTTTCTGGATTTGATTTATATTACAATGTTATAAATATACATTATATTAAAATGTTGCTTGCCTTGAAAGAAACTAAAATTTCAATGGTCAGTGATAATAGTAACTTTACTATTTAACCTTCACAGATAATTTGTTCCTGATTCATAAAACAAGAATACACAAAATTTTAACAAAGCAATAGATGTGTTTTTCATAGGATATAGATCCTTAATTTTTATTCTCTTCTGAGACTGGAGATGTAATTTAAATGCACACTTTTCTAAGTGCCCTAACATCCAGTACTGGCCTGTTAAATAGGTAAGTCATCTACATTTATAGTCAGCTGTAAAACAGGTTCACAAGACACCATTCTTTAAAAAACTCTTCCAGCTATAATAACAACTTTCTTCTCTGCAGACCTGCAGCTCAAATCACAGCTCTGACCAGGCCTCAGATAACCTCGTTTGGGATTGACACAGCATCCACTTCTCCTTTATTGGAGAAAAAAAACGAAACAGCAATCACAACAAGAGCTTAACTCTCTAGGTAGGATCAAGCACAATTTGCAACCAGACTGTGCTACATTTGTGCCAAAAAGCATTCCTACCTACCAGCTTTTACAGGAGCTGGACAGCTTGAGGAGAGAGGCTGCAATCCCTCAACACAGCTGCTGCTGCTGCTGTTGCCTGACTCTGACCTCTGGTGTGCACACAGATACAAATACATACACAAATCCGTATGTCTGAAGAAAACTTTGACACAGCCAGTCAAAATGACCTCTCCTAAATTTTGTCTAAAGGACCTGTAATCTCAGGTCAGCCAAAAAAAAAAAAATCTGAAAAGCACCAAAAATGAAATTAATTAAAAGTGCAAATGCCAAGGAGCAAGAGCAGGAAGGAGAGAAGACAGGGATATGGAACTGTAATGTAGAGAGGGAAAAGACAAATAGGGAGGAGTTGAAAGGAGGGCATTACCTGTGAGACATAGCAGTTTCATATTTACTGTGCCATGACTGTTGCACAGTGTGGGAACTCCCTTCTCCTCTAGGAGTGTCCAAAGCCCCTCTTCCTGGTTCTTGCCCATATTAGCAGGTATCTGTGGGTATTATTTGTTTATGTGCACTTTGAGGGGTTTGTTTTTCTGTGTGATTTAAAATTTTTACACAGAGAGAAATTTAGTATGGATCTTTGAGAAGACATGCTTATGGTTATGTCAAGGTAGCTGTGGAGAAAGTCCTGTAAAAATGGAAAAGTTCCTCTAGAAAATTCTGCATTATGTTGTGTGAATTTTTGGTACTGATAATGAAACAGAACCTATGCCCATCCAAAATCTTGTGAAATTAGAGCCTTCGTTCTTCCACTAGCTAAAATTTCTCTTTTAGCCAGACCTTACTCTCCACATAAATGGTCTGTGTAGTTTTATGAACCAGTGAGTTCAATTAAAAAACACTAAAGAATGGTTATATACTGTAAATATGACTCCCAAATGACACATTAAAGTACATGTGCTCCTAGACACCAGTTCTGTGTTTTGATTGAGAGAATCTTGAGTTCTGAACTGTTACCATAAATTTCCTTTCTCTCATTATGCTTCTCACCTTTCTCTCTCTGTAATAGTGTCCCTGTTCCTCCTTTTAGACTGCTGGCAGCATTTGCCTTCTGCTGCCTGGAAGTAGTCACAGGAGACAAGCACCACGTTTAACAGAAGGTCTGCAGATATTTTTGTTCACAACAACAGCATCACCTATGGGAAGAGCAAAGTCAGTCCTCCAGCAAACCACGGGGAAGGAACATTTCTTGCCATTTGCTCTGCAAGACCATGGACAGAAAAACAGGCCCATAGGCACACAGAGGACCTTCTTTCAACTGAAACAGGAAACGGGTGCTTTGCCAGGTCAACCCTAAAAGGACCCCAAAAGAGTAACCCATACGCGGGTTCTCCAGCACAGTAGGAAACAGCGGGGAAAAAGACTGAAACAAAGCAAAGGAAAGACAGGGATTCTTATTACGCTGAAATGGGTTAAGGAAGAGTTAGGAAATGGGTATTATAGAATAAGACAGCTAAGAATGCAAAGGAATTAGATAAGGAAGCTGAAGGGAAAGTCAGCAGAAGAAGACAGTCAGTCTGACAAAAAGAATATGGAGAAATGACAAAGATGAAAGCACTGGAAAAGAAGTAAAATGAAGAACAATTTGGCAGAGGAATCTGTTAACATATTTATTAGAGGATAATTAGTATCCAATTAATTTTCTACAACCTAAAAGAATTAGTGTTGCCCTTTTACTTTCTGCTTTTATTTATTATTGACAATGCAATGGAGGTACATTAACATCTGGTAAAATAAAGCAATACTCCAAAAGCAGTCCCTTCTTAGTGGAATTTTAGCATGCTGCTTCAAAACCAGGTTATGCTTTTAGCATGAGACAAAAATCCATCAATAGATAAATCAGTATGGGATAATGTTTACTCTTCCACTAAAAAAAGTGGATCTCCATCCTTTTGCAACCCTCTCATGCATATATTTAGAATCATTGTCTGCCTGAAAGGAAATTACACATCAGACCTGAACTTGTTTAGCTGCATTGTTGAATCACTGGTTTGTTTTCTTTTGAGTAATGGAGCAGAACTCCTGTATATATGTTTTACTCTTCTTCTTTTGAAGCAGATTTTTCTTTCCTTTTTTTTTCTTTTTTTTTTTCTTTCTTTCTTTCTTTGATTTAAACACCTCTGGTTTGGATTTCATCTTTCATCCACTAGAGATGATTATTTAATCTCTTTTTGATAGCTTCACTTAGCTGTTTGTTCTGTAAAACCCCCAGACAAAGTTCTCATGAACTAATGCAGTGGTTCTTGTCTCCACCTTCTGCTCTGCTTTCATGTGCAGTATCACACTGCCAGGCACCAATACTGTCCTTTTTGAAGGGTTTCATTCAGTCCGTTCAGGAAATCTGGAACTCCTTGGAGCAACATCAGTGCAGGTCCTGGGCCCACAAATTCTGCCCCATCCCTGTGTCCTGACCAGCAGCTGCCCAAATCTTTCTGGCCGCAAGCCACACCAGGGTTATCTGTACCAAGTACCTATCTGTACCAAGTACTGGAGGTGTCATCAAGCCCCCATGTTGACCTCCTACTTATTTCTCCAGGAATAGCTCCCTGTTCCAAGAACGGAGAGAAGCATGGCCCAGCAGTTTCTCATGGGGTGATATCTTACCTACCTCCAGTGCACACTCTGGAGGGAAGGGGCTGAACTTTTTAGACTGCCTGGTCACAAGCCAAAGATGGTACAAATACATGTCAATATTTTTGAGAAGTATAGCCACATTAGCTGAAGGCTTTTCCACTAATTTATTTTGTCTATTAGATTAAGAAACCAATGCTAATTTTGCTACAGGAGCAGACAGAGAATTGTCTAAACATGTAGGTGGAGTTGCGTCTAGTGTCCCTTGCTTTTAGCATGTTACAAAATCTTGGCACTCGTTTGGAGTTTTCAAGGCTTTGGGAAAAAATAACAAATATAATAGACTTTGTTTCACAGAAATAAGTTCATAAGCAAGAGCAGTTTTACTCAAAACAGTGTAAAATGCAGAGACAGAGAATTTACATCTGAGATGTAAATCTCAGGACTACAGGTTCATGAACAGAGATTTAGACACTACCCAACATCTCTCTCACTGCTTATTTTTGGTTGTGTGACTTGTACAAATTCACTTGACACCAGCAACTCCTGAATCTCCTTTCTGGCCACTGTGAGCTACCCCACAACCTAGAGACTAGATTAGAAAAATTGCCTCAGTTTGATCTAATCTATAGTCAATAATGCTAGAAATTTAAGAGATTTATAAACTGACTAATCTGTTCAGGTTGAGATTTTACACATGTAAGTACTCAGAGAGAAAAAAAATAAATGCTTACATCTTCATTGCAAATAGGTATAGTATATGAAACATACAGTTTAAGTAGTCACTGGATGTGTGGAGAAAACAATAAAGAACGTTCATCCTAGCACAAAGCAAGCTATCCTGCCAGCTCACTCGGAGGTGCAGAGGAGCCCTTATTTCCGACATTTCTGCTGTCTACTGCCACCTGTGGTTCAAAGGGAAGCTTTTCCAAAGATGAACTTGCCAGAATCAACTAAACATGCAATGAGAGATCAAAGAAAAGGAAACTGAAGTGACTAATAAAAATGGTCAGGATGTCCAGTATAGATAGTCAAAATGCATCTATATTTAGGTACATGCTTTCAGTTTTAAAAGTACCAAATTCCCACTGACTTCAGTTTATCCCAAATGGATTAAAAATACATTGGGTTTATAGCAATTTAGACTTTTCCTAGGGAAAATAATTATATTTATAGAGTTAAAAGTTGCTAAAAAATCCCACAGGTGATGGAGAAAGAGGAACCACACAAAATCACTCTAAAAATTCATGTTGTACTTACTACATTTTGACTAGACCAGAGATACACATCAGGAGACCTAAGGAAGAAACAAAGAAAGCTGTAGCTCGAGATGGGAACTGAACTATTTTTGAAAGAAAGAACACATCAAAAACTCTTCAAGACAAATGCTCAGCAGTTGTAAATGCAAAAATTCAGTTTCTTCTTTGAATCTGAATTTAACCAACTTATGCATAATGCATTATTCTGACTGTCTTTAAGTGCTCTCTCACAGGTTTTATCTGATGGTCCACGAATCACATTGCAATAGGGTTTTTTACTCATGACGAATAATTAATTGGGAAAAGAAAATACATCCTTATAATTTTATAATTTTAATTCCCCAACTAATCTGCTCATTTCAGTGCCTTTTTTTACTCTGGAATCATATTTAGCAGTCCAAAAAATATTGTGTCTTTTCAAGAGTTCAAGAATTCCTTTTTTTTCCCTTAAGTGCACCTGAATGATATTTGGGCTGCTCTGAAGATATTAATTTGGACTGTCCTATGGCAAACTGCTAATCTTGTTGCCATACATAAGCTATCTCGTTTCTCTGACCTTTCACTTTCCAGCGTTTGAACCAGAGTTGCACTGAGGTTATGATTTACAGGTCACAAGGCCACAGATAACCTTAGATATTAGCAGGATTGCATGTCATTTCTTACAGAAACCAGAAGTAAATCAACATTTAGAAAGTTGGAGAAACTCTGTTCTTCGTGCCCTTTTGTTCACTTTGAGTTTCAAAAGCAGCCAACTTGGCAGTTCCGAACAAATGAAAATGAATGCAGATGAAACAAAACCAGAGGCAATTTGGTTACCCACCAGACACAAATACGATGAACAAACAACCTTTCCATGACTTCCCAGGTGGGGCTCTGCCTCCACAGGCAGGTTTGCATGGTGCCTGTGGTACATCATGGAGGAGCTGGCACTGTATTACACAAGCAGTGAAGATTTCAGCTTCAGAGCCTTGGCTGTTAAGAAATGTAGGCTTACAGAATAGGTGCCAAGAGAAAAAGCAGAATTTTGGATGTCAGTTTAATGGCTGAAAAGCCATTTTTCATGGCAGCTGTGCCCTGGGCCTCTGATTCAGTTCTCATCTGCCCTGTGCATGACATGGAAGCTGGGAGACCCATGGTGAAAGTGGGTCCCATGTCCTTCCTTCCGTCTTCTTTGGGTCAGATGAAGCTCTGGCCATGAAGGAGCTCAGACACCACATCCCATGTTAACACGAGCTACCCTTCTTGGGATCACTATTACATACCCTGAAGGGGCCACATCAGCATTATTATTTCACATGCTTGTGTCTAGATAGACATTTCCACTTATGAGTTAGACAATGAAAAGATTTACAGATATGGTTCTGCACATCAGTTTGTTGACTTATAAAAAAACTCAATGCCAACCAGTTGTGGAGAACCCAGCTTTGTATTTACTGCCACAGATTTCTTAAATGAGATATTTTCCAGTTGTCTACCCTTTTAAGAGCATATCCAGGAACCAGCACTTTCAGAGCACGTCACACCTAGTGGATAACAGAAGATGAATGTCCTACTCTTACTAAAGGCAAGGGAAGCTAGATAATAAAGTCAGTGTAAAGCTTTTCAAAGTACTAACACTTGTGATTGCATGGACAGTCAAACTGCTTCAATATGGATTGAATTGTCCCCTGTTCATATCTTTTCTTCAGGTTTTAACAATGTGTCTCTTGATGCCTTTAGTTCCTAGAACTCTAGGGAAGGTTCAGGATCTATCAAAATGGATCCTGAATTTGTGGCCTTTATTGTGGAATATAAACAAAACCAAAACAAAATTAAACATTCTCTTTTCTTCACAAAAATGAAGTCAGGCAAGGCTAGTTGGCTTTATTTCTTTCTGTAATCACTCTTCCAGAAACAACACTTGTTGCAACCTGCTGGGAAGTGAAGGGTTTGGTCTGCTCTGGGAAAGTAGCGAGGGTTTGCTGGCTAGCTAGCAGGTCGCGGCATTTCACTGAGCTCTGGGCGCGATGACGTAGCGGCACAGGAAAAACGCGCACGCACACAGCACCGGAGATGGAGTGGAGTGAACTTTATTTACATGGTGGCGGCCGCTTTTATAAGGTTTGTTGTGGAAGGGTCTGGAAGAAAAGCGGAGCCTACCAAATAAGGTAAGACTGGGAGTTACCGGTTTACAAACCTGGGAAGGATAGGTAAAGGAGAGGGAGGCTTTTTTCAAATTTGAAACGGGGAAGGTAACACGGACATACATGGTAACTGGGAGAGACTGTGACCTTATAAGGAATAACAACATTAACAGAGCTTAAACCGATTATATACGAACGAATAACGAAGTATTTAACAATTATAACTACATAACCTCTGTGTTAAACTTGTTGTAAAGCTCTTCTGTAAAATGAGTTCCCACAAACACTCAATGAAACTCTTACACAAAATAGCAAGGCAGGTAAAATGAGGATTTTGGAGTCCATGAGATGCCTGCATCATCAGTGACAACGTAGAGAAACTCCATTAATGCTTGCACCTGTCTGACTCTCCTGCTGGCACGCAAATCACTATATTAAACTGCTATCCAGGAAGGAACATGAGCAGCAACATACCAAGCATGTTAAAACACTGAATGGATTATCAAACAGATCTAATTCGTAAGAGAAATCTTTAGTTCTCAGTGAGTGAGTTATGAGATTAGTGTCATGGAAGGGATAAACTTGGTATTCCACCAGGAAATGACAGGTTACTCTGTGCATCCTAAAGTATTTCTCTCCCATCAGTGCTCTGCACATCATTATCAGAAACAATGGTTGCACAAAAAGCAGCTCTAATACACAGGTAGCAGGACCCTGCCAAAGTGAAATGCCCTCTTTGTACCGTAAAATCAGCTTCCCTGAAAAGGGTAAGATTTTGCCTTCCTTCTTCCATAAAGGCCACATCCCTGAGGTAATCTTTTCAACTCTTGCTAATTTTCCTTGTGTGCATTGATCACGTTTAAACTGAAGCTTCCTTAGGTCTTTTTTTTTTTTTTCGTTCTAGAAAGTGCATGTGGAAATGCTTTAAAACATTAATATGAGCATTTTCCTAAAATGGCTCCATTCATACTGAAACTTTCAGCAGCCATGTTGGAACTAATAATTTTGAAACTTTCTCACTGTTCCTTCATATGACACCTGTGAGGATGAACCAGAAATTTGGCTAGAGAGAGATATGCAAGACAGGCTTTAGTTTTAGGAAACTGTGGCTGCACTACTGGGAAAGTTAAGTAGGTGCCACTTGAAGACTTGTCAAGGACCAAGTCATCCTTTTCAGGCTTCATGTACCATGTAGCTAAAAGAAAACAACACAAATCCTCTTATTTCCCTTTTTCAGTTTGCTGTGAGTAGCTGGGGGCTAGGAACATCCTATGTGCACTGCCAAGAGAGTACAGGTCAACAAGGCAGATTGAAAAGCTTCTGCTGGAGAAAAAGAAAGAGGAAGAATTCTCTCTCTAAAAGTTATGTAATTGTTTGCCAGGGGCTTGGAAAGACTGGTGGGCACTCCAGCATCCAGGGGTACCCAGATGGCTTCGAGAGAGCTAAGGAGGGCACCTGTTCTTGCTCAGCTTCAAGAGAAGTCTTCTGTTGTTGGCCAGGGTTTGCTTTGTTCAGGTTGGACTGTTGACATACTTCCAAATCAGGCCCTTTGTGGCGTGATGTCCCGTTCACCAACAGCATTGCTGGTGATTAGGGCTGTAAGAGCTGTCTCTGCAGAACAGTCAGTGCCTGGGCTATTCTCGGCCAGGAGCCTGCGTATTCCAGCTCGGCTGGAGTACATGACCTACCCGAAAAACTGATGGGCATTTTCTCAAGAACAGTATAAATCCAAAGACTTTCTCATATTTCACAGGCTAAGAACTTTGGATCACCACACATTATTTTCCAATGGAAATCTGCTGCTGAGTTTTGCTTCTTTTTAATTTTACTTCAGACTCCTTTATTTTACTTTGTATATCCAGGTGAGAGACAGCTACTGCAAAGTGAGAACCTGTCACTTCTTGCCAGCGTTTAATGTTGCACAGAGTAAAAGAACAGCAGGCTGAGGAAATATTGGGAGATTCCCACTGAGGTTTTCTTAGTAACTTGGATAAACAGAGTTGTGGAAGAGGAGAAAAAAATGTAGCAATAAAAAGGGGTTAAAGTATATCTGAGGGTGCAGGCCTCTCAAATCATCCCAGGGCTTCCATCCACCCCTTTGAAACAGTGGCAAAAGATGGAGCACAACCTCTACAGAGATGAAGTTAAAAATAGCAGCATGGCATTGATGATGATCCGACAAAGAAAAGATTTTTTAAAAAAAGGAACAAAATCAACAACAAACATGTTGTCTGTCTTTCTGACTCAATGTCTCATTCTGTATCAAGTATGAAAAAGTAAAAGAAGAAGAGGGCATGATCAGACTATAAAGTCCTGGATGGCTTTGTTGTCTACTCATTACTACAACTCAGACCGTCACTTCATTTGCCAGCGATGGAGCTGCCCAGTTTGTGTTTGTTGTCCTCTGTGCTCCCCGCAAAGCTCCTTCTCAAACACATGGACTTGAAAGGAGAAACAGTAATTTCAGGAAGTCTCCTAACACAGCAGGATTACATCTGTAATATGGAAGGGTTAAGATTGAAAACCAAAGTAGTTTAATTCCATTTTCAGGAATCAGTACCTAATGCAGGATTATCTTTAATGACAGACATCGAGGTGTCAAAGGACTGTGTCAGGTTTCAGACCTTTTCATAGTTTAAATTCCTGTGTTTAATCAAAGGTTAACTGAATCATTGCTGGTAGTGAAGAGTTACTTCAATGCAGTGCTGTTGTGGGTGGCCTACAATAAGTGATACCATATTCAGGCAGCAGTCTCTTACATTCAAACGTATTTCCCATGCATGTCTCTGTGTACAGAAAATACATGTGACAGAATATACAAACTATGCCTCCTTAAATAATGCAAAATAATTCTAATTTAAGTTATTTCTTAACTGCTTCATCCCTTGGCCAAATAAACTTATTTTTTATTCATGACTCTTCAAAAATTATTTTCCCTCAAACTAAATAAAACGAAGCAATAGCAATTAGCTTTCTTTAATTCTTGAGTGTCAGAACTCATATCAGCAGAATTCCCTTTTGTTGTGTCAGGCTGCATTTTCCTATGTTTTTCGGAGCAGCATATTACTTACAGAAACAACAGGAATCAAACTTTTGTGAACCGATTGTTTATTGGTTTGGCAATACTCAGTGAATATACGTAAAGTAGGACATAAAACAGAAATTGATTCATACCCCTCAGTTGAAACTTTAATGATATTTTTTCCATCTCTAGTAGCTGGTATTGCAAATAATTTCAGTGAAAAGAATAATATGTCTGCAGAATACATGGGTATTTTTTATCTTCATATGGAGCTTTGTACGAAGTTTTGAAAAATATTCCTTCATATCCTTTAGTTCTGTTGTTGTTCAGTTTGCTTGACGTTAACCCCTAGATTGTTAATAATCTACATGGGTTACCTTTATCCAAAATACTTCTTTTGATGAAAGTTATATTTTCATACTTCACAGGGATTGGCCAATTTTATGTAAAATTTCATGATATCATGAAGCATATTAGCTTATAAAGGATCGATGACATTTATTCTAGTTTTTTTTTTTAAGTTTCTAACTCTAAAAAGGTGAATGATGCTATTAACTGACCTGTTTAAAAAAAAAAAAAAAAACAAACCCAAAAAACAACAAACAAACACACAAAAAAACACCCACAAAACTAAAAAATCTTTCCACTACAACCAACTATCAAAAATATGCTGGTATATTTTACAAAACATCTTTTTTTTGCAGATCTGCTATTAAAAAGAAATATTCAGGGAAGGGGGATTTCCTTTCAGAAATATTTGTGGTTCCACTGAAAACCTCAGAATGAAGTGTTTGGGTTTCCAATGTAAGGTCCTCATGTTTTGGTATGATGGTGAAAGAATTCTGCTTTTTTTACAGCTCTTTCCACCCCTAAATTTCACCAAGGAAATCAACAATTAAATATAAATATGAAACAATAATTAGTAGTTTTCTAAAAATAAAATTGTGGGAAAATTTGTAATTCCTACCCCTTTCCTCTATATTTTAAGAAATAGAAGAACATGATTAAGTGTCTGAAAGTGTACTTCTATTTAGTTGCTCTGTAATACAAGCATAGCAACTAGTCCAGCTCTTCTAGAAACACAATTGCATCAAGGAAGAAGTGATAAGCTGAAAGATAAGCTGAGAAAGGGTAATATTCCTTACTGTGATCAAGTGTCTTGTAAAGAATTTAATGGCAAAATTGAGTATTTTTTGATTATGTATCTTTTTCAATAACATCCAAAGGAAAAACACTGTTTTCCTCAAGTGCCTCCAAAAATAACATGACTTGAAAGCAAGCAAAATTTATGCAAGCCATAAACTGGCAGTCAGCTTCCTATTCTTCATCCTGAAGCTCTCAAAATGACATGGCAAACTATGAGAAGCAGCAGGAATTCTCTTCCAGGTGGTGCAAGAAGTCTTTCTTGCTGTATACCTCCTTTTGCTTTTGCCTCTGGCTTGATTCCATACACACTTTCAATCAAGCAGCCCACATGAAAATTCATTTTTTCATAATTAGGAAAGCACAAATCTCACTATAGCCTCCTGAGAATCTGCCCCTTCATCCAATGAAAAAAGAAGAAGACCCATTCAAAAAACAAAAAAAATCTGGTGTTCTGTTCTGTCTAGACAGTACATTGAATTTCTCACCATTTTTGGTCAAATATAAGGTCAGCTCTCAAATGCGTTAATAAAACAGTATGAAATCTGCTGGGCACCAAAATGTAAATGGACTGCACAGCTACGGCAGCCTCTCACGATGTTGGATACACAATGACATTAAGAAAAGAGGAAACCTGCATCTGCTCTGTGTTTATAGACAGGCATAAAATGATTATTGCAAGCCTTTTAGATAATATGATCCAATGTGGATGCAAACCTCTGGAGTATCCAAGGAATTCATTTTAGTTTTGAGAAGGCTTTGATCTGTCGACATTGACATTTTCTGCTCTAAATAACAATTAAGCCATTAGAGCAGTATAACTGAAGCCAAGTTTTCTATAGATTCCCACCCCACAGCAATAGATGTCAGATTGTAACAAAGGATAATTCACATAACAAAAGAAATAATCCAAATTTTGCTCATCAAGAAAACCCTAACATAAAATCTAATCCAAAAATGACAGCTGCAGTTTTAAGCAAAGCAGTGTTATTTGAGTGATTAGATATCATGTTTGACCATAAAGAATTCATGTCCTCGCTTTGTTCCAAAAGCTGTCTAAACTGTGAATTTATATTAGTGATTTGTCCAATATTTTAGACTGCAGTAGAAGTAATGAGATGTGTCAATAATTTGTTACTTTAGACTCCTTGCCTCAGAAATCTGTTTTCAATTCCATCTGGACTAACATCTATTTCTAACAAGCTTAGTTATTTCAACATATCCAAGGCCAAAAAAACAAGTCTATGCTAAATCAAAAATCTGGGGAACATTTCAGCAACTCAATTGGAAATAAGAATCATTAAAAGTCATAATTTCAACTCTAAAACTTAGAAAAATAACTATTGAACATAGGAGTTTACCCCTAGATTTTGTGTCTTCTTCAGGGAGAGTGAGCTTCAGCAAGATTTCACAATGACTAAGTCTAAGGCTGATGATTATGACAACTTCCACAGCAGCTGCAGCATTCATCTGAAACCTTCACCAGAGCCGATAGTGCTGTTCCCATTTGGCACTGCTGGCACACACCAAAATCCAGCCTGCACCATTAATGAAGAGAGCAAAAATGTTCCTTGTCTCTCACCCTCACTTGTTTTTTCTAGTAAGACTAAGAGTGATTTAACAGAGATGTGTGGGAGACAATTAATTCAAAGAAGCTCAAAAGTCTGGGAGACAGAGATAGGATTGATTTTCCTGATGATGTCTTGATAGCAGTCAGAGAAAGAGAATAATCTTCAGTCTTCTCTTTTGTTTCATGCTATAACAGAAATTTTATTTTTTTATGTAAAGGCAAGGGAGATTTTGTAACCTGCTGTCCCATATTCTTTAAGGGAGAACAACAGCCTTAATATTCTGAGTAGAGGTTTCACTGAAGGAGTTTAAAATAGATGTTGAAGGCAATCATTATTTGTAGGTTTTCTTTTGTATTTTTTTTCGTTTCAAACTTGAAAATTTTAGGATGTACAGCTTAAAGTCTCCCCATTACATGTGTTTGTCACTCCTAGAGTAGCAATCTTTAGTATTGTCGATACATCAAGAGTTCTTGAACTTTATAGAATAACTTGGGATATATTTGTTTTGAGAATTTATCTATTACTTTAACTTATTGTAATCCCACGTCACTCAAAATAATTTACCCTTGATCTGATTTGTTCGTTAAAGCTCTTTCCTTAAGATCTGTTGGAAAGCTTTCATTTGAGAGCTGTTCATTTTGCTAACTGACTCTTCTGTCTAATCCATGCAATCTGGGAATTTTACGGTGGTCATGAAATCTAAACAGTCATCCAAGTTGCAAAGTTTACAGGTCCTGAAGAAGTTCTTGGAACAATAACTTTAGTATTCTCTGTGTGCTCGCCTAAATCTTTCCTGAATACTTTTCACCACTGGCAGTCAAAAAGAAATCAGTTGATCCCAGTAGGTCAGCTGTAATTTGGTGCACTAAACCAAAACCAAAAATCTCAAAGTGATTCTAGCCTTAAACATACACAAGAGCATTGCAAAGAATTGCTAAGCCTGTACTAAGCACTGCTTAAGTTCACTAACTAAGCAAACCAAATAAAAGTTCCATTTACTGTAGTGGACTAGAGACACAAAATGCTCTGCTTGCTCTCTCAGTTGACAGAATACAGTTTAGAGAAATTCTAAAATGTTTTCAAGTTCTTTTTGTTTCCTGTTTCTTTTGTGCTTCTCTTTGTCATAATAATGCAGAAATGAGAGTATTCAGGAGTATTGTTTTTCATTGTGTCCAATCCTACTATCCAAGAAATCCTAAATGCAAAGTTTAAGTCTGATAATGGTTTAAAAAATATTAATCCAAAAGACTCTAAGAAAAAACTTTAATTTCATTAATCAGTTTCACTTTTCCTTGAAGCAAAGAACATCAATCCTTATCAGTTTAAAGTTCTAGCATGTTTATATGATCAAAATATCTGAATAACCACAGTGCAAATTCTGTGGTTTTTGTTTGCTACTCTAGTAAATCAACCCGCACCTCTGCAGTAATAATATCCTCCAGGAATTCCAACCAGCTCAAGCATGATCTCCACTTCCTGAGAGCATGTGGCTGTTCTCAGGCTGTCGATTTTTCCAAGGGTATCTTTATTTGATCTCATGAAACACTTCTGTCCCATATGAGGCTAAATGAATTGATATACAATTTCTAAGTAAATCCCTAGAACACTTTTTTAATAATGGGGTTATGCTAACCATGGCCCAGTCCTTGGAGATCTTGTTTGTACTAAGTAAAATCGTAAAAATAGCTGCTTAAGCTTCTCCAATTTCTAACCCCTCTTTCCTTATCAGCTATGGACAAATGTTGTTTGGCTTGGTGCCTTGTCGACAATATCATCCCTTGACTCCTTAATAATCTTTCCTATGGTGGTTAATGCATTCTTTATTTTTTGTTTGATTTCCGTAAAACCTGCATTGCTATTTTAGCCTTCTCAGCCTTTTGCAGTTAGAACTGCATTCACAGCACAATCATTCTACACCTTTGCTATTCCCTCAGGTTTGCTTTTAAACTTCAGACTTTCCACACCATCAGCCATGTAACTGTAGTTTGTAAAAGAAACTTGATAAATGGAGAATTCTCAAAGAAAATTGATTCCAGCAGAGAGTTCACGCGAACTACAGCAGTTCAAAGTGACGTATGTTACACTGAAACAAATTTTGTTTTGATGCAAAAATTATATTTTTTGGCTTGATGGCTATTCCTATAGGGATTTGGTTTGTGATTGGAATTATCTGTACAAGCTTAAAAACCTATTTTCCCACTAAATTATTTACTGAAGATGTCATTGTCACTAAATGTATTTCATGTCTAATCAGCTCCTTTACTTTCTCTCACTTTCACAACTGGTTGGGATCTGCCAGTTTTCTGAGTCTGGCACTTTATGTCTGACATTGTTTCAGTCTGAAGTACTTGTTGCCTTTTTACTATGACTCTCCATTGCTGAGGTGACCCTCAGTGAGACAAAAATAAGTGTGTTTTGAGAAGACTAAAAAGCCATCCATGTATTATTATTGTATAGCTTTCACACAATGGAAGAACCTAAATACCAATTAGAGCAGGAACCTGCACCCATAGGGTTCTTTTCTACACATACAAAGATATAGAGAAGGCAACATGTGTCTTAATAATTTACAACCTGCCAGCAGAGAACAGATGGATGAGACAAACGTATTGAGTTGTAAATATGTCATCTGTTTCCAAGAAATCTCAAAGCTCTAATTGGAGTCAAAAGGCTAAATTTATACTGAGTTTATAACCAATGAAAGGATGAGAAAAGTTCACTAACCACTGTTTTTCATCAAAATTGAGAGAACAATTTTGCCAAATAGATATCACATTGACACAAGTACTGTTACATTTGAATATGAAAGGACTGATTCAACTACGTTTGAAAACTTAAGGAATAATATAAAAATAAATATGAGTTGTTCTTAATTGTCTCAAAAATGATGGAATCATGCATTGTGCTTTGAATCTCTATAGCTGAAAAAACTGTGTGACTGTTTTTGCAAATGTATCTCAACTAATGTTTTTCAAATTTATTTGTTGAGGTGTGTAGGCAATCTGATATTAGAAGGGGTCAAACCTGACAGATTGGCATCCATTCTGTTTCAAGCAGATGCATTGCTCACATATATTGCCCCAGATGAGGCACAGCACAATTTCACATAGTCCTGCTGGAGCTGAAGCAGCCTCCAGGCCTTTGAAAATCATCCTAGCAAGGGACAGGACTTAGAGCCTCAGATGGGAAAAGGCAACTAAGAGCTGTAAGCCCACAGCAATTTAAATCCCACATGAATTTCCACTCAAGTGATGGCAGCTGTCCTGCTCAGTGCACTGAGGGTGCAGTCAAAGACCTCCAACTCATGAGGTTTGCTATAAGCAGCTGTGGGTGGTACCTTGCCTGTGGTTTGTGTGCTCTCAGCACAAAAGGGAGTATCCAGCCACACTGACCAAAACATTGCACAGACTAACTTTACAAGAAGCAATCTTTCCTGAGATCAGCAAGCATTGCAAACTTGGGACATAGCATTATTACTTGGTGAATTATGAGTAAAACATGCAATAATCCCACATGTACTGTTTAGTTCTGTTGCAGAGACTGAAAAATGAGGAGTAATATGATAAATTTTTATCCTTTAAGAAACCATCTTTTAAATAAAGATTTCTATGTCTGTTTTATCAAGCCTTCTGTGTTGTTTTATTCTTGTCTTTTTTTATGCTTTTAACTCTTCATCTTAAACTAAACTGACAATGCAATGGTGGTCTAGCACTTTGTGTCTTTTCTCATGAAGACTCCAGCCCTTCTCCCTCCTCTGGACAACTGATATTTGCAGGCAAAATCAAACTCCTTCTTGTATTCTATTTTTCTGTAGAAGAACCCCTATGCAGCAATTAAAGTCTAAGAAAAGGGATATGAACAGGTCCAGAATGTAGGGATGATTTCAATGAATATTGATCAGGAACTTCGTTCAGAGGCAATATCTTTTATTTAATAACTGTAGACTTCTCTCAATACTTTTTCAAATTGTATATTTTAAACCATTCGAATTTTTAATATTTCCAAACCTCCTGGCTAAAGATATTTTTACACCATCTTGTGCAGGAAAGACAAAGACAGGGAACGATCATTCCCTGCTCTACACCACCTATTATTTTAATGAACTATATATTGCTTCCTTTATCTCTTGCTTATTAGAGGTTCCTTCCTCATTTCTTGTATGGAAATTGCTCCAAACCTTTAATCACTCTTCTTGTCTTTAATCACTCCTCTTTTTGTCCTCCTCTTCCTCTTCCAGCTGCTGTTGTATTCTCTTTTTAATGGAGGCAACATAAATGCAGTCAGAAGTCAAGATATAAGAGCCTCATAGCATTGTACAGTGGCAGAAGGTTCATCATTCCTGCTTTTTTTTCCTGTTCCATTCCAACATCTGATTTGTTTTTCTGACTACTGTTGAACAACGAGCTAACCAGATAACAAGCTTCTCTAATATGGCTCTCTCCCACTTTTGCATATGCACTAAAAGAATTGCAGATCCAGTCACAGAGTTTTTTCAAATGCTCTTAATGAGAAATTTCAATACAAGTTTATAAAGCCAGAAAATAAAGTCTGTAACAACATTTTTCATTCTATTAGAAATAAAATTTATAATCTCTTCTTTTAAGTTATTTCAGATAGATTCTGGAATACTTTTAATAAAAATTTTACTGAAAGCTATTTGCTTTTTAAAATCAAAGTTTCAATTCCATCTCTAAAGAAAAGAGAAAAATCCTACTCCTTTTACCCATGTAAGTAGCTTTTTTAAGGCATTATCTGCACTGACTAGAACTGACCTAAATCCAGCATAACAATTGGATTAATTAATGGTTTAATTGGAGTGGATATAACTTTGGAGCACTTTGGATATAACTAGGTAGCACTTTCGCAAAATTCTTTCAAGAAAAATTTTTATGTGACAAAAGCAAAAAATTGATAACTACTTTTGAAAAATGCTTGTTAGAACAGTGGATGTATTCTCCATTACACAGCCTTTGACCTACATGTCATTTGGCCCTGACATTACAGTGTGAAGCAAAGCCCAGAAAAATCAGTGGGAAATCTTCAATCTGGCCCTGTATTTGCAAATTCATTCCTCTCTTCAGATATATATGTGCAAATCTATTTGACACCAATGTACTAAAGCCTACTGTCTTTTTTACCAATTAGTTTTGACTAATTGACTTGATGGAGTATGAGTTTTTCCACACATATCTAATATCAGAATTTGGCAGTGTGTTGACAATGTATCTTAAGATATAAGATATTGTATAACTTTCCTCATATGTTGCACTGCTGAATAAATATTTTCTCTGAGACCAAGATCAAGTTGCTTCAGCATCAATTCCAAACAGGAATGGAGGAATATTTGACTGCAGTACTCAGCTTTTCCTTAACACACTCTGTGTGAAGGTCACGTGTTTGTGTCAAGAACAGTATGTCAGAACAGTCACCTTATACAACTGTCATGTAAAGTTAAGTTGTCATAGTTGGTACCTCCAAGTCAGTAGAGATGTTTGTACTTACTGGCACTGGTCTTGGTGGCTACTGTGTAGTCAGCACTCTTGAGAGCAACTCCTCATTCTTGAGAATGAGTCATTCGGAAACTGCATGGCAAATAGCTTTCATTCCTACCCAACAGGAAAATTGTCATTTGAACCATCAACAGCATTAGTCTCTCCAAGAAAAAGTCATCAGAACCAGACCATTGTATGAAAAATCAGTAACAATTTACTCACAAAATGTACAACGTAACATTGGCACAGGAGACTTAGAGCAAACTGACTCTTGCATGGAATGGTCTAATGTAGGTTTATGCCACTCTGATGAAACTTATGCAACAATAGGAGTGCCTCAAGGCCTGAAGATGACTGGCAGAAAAGGCAAGGCTTGCAAAGACTACACCACTTTATTTCTGTGCAGCAGTGCTTGATGAAACATGAAAGTAAATCCCCATGCAGGAGGTTAAAGATAAATAACAGTAGCATATTCATGTATGACTACCTATTTGCATATTATAAGTTGATGTGTCCACAGTTCCATGAAATACCAATGCCAGTGGCTGGTTATTTTTTATTCTTGAGACTTGAAATCATTCATCTGCGCATATCTTGAACCTGGTGCTGTAGCAGCTGTGATGCATGCATAACATGAACACACATGTTGTTCCCTTAACAACTCATCATTGGACAGAAAATTAGAATATTCAAGCATACAGTTTAAGGCAGTAGGCTGGCAAAACAGACATCTGGATTTTATATTAACATTGAGAGAGTGTGCTTCCCGAATGTTATTCTTTATTTATGTGAAATGAAAAAGCAAGTACATGATAAATCATTAGAATATATTTATGTTGCACTGAAGCCACAAAGTATGGTCTAATTTAGGGTTTCTGCTGAGATCTATGTGCACAAGGTCTTTGTTTTAACTCTCCTGGGAGTCCCACCTAAGAGACCCATGGGAAAATGAGTTTCCTTGTGCCAGTGAGGCAACAAGAACTGCTGGTACTGAAAGAAGGTGGGTCCCATGTAGTAGAAAAACTGGGAATGATTATCTTGGCAAACGCTTGTGTTTATTCAGCATTTACCAGCAATGAGACTACTGTGTTCTTGTTAAGGTTTCTCCCTGTGGGCTGCATGATAAATATCAATGACAAGGACATGGAGGCTCAGGGATGGCTTTTGATGGCACATTTCAAGTTGCAGTTGCCATTTTAGGCTTCTTAATCATTCAGGCTTGAGCATGGAAAGGGGCTGTTAGCCAAATAACCTATAGCTCAAATAGATTCCTCTCCAACTTTCATACCATCTGTCTTCACCAAATGGGCCACAAGATTCAGGAAGAAAAAGAGAGAAAGGAACAAAAGAGTATCTTACTCTAACTGCTTCAGCTTCCTTTACTTCTCAGAAGCTGTAATTTCACCAGCTTCATGTTTCTTTTCCTCCCAAAGAAGATCTGTTGGACTTCAGCTGCAGTGTCCTTGGGCACTCAGGTTCTTCACTCCTTCACACTGCTTGGTTTTCCAGTTGCTGGCAGATCCAGTCCCCATCACCCGGATGTTAAATTGTGGATTTTGCAGCCATGTCTACACTAGTAAAAATGGACTAGGACTCATGCTGTGTGTCCCCAAACAGTAAAGACAAGAAGTCAATACCCTGCCTAAAAGATGTAAATCCGCTGAAAATGAAAGAGTCTCAGCTGGTGAGAAATTGAGGGAAAGTGTTTGTATCCCTTTGATCCAGCATCACTCCATCTGT
Organism: Cephalopterus ornatus; assembly: GCA_013396775.1. Taxonomy (NCBI): domain Eukaryota; kingdom Metazoa; phylum Chordata; class Aves; order Passeriformes; family Cotingidae; genus Cephalopterus; species Cephalopterus ornatus. The sequence goes on along the minus strand of VZRE01012196.1, from coordinate 262,837 downwards.
TCCATGGCCCCTGAAGGCATTTATGCCTATTTTCCCAGTGCTTTTAGTATATTTTCACAAATAGAACAACTGAGGAATCTTTTGAGTGATATGAACAAATAAGACCCCAGAATACTTATATCATGTTTGTTTTGTTATTCTGAAATGTCTTTACTGACATTTATGGGGAAGAAAGTTTTCTTTTTTCCAGCGTGTTCTGTGGCATTCTGGTAGCTTCAGCTGAACATTTTCCAGGACTCAAGACAAATTCAGGCTGGGTCAAATAATAAATATTTCATGCAGCATATTTTTAAAATAGAATGGATCAGCAAAAAAATGCAGAATTATAAAGCATTATGAATTAAATTGAGAATCAAACACCCTTAAAAAGTCCTGCCAAATACTGCAATATATCTTGGATTTACATTGAAAAGATAAGGCTGTGACAAAAGTGTGTTTTGGAAATATTTGAGAGTGATCAGATGAGTGCCTGAGAATGAAAATGCCTCATTTAGGCATACATAGAGGATTTACTTTTGAAATTTGATTGCTTAAATTCACTTGATGGAAATTATTCAAAGATCTATGGACCACACATTTTATAAATATGTTTTTGAATGTCACTAAAAAAATACTTAATATTGATTTTTACCTGTGAGTATTTATTGTCTGCTAAAATTACCCAGAAACCTAAATTATATCTAAACAACAAAACTTTTCCCAGTATGTGAGTTCAGACAAAGCCAGTCTACTGAAATGTGCTTTGATTCACAATTTTAACTAATTTTATAAGTTTCAATTCTGTTGTCAATGCTTCTGCTAAGTCATGTTTCATTCCATGTGTATCCCAATGCCTTGCAAAACAAAAAGATAAAGGATGCAAAAACTTACCTTCATTCAGCAGTCTGATTCCTTACAACAACTCTGATCATTTTACTTATTGGGTTATCTGCCCCATCACTCGCCCTGGACTCTCTATGACAATTTAGCATAACTTTAGGACAACTTATGACAGCTTAAAGGGATGACTCCACAAAGCGTAAGTCTCAGGACTGTGGTGTTGGACTCATAGGCATTCTACTGGCATTTTCACAGGGAGAAATGATTGACCAGGGTTTTGAAAATCTCTGTTTTGGACACTGGCCTGTGTCTGTGATAGTGGAGTAGCACTGAAGACACTTGGAGGTGAGTATAACTGAGTAATTAATGTGCTTATGCAAGTTTCAATTCCCCACCTGATTTGCTTAGGGCCAGCTCTGCAGCTATGTCCTGTTGTAGATGTGGAGATACAGCTCTTTCTTTAGCTGTCAGCTCACTAAAGTGCCAAGCATTAATAAGATTTCATAAATAAAATTAATGATATAAATATAAATATTAATGTAATAGGAATAGTTTGCCTGCATTTACTTTTTGAGAGTAAGACATAAAGTCAAAAAACTCGATTCAGTGGATGGAGATTAGCAGTGCTGCCATTTAATTTTTTATTCAGCACAAAGTTCTTTATTATAAATATTAAATTTCAAAGATGGAAATGATTTCTTGATTTGAAGTTAATTCTGGGAGAATAAATTCAGTCAAAGAAGGAAAAAATTCAGAAAACTTCACATTCATATTTGAGAAAACATTTCAGTTCTGAATTTTTAAGAATTTGCATTTTGAAAATTACAGTTATTTAAAAACTTTCTCCCAAAGATAAATCATCAAAAATTTTTATTTTTAGCTCAGTTATTTTTCCCATTCTGTACAATATACCTCTACCTTACATAGAAAAAAGGAAAAGTTTCTAATGTTTAACTTCCAGAAAAATATATAACAATTGTAAATACTCATGTTTATATGTATATCCATGCAGTGTCTCAAACACAAATTCTTGTTAAGTTGCCAGAACTACTATTTTTGACACAGAAATTTGCTCCCTAATGTTGACCTAACTCTGCAAGACAGTGAGTAACCTTCGTATTGTGATGACAACATCGATTCACTTGAGAAGTCATTGCACATGCATCAGACAGTGTCCCTGAGTGTGATAAACTGATGAATAGGAAACAAAAATTTGGGGATGTAGACCTCAAATTCAGTTTGCTGTTTCCCAATGAACATTTAGTAGGGGAAGAGTGCATCCAATTGCTTGTATTTCAAGGCTTTGGAAATGAATTTCCAGTCAGTGTATTCTGGTTTACAGAAATAACTCCCTCCAAGAATAATCTCTGAGGGCTCTATTAAACAACAAACAGTTCCTAAGCTCTCTGAGCAGAAGCCAAGGAAAGGCCACAAGTGACACAAAGACTGGCTCTGTACACAGATGGCTGATTTGGCAAGACAATAACCAACATACTGAAGAAGGCCTCTTTTGGTTTTCATTTCCTTTGAATCTCTCTCAGCATTGAAGCTGCGAGAGTTGTAGGTAAGCTGGTGTAAATAAAAGTGTTCAAAACAATTTCTTTCTTGTCTCAGAGCTACTGCCTAAGGTGGGATAATTGCTTGAAGTGGTTGAGGTGACCACTACTTCGGTGAAAAAAAAGCATTTTAATCCAATTTTACTTGTCTTTTTTACATTTGTCGCTATAAAAGCGGTCTCAGAAGAGATGGTATAATTATTTTTATACTTAAAGCTTTATTTTTTTTTCCATAGGTGGAATCTTCCTTTAACTGGAAGGCATCTGGCCCATGATGTCACTGTGTTTAATTTTTCCCCAATTTTGCTTTTTTTCTGTGTGTATCCTCAAACAGCTTTCTGGCTGACCTATGTGCCTGTTGGCTGACATCAGCTGGGAGAGTCGAAGTGTCTTGAGAATACCCTCATCATTAGGACCAAAATGTTCAACTGACAAAAGAGCCAAATAATTTTTGGACACTCAAGTACAGATTGACAAAGTTATAAGAATAGATTTAGAAGAACCTATTTGTACCTTTACCAAAAATGCAGACAGAACATAACAAGAATAATCGAAAGTGTCACTAGAAAAACTCACATATATTTTTAATTAAATTATATGATAATTCTTATTGCTATAGTATAGTATCATCTCCAGATTTTTCATGTACTGATTTCCTTCTAGCAAAAGGTTGTAATGGAGTAAAGAGAGAACTAGCAAGACACTGTGGGGCAATGTGCATCTCGTGGTTGGCCATTTTTAAACAAGTCATACGTCGGTAAGTTTAAGACAAATTCTAAAAACTGTCACCCAAAGACTGTCCTAGTCCTCAGTGCCTTGCAAATCAGGTCATTGTGACAGCAAGGAAAGATAATCAGGTCTTTGGGTGCATCCTGCCCACACACATACACTCTCCCTTTTTATTGTCTCTAAAGGGCAATATGATTTGTCCTAAGATCAGAACATCAGGTGGAAACCGCAGGATGCTCTGTGGATGCTCTCATAACGGATGCGTTGCAGGTTGTGGGAGCTGTGATGATTGGATTGACTTTGGTACACATAGGCCTGAAAAGGGGTATAAAATTCTGCTCGAGACTGGGCCAACTGGGCAAATTGGTCTCCTGAGGTTGCCAGCAGCTTCCAGGTTGATCACCACCCCAGGCAGGGACATCTGCAGGGTACATCCAGCCCGAAGATGGGGAACACTCACTTTCGGATAGATGAGTAAAAGCTCTAAGATCTGGTCACTTACACAGATAAAATCACAAAGTATCTATATAGATGCTTTGTTGCTTTGTAATTGAGCAAGGCCAATTGTGTAATTTGTAATTCTGCAAGGCCAAAGACTGTAAACCTGGACATTTCTAGCTGAACCTGCTTATATTATAACCCTTTACAACTGCTTATATTATATGCTGCACTGACAATATTTAGATATTATATTAGCAATAAATCTAATCATGATCATGCACATCATCAGTGTAATATTTTTGCACCTGACTGTGTTTCTCTACTACTTTGTTATAGTCTTTATTAATATTCTCATAAAAACAATCAATTTTCAGCCTGCTGTTACACACTGTAGAAAATGAACTCTCATCGAGGCTGCGGTTCTCAAAGGCTCTTTGGTCTTACAAGAGGACGCATCACCATAGAAAAATGAAACCTCTGTTAAAAAGGCTATTTCTCAGGAGTTAGTTTGAGATCAATCAAAAAAGATTCCTAGGACAAACATGTCTTATTTCTCTCCCTGAAGGACAGGAAGGACTGTATCATGAAGGACTCAATGCACTTGCCCAAACAAAGGCTTCTGGTGCCATGTGAGACATCCTGAGGTAGCTGAACAAGGCGTCACAGGTGACAGGCCCTACAGGAGAACTGCATTGTTCTGGAGCAGCAGTTGGAGGCTAGGTGCCCTATGCGACTCACCTCCTCCCTTTAGGCAGATGAAAGGACGCTGAATGCTAACATCTTTATTAATAGCAAGGCATCAGAGAATAGAAAAGTTCTAAAAAATGAACATGTTCTTTTGATATCTGTAGCTCTGAAACGAAATCCTGACTCAGCCTAGCACTACTACTTTATATTCAGTTGAAGTTGAAAATAACTTTGGGGAACTATTTTGCCATGACAAAGATGGAAGTCAAATGTTCTGGGAAATTTTCTTATTACATTGGAAAAAAAAGAGATGAATATAAACATCTCAAATTCAGTAAACTCTTGGGGACAAGTTTTAGAAACAAATCAATGGGATACTAGCTAGATAATTGATGATTCTGGATTTTCTTTGGGTTTTTGTGACCTACTTTGTAGATGTTTAACTGACAAAGTGCTAATGTAGATGATTTATGACTGATAATGTTCTTATATTTTAGAGTTTGCAAGAAATGTTTGCTACTATGTCCCACTGGCTTCAGGATAGCATCCGGTCTTCTCTGACTCAATGCCAACAATGATAACTCATTTCTTCACCATGTTCCATTTTGGTTACAGCAATGCAATTTACTGAAACTGGAAAGCATCAGCCCTGGGAAAGTTGCAGCTGGTACTGATGCAGGAGCAGTTCACTTCCTCAGTCCCCTCAGTCACAAACCATGTTGATTTGCACTTGCAGCCCACACACCATCTAAATTGGTCTCTAGAGGTGACCTCCATCTTCTCACCAGTTAAATAAAATCATCTGTGTGATGCCTGTTTGGGACACTCAGCCATGCAGTTGGAGAGATGGATTCAGGCCTGTGACTGTGCTTTCTATGCCATTTTGGTTCATGAGAGGCACACCTCAGTCCCTTCCTGAACTTATTCCTTGTATAGAAAATTGCTATATTAATTTTCATTTTCCTATTTGGGAAGCCAAAACAAAAGAAGTGGATTTTGTATCAAAGTGAAATATAATAAGATTTGTTTCACTTCTTGTGGGATGGAGGAAATTCCTGGGTATGGAGGGAACTCAGACTTACACTATAAATTAAGATTGCATCTAAATGTAAAGTTTATTAGAACCTCAATTGAAAACCATCAGTAAAACCTTGATGGATTTTTACATACATATATATATATATATGTATAATACATTATGTTGATAGATGTAGACTGTCTCCTTTTCTAAAATATCCTGGGATTGTATACATACATGGGTATATCATAGAATAATAGAATGGTTTGGCTTGGAAGGGACCTTAAAGACCAACTAGTTTTATCCCTCCTGTCATGGGCAGAGACATCTTTCACTAGACCGGTGACTATTTTCCCTGTATATGTATAGCCATTGCTATCAGTTTGCTCTGCTTGCTAACAGAGAGATATCCAACACCTGAAGGAAAACTGTCTTTGTTGGCTTGATTTTCAGTACTCTTTTAGGGAATATTTTGTGCATATTTTGCAGTAGTTGGAAGTGGATTACATGCAGAAAGATTTATTTTCTTGTTCCTTTTGTCTGCTTCCCAATTTCTGCTTTGAAAATGCCTTAGTCCAAAGAAAACTTGTAAAAGAACTTTGTCTAGAGGGTGTGTACTGTATTTTATAAAGTCACTGATATCAAAGTGCATCTAATTTACCTCAGTATATATAAATTTTAAAGAAACCATAAAGATTTTAGTAAGCATGAAAGAACTATGTTTTAAGAAAAGTATGTGAAAAAAGTCAGATAGAAAAACAAGGAGAAAAAAGAAGGAGGATAGCAAAAGAGAATGTCATCACAACAGCCATACCAGCTAAAATCTTGATAACAAAATCTGTAAAACATCCCAAAGTACACTGCAGCCTGTGCACTAGCCACAGGGTAATAAAGACCTCACATAAACAAAGACATTACTGAACATCTAATCCTCATAGACAGATCAGTTCCATATAGTCCCAAAGTTTAGAGAGGAGCAGTCAATTACATTTATCGTGAACATATTGCCAAGTATAGACAAGGTTCAATTGGACTGAATGGTTCCTGAGATCATCAAATATCATTTTGTTAAGGCTTTCAACTGGCAAATTCATTCCCTTACTCTCTCCTTTATTCTCTTGTGTTTATTTAATAATTGTACTCATGACAGCAGAATTACTGAATCAGCCTGTGAAGCCACAAGATGGTTGTTTTCAATGAAAAGTGTGTGAAAATTATTAACTGGTCAGTAAGCAAATGATTCAGATTACACAGTTCAGTCCTGATCCCATGTTTATAATTAATTTCCAATCTCTAATTTGAATTTTTCATGGCATTTTCAGCTTCTGAAAGTCATTGCCCAGGAAAAGGAGGTGAAGTGTCTCACCAGATTTTATTATCAAATAATAAAATTAGAGACTACATATGTAAATTGTGGCTAGCTGTATTCTGGGAAAACATGGTGGAATTAGTGTGAGCATTTATTGCACTTAGGCCGTAAAACTAGCTGTGTGTTGAAAACGAGCTCTTTGCTATCACAGTCTCATTGGCTAATCCACTGTCTACAACATGACAGCAGTGGGGCCCTTTAACTATACATACAATAGAAGAGTTGTACCACTGAGCAGTCAGATCCTTTTGCCTTCAAATCTGGCACCACCGTCCTTGTTTTATCTTGGCAAGGGTAAAGTTGAAAGCAGCCCATCACTGAAAAACTCACCAGCTACAGGGCTACACACAAGTCTCTGAAGTTTGCACAAAAGACAAGAATAAAGAAATCCAGTGGGGTCTGAAAAGAAGAGTAGTTTCTGTGCAGTAATGAGGGATGTTATCTTCAGGTGTTTACACGTAAGCATTTCCACAAGAGACAGATGATTGCTACAGACCAATGGGGATCAAGTGAGAAGAGTCCTGGCCAAGCCAAGGCACTGAGAATCAGAAAGCCCTGGCTGATCAGCTGAGTATCTCTCACTGCTGACTCTGATTGATGTCCACAGACCATAATTCTGAGTCACTTGGCAGATATGCAGCTACCTACATATTGGTAGGTATCTATCTCACAGATATCTCTCATATCTGAGATGTCTGTATCGAGGTGGCCCCCATCCTCTCCTTAAGATAGGTGAGTTTTAGTTAGCTCCTGTGTTTTATGTGTCTGTTTCACACGGATAAAAGCCTGAGTAACAGAACCAAGTTCTAAGAGAGCAAAAAAACCCTCCTCACTTTGAAGAGGGAGAAGTTTATTTTAGGATTTTATTTCTATAAAGACTTCTACATTGCTCTGGCAGAGGAATGTATGCAGCAGCAGGTAGACCTCTTGTTTTCAGGACAGTGGAAAATTTACACAATAACATTTATCATTTTATTTTTTTTTTTTAAGTTCTATGTCTCTAAAGCAACTTGCTCTAAATGCTCTAAAGCATTTGCTTCTATTAATGTGTTTGGTTTGTTTTCATTTCCTAAATAGCTACTGTGGGTTTTTGTAGAGCAGCACTGAAACTGCCAGGTTGCAGTATCTCATGTCGCTGCAGCACAGAGCATTGGTTTTCCTTTGGACATTTATACTCCTATTTGTTCATGGCTAGCAACTTTATGTTAATGAAAACATATATTGTTTAGAAATGGATGGCTTGAGATTTCCTGGATTTTTTACAAATTTGGTATTAAAAAAAGGTTAGAAAAATCCAGAAACATTCCAGAGAGCAGATAAGGACCTTACTGCTGCATGCCCCAGCCTGCAGAGGGCATGTCCTAGTGGGCCTGGGTTCAGGGCCAGATACTAAACATTCTGCAGACAGATTTTTTATTGCATTTTCCTTTTAATTATTTCTTATTTCCCTTAGCATTTGTTAAATTTATACAGATTTAGTAAGACTGTTGAATTCTTATTTTTCTGTTGAATTTGAGGCCAGCTGTTCCTACTCTAGCAAGTTCTGCTTACACTCCATGACATTCTCACATTCTCAGATCGGTAAAAATATACAACATTATACAGGAAAATGATGGTTCCAAACTTACATATAATGATATTTTCTCATTTGTTTTGATGTGGTCTGGAAGCCAGTATTTTTGTGTCTGGCAATTAGGACTCTCAGACAGAGATGTCATGCTCATGGTACTGTAATTTTTGCCTTTTTTCTTTCCTTTATTGTAAATCCTTTACCTCCCTGAAAGTAACATTTTCCAGAAGCAGAAAACTAGTCATCCTAGCTACTTAACAAACAGAAAAACTCTCCAGATGCTACTGTCATGCAAAGGAGCAAGTGAATTTAGCATTAAGTATTTTTTAAAAAAGTGTCAGGGTTGAGCCAGTACTTCACAATAAACTTCTGCTGCTTCAGTCTGTGAACACCAACATGAAAATGCAGTCATTGTAACTGCTAGAGTATGAGAAGTTATAAAAGAGAATTTTTTCTTACTGTTGCTAAATTGATAGTGGATAATTTTCCTTTAAAATACATAGGGAGTTGGTTTATGTCAGGCACTTTTCTGATATATAGAAAACAAGAGAGGAAGAAAAAGATGTGGAAGTAACAGAATCTATTTGTAAAGTTGTACCTATTTTAAGCACATTAAAATCTGGGATGATGTCTTTCCAGCTGTGAAGAAGATAACTGGATTGTACTTGACTACCTCTAAATTCTGAAATTTTCAATTGAAGACCTTCCTGTGAGAAAATGTGCATTGGAAAAGGAACATAGCAATTTCACTGGACTGTGAAAGAAGACTTAAAAATCTTCTGCTTTTGCCACAACTTTGCAGACTGATGTTGTGAAGATACCCACAGCTGCCTTATTCTATTGGAGACCTGCAACTTGAGAGTTTATGAAGCTCCAGTGAGATATTTTTTAAAAATTCAGTTCCAATTTTTCTAGAATGAAATGTTTTTTAAGATGTTCTTCCAAAGGAAATATTGCATATCTATCCATATTGCATATGTCTTCCCTGTTAAAACACTTCAGTTTGGTAGTAAAAGCTCCCTACACATGGGAAATTTAAGTTCTTAAACAAGTCTTGCATATTCCCTAACACACACATTTCTTGATGCCAGGGAAATTTCCTATTTAACTGCAGAGTACGTGTCCTTTCTTTCAGAATCAAAACTCTGGAAACATGAAGGGCACTTGAACTTGCCTCTGTCTACAGTCAGTATTTCAGGTGATCTGACTTCTAGGAAAACAAATCTATCCCTTATTATTATTCATTTTCCCTCCTCAATAATAATAACAGCAACAACATTAATAATAACAATAACAACAATAATAAACAGCAGCAAGAACGACAACCAGAGACAGCAAGTTTTAGCTTTGATCTGTCATGTAAGAGTTTAAATGAAGTGGCTGAAAGGAAGCTTTGGTAAAAAAGTTACAAGTTTGTCAGATGGCTACCTTTTCTTCCGCCTAATTATAATGACAGAGTCTGAAAAGAAGGTAATTTTTCCATTTTGCTGACAGAATACCAACTCTTGTCATTGATATTTTTTCCTCTCTAACCTCTCAACAATAGAAATGAAACACGAATTTGGCTTATGAGTGATAGGAAACTGGCTTCAAATAGTTAAACCTAAACTAAAAGAAAAATATTATTGCAAGCCATTTCAGGTTTTTTTAATTCAGAAGTGGAATTTTAGTCAGTGTGACCTTGTATTTTGACTTTAGGTACAGAAGGTGACAAAAGTTAGAGGCAAGAACCTCTAGTTTAGACAATGGCAGAGGAAGGTAAGCAAAAGGAGCGCTTCTAGAGTGTCTGAACTGCTGACAAGGAAATTGCTCTCCAGCATCACCTTGCTACATCCATTCAGTAAATGCAACATGGAACTAGCAGATACTAATTATAGCCACATGGATCTGTTAAATGTTCACCCATGTGCAGGCAGCCAATGCAAAACCAATGCACCATTTTCATGCTCAATTTATAACTTCACTCATATAATGCCTTTATATATCGCTTTGCAGAGGGGCGCAGTCCCAAGGTAGAAGTAGTAATCATATTGCATGAGCTCATGTCAAATACTTTCATCAATCAGTACTTTAATACTCTGCTCTGCTTTTCTTCCTATTGAGTAAACCCAAAGGTATAGTATTTTTGGTTTAACAAGACTGGACCCCATCTGCCCACCCAAGCTAAACATACGTTAAAAAGAAAACTACCTTCTGGTCAAATTTTTAAATTTAAAATGTAAATTATAGCATTAGGTCATTGGCCTATTTTATGGGTGATTAAGTGATGTTTATAAAGATTTTATTACCAAGTAATGCCCTTATTCAAAGCATGAACGAATATTAGATCCCTATTTCCAAATTTAAGCACACCTGGGGAATTCTAGCCATTGGCAGACAGAAAATTCTGTATGAAAATCATTGATCCTCTGGGCTGAATTGTCTGCATCTGAAGTTGGTGATTAGGAGACGCTTTGTTAAGGATCCAATGTTTCTATCATAAAGCTGTTAGTTTCCTTCTCTCTCATCTTTCATTCCTTACCGCTTACCTTCTATGAATTATGTCTGAAATTTTCAAAGATGTGCACTGTTCAAATCAGCAGGACTTGGCTTGCAGACTTTCTGAATGCTTGTGCAGGATTCAATTCAGCTGCACAAATGTCAACCAGTGTGCTTTACTATATGCTTAATTCCAGAAATTTTATGTTCATAGAACCTGAGAGACTAGTACATACAGTGCTGTGCATAATTCCATTGTTCTTGTGTGACAATCACTGTATGTGGGAGTTTTGAGAAATGGGAATGCATATTTTTATATATCTGTGGATTTTTTTAACTGAAGAATAAAAACTAATTGTGACCTTTTTTGAGAAAAAAATGTGTACTACCCTGGGTTTTCTTAAAGATACAGGCTAAGAGCTTCCTGAGCTTCATGTAGAAAAGGTACATTGAGCTTAAGGTTCAGTTGTGAAGTGAGTAGGAGTTTTATCACTTTTTTATGGAACTTGACTTCATCACATTGTGCTCATCTGAAATGCATGCTGACCAGAATACATATTTAGTGCTGTGCGTAACAGGTCCGGACTCTAAGAGAGGGCAGAATACTGAGATTTGCACAGAGGAGAGCGTTACAAAAAAACCTTATTAATTAAAACAAACAAAACTCAGAAAAATACATAGCATAAGATTTAGTGATAGAAGCATTATTACTAGTGCATTTTCCCTTACATAAAGTCCTGAAATTAGTTTAGATAAAAACAAATGGATGTGAACTGCCATATAGTAGAAGAAAATTCCTTCCAAAATAGCAATCACTAGCCAGATCACACATCATGAGAATAGGAAAAAAATATATAACATATCTTTTATCGTCAATCTCTTCCCTTACATAAAGGTGGTATTTTAAAGTTATAGTCTTTCTAAAAAAAATGCATATATTTGTAAGCAGAGTTTTTTTACATATATTTATCATTTTAAAGCTTTGTTCTTTTCAATTACCATCTATAATAAACAACTTCAGCAATTGAAGTTATGAATTTCCTCTTAAGGGTATTATGATATTAAATGAATAACACAATATTAAATGATTTGTAAATAACAAATATACATCAGCATAGTTTTTTTCAAGACAGCATTGGATTTGCCATTGAAAAAATTGTAGCTGCTGTATCAATTCTCTTCTTCTTTCCTATAATTGAAAGTTGACATACCTTAAAAAATTCCCTCTGTCTTCAACGGCATCTTTTCCGGTAATCTCTCTTTTTAAGGAGAAAATGGTTATGCATTAATGGATAGCTGTTGTAGGAGCTATTAAATGATTGTGTGTTTGAGACACTTGAAAGGCCAAACAGCTTGGAGTTAACTCAGCTATTGATAAGATGAGATATGAACTTGGTTCACACACTGAATCAATTACACAGAGATGATAACTGGCAACAGTTGAAAAAGTCTTAATTCTTTACCTAACCTAGTAAGGCTTATATAAGACTTTGGAGAATAGCTGCAGACTGTCTTAAAACTTTCATTTGAAATATTTGTCAGGATTTCCTCTGAGAAGTTTGGAGGACAAAACTGCCTAAGTATGTCTTTCCCACAAGGTCTTCAACCACAATATCTTCAAAATACCTTTTTCCATTACATAAATTTTGTACCTTGACATTTGTGCCTCAACATTTATTGTATTTGGCTCTTTTGCAAACCACCTCTTTCCTATTTAAAAATTCTCACCGTTATCGTTTACACCTACATCCCTTCTACATCATGTAAGAGAGCAACTCTTACTCCCCTGTGCATATTTTTATGCACCAAGCTCTTTTAAGTAGCAGAATTACTGGAATCCTAGATGTTTTGGTTGGTCAAGAGTAGAAGGAAAAAAATATATATACTTGAATTCAAGATACTATTTATTAGAATGTAAAATAATCTCTTGTCAATCAGAATTAGAAAATAATATTTCTGACATGGGAAAGATTCAGATCCCTGAAGAACTCAGGAGCAACCTTGAATCCACATGGGGCCGTTACTGCATTAAGTGTACAGAATCTTGACGTTCAGTCCTAATAGAGCTAGGACATCTCAATGCATTTTCAAATGTAAGGTTAGGTACTGAGTCCTTTTAAAAGTCAAAAGGAGAAAGCTGATATGGCATAAGAGAAAGAATGAAGATTCAGACTAGGCTATATTGGGAAAAATTACTAGAGAAGGAATCAAAATAAATGGGGCTGTATGAAACATTAGCAAAGACCTTGCCATTCCCACTGAGGATAAAATAAGAAGGCACGACAGGAAATCTGGAAACTAGGAAAGACAAGTTGTTTTCATTTTATATTTGTATGGCAATAAAATTACTAATATATATTATAGTATCTTCATTTGGATTAAGTATTCCTTTTTATGTTGGATTCAGACAAGTGTCAAATAATTTAATGACAAGAAATTTAAACTTAGAAAATGCTCCATAATATGCAAACACTGCTGAATACTGCTTTAGTTTCTAATTTTTAAATTAGATTTTTTTTCAGAATGTTGTGCTATCATAGGGTGAAATTACCCATGGCCTACTTCACAAAAAACTTTTTATTAGGTACTCAAGTACTTTCCAGCCCTAAAAGAGTGAAATTAGTTCTGTGTTCTGAATACAACCTTGTGTCAAAGTAAAATTTCTAAATCATTTAGCTTTCAACACTCAAAACCCATTGGATTTCTGTTTTCAATAAAGTGACCATTTAAAACTCTCTGATTCATTTGCAATACAGCTGAATGCTAGAAAAGTCTGTTGTTACGTTGCATTAAATAAATATTTAAGGACATATTTAGGTCATTTTACTAAAATTGGTCTCTTGTCATTTAAATATGAGTGTTAGAAATAATGAAATACAGAAATAGAACAGAAATAACTAGCATGTAAAACTAATTTGCCTTCCAGGTGTACATATGCAAGCTTATTACAAAGTTATGCCTAAAGAAAGCTCTCGAGGAATAACGTAGTGATGATCTTTCATTGACTTTGAGTTAGTGTTTGCATTGTATAGCCAGAAAATGCCACAGACTACTTTGCTTATACTACCCATAGCAGTAGAAGCAAAGACAAATATTGGCTGGGGGATAGAAGAGGAGATATATTCCCTTTCCCTCCTTCACATCTAGCAGAAATGTGAAGCCAGAACAGCTGAGAAAGTGTGTTTCTGCAAAGTTCAGAAATAAAGATTAAATCAAATTAAAGTCCATCCTGCAAGGAAAAATTGAACTGTAGCAAAAGGCAGTACCAACAGTAGACAGCAATGCTCAACGCACTGCCTCACAGACACTGCCTCACACACACTGTGACACATTGCCCATGTTTAGCAAAACTCTTCTAATTTGAAACACAAAGCATGTAGTCTTTGATAACGAGACAGGCAACTATGGTTAGGATTAAAAAGTTTTGTGAAACTATCTTATGATTTGTATAACAATTGCTAATCCATTTAAATTGTACTTTGTCAGATCTGTTAAACAAAATCTGCTGCTGGATAACCTGTGGTCGAGAAGATGAGGTGAATGTGGATGAAGGGAAAGCTGTGGATGTGGTCTATCTAGACTTCAGCAAAGCTTTTGACACTGTCTGCCATAATATGCTCCTGAAAGAGCTGGTAGCCCACGGCTTGGACAAGTGCACTCTCTGCTGGGTTAAGAAGTGGCTGGAGGGCCAGGCCCAGAGAGTGCTGGTGAACGGGGCTGCATCCAGCTGGC